>CM077465.1:7340159-7779960 GCA_039654755.1 Calcarius lapponicus | reverse complement strand
TTATCACAACCTAGGAGTTGGCTCTGTACAAGAAGGACAGGATGAAATAATGGTTTTGACAAGTGCTTTCCTGAATTACATCTAGGAGACCACAGGCCTGGGTCAGATGCAGCAGCCCTGGCTTTGATTCAGACTGAAATTTTGCAAAGCATCCTGCTGGCTGAGGAACATAAATGTCCACTGGTTTCGGGGTCTATCTATTGGTACATTTTAGAGGGCTGAGGGTGCAGGCACAGGAACTCAGTGGTTTCTGCTGTGTTTTGCACAGTTGCTGGCACAGTTTTGACCTGTGTCAACTGGGACTGACCCTGGACAGCCCCTAAGCTCAGCTTTGCTATTAGAACTGGTCAAGGGCCATTCCTTGGCCAGTCAGGAGTTTGAAGATGATGAAGTTGTGAACATTAATCACTGAAACATACATGGGGTTTTTAAGCTTTCTAACTAGATCAGGTTTGTTAAGGGTACTTTGGGGTGGAATTCCTAAAATTCCCACGGGGAAGGAAAGGTCTGAAAACCTTTCAGACCTAGGCCTTGATGATAAGAACAGTTGCTTCAAAAATTTCCTAAATTCTTTCTTAAAATAAATTAAGACTGAATGAAAACTGCCTTAAGTTTTTAATATTTAGTATATAGTGGAAGAAAGTAATGGTTTTGAACTCTTCAGCTCCATATAACAGGATCTTGAGGATATCCTGGAGACATCCAGGATATGTCCAGGCTCTCCTGGAGGGGTTAGGGGCAACTGGACCACTGTTTGCAAAAAAAAAAATACACTGAGCTCATTGCTAGGCAATGTTCTTAGAATAAAATATCAAACAGTACTCAGAAGAGGAAAGGACGTTTGTGACATGGCAGGACTGTCCTGAGTTGTGAAAATACAGATCTGGGGAAAAATCCCACTGTTTTTGACAAGGCTGTGTGCCTGCTTAGCTCCACAGTGTTTGTATTAATTAGGATGAGACTACAGCAATTCCTGGGTGCCTGTGGCATTCATTTTAATACCATTAAAGAAGATCTTGCTATGAATGACTGGGAGTAAAAAGGAGAATTTGTGACATCTGGATCATACTCAATTTTGCTCCTACCCAGTGCTTTTAATTTTTCCTGTGTCACTTAACCCAAAGTGTTTTCCACCATCTAGGAATGGATGGCAACACGAAATAGGGTAGAATTAGATTAGATATTGGGAAGAAATCTTTTGCTATGAGGGTGGTGAGGCTCTGGCACAGGGGTGCTCAGAGAAGCTGTGGCTGCCCCTGGATCCCTGGAAGTGCCCAAGGCCAGGCTGGGATAGAGGAAGGTGTTGGAAGTAGATGAGCTTCTAGGTCCCTAAACCATTCTATGATTCTATGAATTATTGATGCTCTCTGGGATGAAGAAAAGCCCTTGAAAAGCATTTTCAGTACAATGTGAATATTATTTGGATTAAGTGAAACCCACAGTCTGCTTACTCCATGCTTTTTCCAGTGAAAGACGGACAGAATATATCCTAGTTCTCAAATCTGCATGGATTCAGGAATTTGCAGCCTTTTTAGATGTTCAGATCCCTCTGTGCCCTCTGTGGGCGCTGTAGAATGAACATAAAGTGACTGGCTCTGTTTGAGAAAGGCAAATTCAAATAAAATGCAGTTTCAGAAATCTTTGGACTCCTTGCAGCCGCTGGGAGCAGAGGGCACGGCGATGTCTCCCTGAAACCACACACTTCCTTACATTCCATAGCAGCCTAATCCATATGGGCATATAAAGAAGCATGTCATCTCATAAGAGAAGCCTTGGCTTGTGCCTTTCTGGCCAGCAGGAGAGCTCTCCATCCTCCACTCCTGAAGGGGTGATGCTGCTCCTCAGATGTGTTTCAGAGCCAGCAGTCTGCTTCCTCCTTGGAGAAGCAGTGACAGCACAACCCTTGTAACTTCCCTGGTGCCCTGGAGCAATTCGGGATGTTTTGGAGGGATGTTTTCCGATTTTTTTCCAGTGCCTGTGTGTCAGCAGACATTCCTGTGTGCTCCTCTGCACAGTGCTGAAGGCCTGGAATCTCATGGAAATACATGTTGGAGAAGGTCCTGGAATTTTTTTGACAGCCCTGATATCCTCAAAAACTAGAGTTTGCTGTAAAAAAAGTCACATGAGTGAGAGGTGATAGACTATGTTCTTTCCTTTCACTTTATCATTATTACTTGTACTGAGCCAGGACCTGGAGGACCTGCCTGAGCAGAGGAGCTGCTCATACACACACAGGGATGTGGTCCCTGCCCTGGAGAGCTGCCTGGCCAAGCAGGCAGTGCCTTCAGAACCAGAGAGCAGCTCACCAGAACCTGCCCTGGCTCACCAGAAACAAGTTTAAGTCCAAGGGTCACACACAGAGTGGTTTGGGTCAGAAGGACCTGGAGGGCTCAAAGCAGAGGAGCAGTTTAGATCAGGTTGCTCATCACCTTGTCTAGTTGAGCTTGAATCCCCCCAAGGATGGAGTTCCCTCAGTTTTTTGGGGGTCTGTTTTCCTGGAGATTTGGCCAAGATGGATGGTGAAAAACCTGTTTGGTGATATCTAATTGGAATTTCCTGTCTTCCAACTTGTTGCAGTGTCCTGGTGCTCCTTTGAGAGGAGCCTGTCATGGCATGGAGGGCAGGACATATGGATGGATTTCTCCATTTAATGATAGAAATGGTCTTCAGAGGTGAAAAAGCAAAGTATCCTTGTGTTCCTCTCCTATGCTAATCTGTGATTTGGGGTTGTTGCACACTCTTGTCCTCAGGGATGCTCAAAGGGAGTTTTGGCCATGTTTGGGAACAACTGGTTGCAATCAATTTGTTCATGGAGCAGATTCACAGATATGATTTATTTCTCAGTGGAAGCTTCTCTGAGGATGGAAAAGGGGAGGGAATACCCAAGTTTCTAATACATAACCAGTCCACACAAGTAAATAGGACAGGAAAAGAAAACAAGCCTTTCTCTCATGTTTTCTCTTCCTAAAGAGCCAAAAGACCAAGGAATGATCTCAAGTGATGAGAAGCACTAAAATCTGGGTGGGAATAACCCCAAGCTTTGAAGGGAAACATAATCCTCTTTGAAGGCAGGCCCAGCACACACTCCAGAGCACGGAGCAGCACTGCACACCCTCCTCAGAGGCTCCAGCTCTCCCTGGAGCATGGCTCCCCCTCCCCAACTTTGCTGCCACTCCCCAGGCATTTTATTGTGGTGGAGAAGTTGGGTCAGAGCTCTCTCCATGCCTGCAGGGCTCTCCATCCTCCCCTGTGGCAGTGGGTGCTCCCCTGAATGTTGCTACTTCGGGAAATATCAATTTTTCAGCATCCCCAGTGTCTGACATTGCTGATTTTTCACATCTCACACACAACCACCTGGGTTTCTCTGCCCCTGTAATTTCCCCTGTCAGCTGTTAAAACCTGTGTCAGTACCTGATGTAATGATGTCTGCAAAAGGTTCTAGGGTGGAAATCCATCCCATGGCATTGCTTGTGTTAATACTCAGCTGGGGTAATGGATTTACAGAGTGAAGAGTGTAAAAATGGCTCAAATTTGTTTCCACTTAAAAACCTCATGATTCTGATATTGTACATGCTGCTCCAAAGAATTTTGATCGTACAAAAATCCCTGTTGACTGCAGTGAAGGGATGAATGGCTTTTGGGGGAAGCTGTTTGTTTATCTTAAAGCCAGACTTTTCTTTGTGATTTCTGGAGAAATTAATGGCAGGGAATTTCACACAGTCATTATTTCTATAAACCTCAGTACCTGATCAAACAAATGAATGCAAATTCTACAGAAAGATATTAGTCAGTCATCGACACAGGGGAATTATAATTGTTTAAAATTCCCAGACTCAGGACTGGTGTCTGAATTTTCCTATTATTTAGAGATTTTTTTCACCAAGCACAACAGAGGTGTTAATAATATTCCAATTCCTTTTGGGGAAAGCAAGAATATTCCCTTTTTTCTTTTCTTTTTCTTCCTAAATGTAAGTCAGATCATCTTATAGGAGTGTTTCAACTACATTTTGAGATTAAGAACTCAGTGTAATATTTACTTCCCAGTTAGATGAAGGCCTTTGACTCAGAGGAGGTGAGGAAGATGAGCCCTGATGACATCAGGTTAAAACTTCAAGAGATTTCAGCAGAGCCATGGACAGGCTGTGGGGGTCCCAGACTTTCGAGTGCATAAATCTGTTTACATCAGCTATCAACAAAAATGAATGGAGAGATATTTCTTCTTAGCCTTATTAGCCCTCATTTAAAACAATTAGTTGTTCCTACTGATAGCATTTTTGTAAGTTTCTCATAGGCCTGTGTCAAAGTACCATGGAAATTCTGGGGTCCAGGTAATGGATTCAGAGTGATTAATGAGGAAAGAGATTTAGTTACTGGGAAGATCCTTGATCCCAACCATGTAGGCAGGTAATATTCCTCATTTATATATGCTTTCTGATCCAGGTTTGTAGACTGGGATTTTAAAATCTTATGTTGGTGTAAATGGGATTTTTTTTATGATGTTAAAACCTAATTGGAGCAAGATTTGTATTAAATGCATTGACTGGAATCAGCTGGGACTGTTGCAGTAAAGACTCACTAAGTTGGATTTCCAGACCACACTATTCCAAGATTATGAAACCCAAAGCAGGCAGAATGAAGAAATGTAGATTAGGGAAATAATAGCTAAATAGTTAGAAATTGAAGAGCTGACTGGGACAGATACTTGAGTACAAAAGTTTGGCAAGAGTGGCCCATAAAAGCCAGGAAGGAAAAGAAGGAAATCAGTAGAATATAAATGCATCCATTTACAGCCGAGCATCTCTCTTTTTGCCACCCTGGAATATTATATTCCTTGTGAGCAGCAGATATGCAAACCAAGAGCCAACAGTCCATGCCCTTTGGAGCACTTGGAGTAACCCCAATCATCTGTGGCAGATCCAGAGCCACATCTGTCCCTGCCTGGTGTGAGGAAAAGGAGGAGGAAAGAAGGGGCAGCTGTCCTCCAAGGGTCCCTGTGGCTGGCAGGGTTTGTCACAGTCAAGAGGGGAGGGTGATACTCCCCAAAAATGGGCTTTCTGAAACCCCCTGGCATGTGGGCAGTCACTCCTCTGGGCTCTCTGTCAAGTCTCCTTTTCCAGCCTGGATTGCAGGGTGAATGCTTTCCAGGGAGCAGTTGTTACTGGGAGGAGGAGAGCCTGCTCAGCCTTGGGTTTTCCTGTCTACACCCACAGGCACAGAGAGGCACATGGATGTGACAGCAGTGCAAAAGAAGGGGAAGGGATAAACAGGAGTGATCCCATTGATTTAAAGTCAATTCCTAACGGCTCTGACCTTCTCAAAGGAAATATTTGAGCCCCAAACCATTGCATTTTTTGAATTAACCACCTCATTGTCTCCCTGTCTGCACCAAAAGGCACCTCACATGAGGTAAAAACTCATGCAGAGCCTTTTCTGCTCTTTTGCAACTTTTCTGTGGGCAAGTCAGTCAGGTCAACATTTTAGCCTTGTGAGGCAAATTAGTTATCTCAGGGGGAGATTTTTGAAGCAGAGTTTTCATCTTAACCTGATCTTAACACAGCCTCCAGAAGCTTAAAATTCAAGAAATCAAGTTTGCTTCTGTCTGCAAAATATTGCCTATATCTAACCAGAGACTTTATTTAGGGCCTTGGGTTTTGGAGGAGTTTCAAGAGACTTTTTTTTTTTTTTTTTTTAACTCTGTTGGGGTTTAATGGGAGTGTCTCAAAGTTTTCTGAGTTTGCTCCATAAGCTGGGGTGCTCAGCTCTCTGCCTCAGTGAGAGTAAGGCCTCAGTGAGCACCTCTGAAACATCACCCAGTCCCAGTGTGCTGATTGATGTTCCTGAGAAAAGGGAGGCATAAAGGAGAAAATAAGTGAGTTGCCCAAGGCTATTTAGAAAGGCTGTGTCAGAATCACCAGCAGTCCTTGTAAGGTGCCTGCTCATCTCCTTGTTAGCATTTTTATTTCTCTATAAAAAGCTATTCATATCGTAGTTCTCTAAATTATATTTTCTGTTGTATCTGGTGATTTTAAACTGAGATCTTCAGGCTGGTTTAGCCCCATCATGTTTTATTTAAGCACCAAAGAAGAGTAACTGCCCTTGAGCTAAGGCCATCAACATCCCCAGATTTTGGGTGGGGAAACTGAGGCACAGAGGTGCAATACTTTGCCTGGAACAAACTGGAGTGCCTGTAGAAATGCCTATGCATATTCAGCATGGCCTCCCTTGCTCCTTGTTTTTTCCTTTTCCCTCATGTCTTGAATGCAAATTAATTTAATGCAATTTATGGTAACTGTTCTTCAAGAAGTCTAGTAGGATTTTTGCCATTGGTTTGAAAAAGAGAGGAATCTTTTTACTGTACCTATGACTGCTCATCTGGGGATTTTTGGTACTCCTCATGTCACAAAGCCTTCTCCAGGCTGGAGTTCCTGGAGGGCAGGAGGCCTCTTCTACAGCCTTGGGAAGGAGCACAGTGCCCTTTTCCTCTATTTTTTAAAATTTATATTAAAATTTTTGTTTTGGTTTTTGAGTTAAATTAAGCAGTAATTCTAATAGGCTGAAAAAAACTGGGAGCAGCCACCCATGGAGAGCAAGGACCCAGGAGTGTGTCCAGAAGGGGCTGCCTCTCTCTGCTGGCTCCAGAAGGAGCCAGGGGTGGCTGTGCTCATCATTTACACTCCTCACTGAAGGGGTGGCTGTGCTCATCATTCAAACTCCTCACTGAAGGGTCTGAGGGCAATGGGGATGGATTTGGACCTATGGATGTCTGCACTCCTGGTTTTCCTTGGTGAAATGAGGAAACCACCTCATTGCCCAGTAATGATTCTGGAGCATTAAGTAAAGCAAAAATAGTGTGGGGATAACACAATTTAACAGCTGGACATGGTGACAGGAAGACACTACGGGAACCTGCTGGTCAGCACATTTCAAGGTGAGTATTAAAATCAGAAGGTCATTCCTCCGGAAGGTGTTCATCACCCTGGGCACCCTTTGCTCTCAGAGGAGGCTCCCTGGGAGCAATCTGAGATTGCAGAGCTTCCCAGGGATGGAACTGCCTCTCCCATCCCACAGCCCCTCCCCAGCAGTCGCTGTACCCCCCCTGGTCCATGAAGGGCTGACCTGTGAGAAGGGAGACCTGGCCAACAGGGCTCCAAACACCAGCCCTGCTGTGCTTGAGAACAAAACCCCAGCTCTGAAGGTGCTGCTGAAAACCAAGCACATCCCTGGGGGTGGTCTGTCCACAGCTAAGAGCCTGAACACACCCACTTTGAGAGGATGCTCCAGTGCCACAGCCAGAGGCAGCATCCAGGCAGAGGGGTCAGATCCCTGGGAATTTGCAAATGAGCCTGGGGCCCTGTTGGAACCATGAGGATGCCACCTCACCTCCTTTCCCTTTTCCAATCATGGCACCTTTTGCCCTGCCCAGAGCTCCTTAGGATGTTTTCCACTGTCCTGGATGGGAGGCACTGGCTGTTGCCTGTGCATTCCATAAATCTCACACACAGGAGGAATTACATGAGAAAAAAAAAAGGAAATTGCAGACTTTACCTTCAGCAAAGGAGCAGTTGGTCCCTTCATCCTCCTCTCCTGGGTCCTTTGCGGCATTGTGGCACCCCAGGGCTGTTATCTGGGCTGGCATCTCCAGCAAGGGGTGGGGTTCATCCTTATCAAGGTTTCCCCAAGGAAGCAGGAGCTGGGCTGGTCGGAAATGCTCTCCAGCAAGCAGCCTATGCATGGGGCTGCCCAAAAATCTCTTGAAGCAGCTGATCCTACTGACCTCTGTGTGTGTGTGAGTGTGTTTGGGGATCTGGGCATTTCCCCCTCTCCCACACTCCTCTGCACCACTGCCTCCTTTCCCCCCTCTTTTCCATAGTAATAACCACATAAAATTCCCCTCCTTCCCTCAGTTTTCAACCAGCTGAGCTCATTTCCCCCCCACCTCGCTTCAGCACCCTCTCAACTCCTTTATCAAGGTTTTCCTGTCCCATCTTGCTCAGGGCAGAGCATCCTCCAGCCCCCCTGGCTCGTCCCCGAGGATGCTGCTCCATCCCCGCCCGGTCCCTGCCCTGCCCGCCTGTCCCCGGCCCTTTTGTATCGCCCAGCCCCGGGGCCAGCCCGCCCCACGGCCCCGTCCCGACACCTGCCCGTGTCCTTTAGAGCCCTCAGTGTCCCTCCTGTCCCCCTCAATCACCCTCTGACAGCGCCACCGCTCCAGCTGTCCCGCGCCCGAGCGCTTTTATCCCTTTTTCCGATGCTGTAACTCAGTCCTGCCAGGGGAAAAAAAAAATAAAAAAAATCCCACCAAAGATTTGCAGAATAAAGCCACTTACTGCAGGTACAGCGCTGTGGAAAATGCGTGTTTTACGATTGGCTTTTCGCGAATGTTAAAATGAATATTATATGTGTTGTGTTAGAAAGTGATGCTGTATTAGTTTTCTTAAGTAGTGTGTTAAGCATAGTTTTAGGTTATAATAAAATGTTAAAATAGAAACTATGCTACATAGGATACTTTTTTTAAAGAAAGGACTTGCACTGAGATAGCAGCCACAGGACCTGAATCTTTCAGAGAAAGAGAATTTATTGCTCCATTATCAGAAGAAACGAACTTCTTCCCCACCTTGCTCAGCCATGAAGATGATATTAGGATTAAGAGGAAGAAGCTGACACTGACCAGACAGAATCCTATGTTTGAATGGAATTTATGCATCATGTGTGAGGTGTATGAATATGCAACAGGCTGTTGTTTTTAAGGGTTAATCCTCTGTTAATGTGTATCCTTTTTTTGGGTTTATTTTGCCCAGAAAAAGGTACCCGGACATCCATAACACTTTGTTTCTATTGTCTCATATTGTCCTAATCCAAATTGTCCAAATTGTTATTACTCTAATTGTATTACTATTTTCATAACCATTTTACTACTGTTAAACTTTTAAAATTTTAAAAACAAGTGATTGGCATTTTTGACAAGTGGTTTTATCTCTCAATGGCCAGAGGAGGAGGAGGGAGATGGGTTTGGAGCTGGTCCAAAATCCTGGTGGGTTCTTTGCTTAGAAGAGGTCAGAGCAGGGCTTTGGTGAGTGCTGGGGTCAGACAGCAGGGGCTGAGCCCAAGCAGTTCCATGAGCCACAACCAGTCCAGCCAGGATCCTCCCAACCCTGGTGCTGTTAAAAGTGTGCCTTTTCACCTCTTCTCCATCAGATACTTTTAAAAAATAATGTCCCCTAGGAGACTGGAAATGAATCTGTTGGTGTGGGTAAAAGTTTTCAGAGAATTTTTGGCTGGCAAATAATATTAATCACAGAATCATGGAGTGCTAGAATAGTTTGGGTTGAAATGGACCTTAAAGATCATCTTGTTCCATCTACCTTCCACTAGATCAGGTTAATCCAAACCCCATCCAACCTGGCCTTGAACACTTGCCCTTTTTCCCCCTTATGCTGGAATTTGAAAACGTCTTCAGCTTTCTCAGAGTTAAAGAAGCAAATTGCAAACAAACCTGTCATTCTGCTGCTTACCAGACTCCTATAGCATATAATCCAAAATGCCCTCTAAAATTTTCCACCATTTCCCCTCCATCTTCTGTCAAAATCTCAGTGCTGAGTGTAATCCTGCTTCACAGGGGAGAAATACTTTTGAAACATTCTCAGCATTTTTTTAGAAGGGAAATATTTTTGAGTTAAAATCACAGTGACCATACAACCCTGCAATCACTTCCAGAGGTTTGAATGCTCACCTAAAACGAATCATTAGAATGGGGACAAAAGGCAAGGAGCAGGATCTGTGGTGAAAGTTGGGCTGTAATAGAATTATTTGAGAGTGCAATGACCAAAAGTAAATGAAACAGGCCCAGGCAATGCTGCTGGGTGCAGGAACTCCACCATCCTCACTGCAGGAACACCTTCAGCATGGTTTTGGCTGAGGTGATTTCTCTCTCCCATCCTTTTCTAAGCACAGTTCAGGAGTTTGCATAGGATAAGACTCATCCCAACAGGCAGCTGCATGCAGCAATCTTGTTTTGGAGGTTGAAAAGCTTCAATAATACCAGTCTGGGCCATCTGGCTTCATGGCCAGCTGTGCCAGTCATATTGAATTGGCTATTTCAGATGCAGGGGAAAGTGTGATTTAAAAAAAAAAAAGAACTTGCTGTGCCATAAACTTCTTCCAAGAATTTGGCCACATCATCCCATGCCTCAGTTTCCCAACCATAAACAACATTTTGAGAGAGTTGCCCTTTCTCTCCCAGCGTGGGATGAGGACCTAAGAGATCCTCTGGGGCACTCAGGTATCCCATTAATTCTGGGCTGTGAGGGTGGTGAGGTCCTGGCACAGGTTTCCCAGAGAGGCTGAGGCTGCTCCATCCCTGGAAGTGTCCCAGGCAAACTGAGGCTGACAGAGGGGTTTGGTGTCACCGGAATGTGCTGGTGCTTGCAGGCAGTGCCAGGTTTCACAGGGATGTGGGGATGGCAGCTGGGAAAAAAGTGGGCATGTGGAAGCTGTAAAAATGGACCTTTTCTATTTGGAGTTACTGATACACCTTGTAAGGATATCGAGAGCAGCGTTTGGCTCAGGGACCTCACATGATCCCATGCAGTCACGAGATGAAGTCTGTATTTCCTATAAGGTATTGCCCCATTCCTTAAGGAAATAAAGGAGGTTGTGCCTCAAAAACCACAACCTTGGCCCATGAAACACATTTGTGAGCTGAAAATTTCAGTACAGAATGGATAGTATTTTATTTTATTTTATTTATTTTATTTTATTTTAATCTTTTCTCTTTTCTTTTCTTTTCTTTTCTTTTCTTTTCTTTTCTTTTCTTTTCTTTTCTTTTCTTTTCTTTTCTTTTCTTTTCTTTTCTTTTCTTTTCTTTTCTTTTCTTTTCTTTTTTCCTTGCCTGAAAAATAGCAACAACAAAAAAGTTAAATGTACTGAATTAATATTTTCTTTTAATCCTAGTTAATTACCTGTGGGGCATAAACTGCATAAACTACAAAAACTACATTTGCTTCATTTTTAGTTTATTTTTATTCATTACTTTCAATTTCAATGGGATGTAGATAAACCCTACCTGTACAGAGCTCCATGCTGATTGTCATCCATAAAATTATGGATATGCTGGATAACTATAAACCCACTATAGGAAGGAATTTCTGTACTCTCTTTACTTGGGGTATTTCATCACCCAGAGAAGCTGTGGGTGCCCCTGGATCCCTAGAATTGTCCAAGGCCAGGCTGGATGGGGCTTGGGGCACTCTGGGATAGTGGAATTTGTCCCTGCCCATGGCAGGGGTGGAATGAGTTGGGTTTTGTCACAATTGGTATAAAGTCCCTGTTAGAGTGGGGCAGAGAGAAACTGTATTCAGACACTTAAGTTTCATCTTTCCAGATTATTCAATTCAAGTAAGAAAATTGATTTTTGTTTCTATACATTCCCCAGAGGGACACCAAGAGGATGGAGGGGAACAGATCCTCTGCCCCTCTGGCTGTGCCTTCATTCCCAGTGCCTGGGTAAAAGTGGCCAGGAACAAGGCAAGTGGTGGTGCCTCACACCTGCTTGCATATTTGTGGGGGTGGAAAAGAGCAGATGTCCAGAGCTGCCAATTCTGGGAGTCCTGCAGGAATGTGGGGCCTGTGACAGCTGATTGAGCTGGAGGGGCTTTGGATGGGGCTGGGAGGGGGTTTTGGTGCCTGCTCATGGCCTGGCAGAGCTGGTGATGGGGAAGGGAGGTGGAAAGTTGGTGTAGATGCTGGAAAGAAAAGGTTGTATGAACCTGGAATATTTATGTCCTGGAAGAGAAAATTCATTGCTCTTCCCTTGGGAGACACCCAGTGTTGAAGTCTGTGCTGGATTTTGGGTGTATTTTCTGGGTTAGGTGATGGGAAGGTCAGGTTGCCAGCCTCTTCAGCCTTGGGCTGATACAGAGAAAGCCAATAGCTACCATCAGTCCAATCTCTTGGAGTTTCATTCCCTTGCACCATAACTGGGGGACAGCAAGGGTGGGAAGACACAACCATCTCAAGAAAAAGAGTGAGAATTAGCCTGATTTGCACCCAGTATTCAACAAATCTTGTAAAAAAGGTTCCCTGAGCCTTTGCATTCTCTGAAATGGCCGTTGTGGAATTTACTTATATATTGAATTTATTTTTTTATTGCCTTTGCAAATTCATTGTCTGACGGTCCAACATGTCACTGACCTCACATTACTCCTGCTGTTATCATTACTGATAGATGAGATGTGAATTTCCCAGAGCCCACTAAGCATGGAACAGAGCTGGCAAGTGAACCTCTCTTCCAGGTATTCTGTCTTTTAAGGACACCCAGACTCAGCTATGGAGTTCCAGCTTGTGGCTATCCAAATTTATTGGTGTTGGAATAGGAACAGAATTCCTGCCTTTTCCTCTGTACAGGGGTGTATTTCCATGGCAGGGGGATTTGAAGTAGAGGAACTTTAAGGTCACTTCCAGCTTCAACCATTCTACAATTCTTTGACAGTTCCACCTGCCTTCAAGGCAGGAGAAAAGATCCTGAAGAAGAATTGGTGAGTCCTGACATGTATTTAGACAGGATAAAGAAAAAAAAAAAAAAAGAGATGCCTTAGGGTAGAGTTTCAATCTCATCCCAGTGGTGTTTTCACAATTAAGCAGCTTAAGGAAGATCTCCTCAAGGTCCAATTCCGTGTCAGGCTTTTGGAAAACAGCCTGCAGATATCTACACACTGGATACATCACCCAGTGCAGTTTTGTCTTTCTGAAGTCAGGATGTCAAACTTATTGTCCCTGGCTGCCAGAGGATGGAAAAATCCTTCCTGCAGTTTCCAGGTAACTTCAAGGCTTCATCCAGCACTGATGAGAGGAGTTTCTTCCCCATTTCCCTCTCTTCCCTCGCCATCCTTGCAGCTACAAAAAACCAAGACTTCCTCAGGATGCCCTTGGGGTCACAGCAGAGCTGAGCAGACCCTGAGCCCAAAATCCCATCCTGGGCAGGCAATTACCCAATTAACACCTTGCAGTGAGAACCCTTGAGCGCTAATTGAGCTGGATTTATGGATGGGGGGGGGGGGGGGTGGTTCAAATGAGGGCAGTGCCAAACTTTGTGTGACTTAAATACATTGAGTCCCCACTGCCAGGTTAGTGATTTGGAGCTTTTTCAGATGCCCTTGGCTGTCCCTCCACCCAGGAGCTGCAGGCATCATCTCTTGTGCCCAGCTGTTGCCCTTGAGGTTTACACAGCTGCCGTGGGGAATGGGGGTGCAGCCTCCCCAGTGCCTCAGAGCCACAGCAGGGTCAGAGGTGGCCACGTTTGGGCTCAAAGAGGAACAGGTGGGCACAGGGCTGGCATTTGGAACACTGGCACTTTTATTTTTAATGGCCCTCCCTCCCCCCTGCACACACGGTGCTGGAAATTACTATGAAATGCATCTGGCTGGGCTGAACAGGCATCCTGCCCTTAAATAAAGGAATCATCTTGTGTTTGAGGGTTGAATAGTCATTCAACTCACATTTTAATGCACGAAAACCCATTCTGAATTAAAGCATTGATTTAGACTTAAAATGTATGGAGCAGGCTCTGATCAAGGCTTCCTTCCTCATCCCACCCACCCATGGGCTCTTTTTCTATCTACTTCTGTTTTTCTTTCATTGCTGTGTCGATGGGCTGTGCAGCAGCAGACACAAGGATATCTCAATTAGAGGTGTAATAATTACCAATTGTTCAGATCACTGTCAGTACTGAAAATCCGGGGTGGAAAAATCTTGCTGTGGTTCAACTCAAGTGGTTTTTTAAGACTGGGTGGGAAGTGACTTCTTGCTGGGTTCAGGCAATGAAGGTAAGCAGAAAAAGAGAGGGAAGTGTGAAAGAAGTTGTTTTGAGGGAGAAAATAAATTAATACTCAGAGCATTAATAATAAATAGAAGATGTGCTGAGCAGTAATCAACCTATCTGGGGCTCCCAACAACCCTGAAACATTCCTTACACTTTCACTGAGGAGAAAAGGGAAAGAAAGTCACCACATTTATCTCAAACTGGTACTGTATGTGGCAAAGGGTTTGGAACTAGGTGATTTTTAAGGTCCCTTCCAACCCAAACCATTCTGTGATTCCTCTGATTGCTTTCTCCTGGAGTCACAGGTTTGCTTCCAACTTCCAGAAGTTTCTGGGTTTTACTCCTGAGAGGATAATAACCCCTGGGATGTGACTCCCTGAGCAGTGAGTCCACCTTAGCAGGGTCCACCTGGGAGTTTGCTGTGTGTGCCACCAGACTATCAGAGTTTGGGCAGAGAGAGGCCATTAGTGCTCTGCTTGAGCCCTCTGTGTGATGGCAGGCTGTGGAGCTGCACACCAGGCCAATGAGACCAAATCCCACCCCAGGGATTTGACAATGGAAAAAGATCTCATATCCAGTGTCTGGCTTTGCACAGCTGGGATCATTGTAAGTTGTTCTTTTGAATTTTTTTTCTTTCCTTTTTATTTATTTATTTTAATCAGGGCTGTGGCACATCTTACATAGAAGCCAATTGGTTAAAAAAAAAGAATAAAAAAGAAAAAGAAAAGCGTCATTTGAGTCCAGCCCTGAGGAATACAGTGGCAAGCCATCCCCTCTGCTGGAGGTGAAGCAAAGCCCAGGAGCAGCCTGCTGGAGGGTCTTTCCTTTCATGTGACTAATACACACAAATCCCCCCTCCCTGGGGGCTGGGGGATCACTGACAGCGGGGACAGGCTGTGAGAAAGGGGTGAGGGCAGCCAAACTGTGCTCTCCTTTCATTCACCAGGGTCAGCTGTCCCACCTGTTCCTCCTGCTTAGACATGGGGAGCAGGGATGGATGGAGGGGAAGGGGCAGTGCCCGCACTCACAGTGAAAACTCCTCCTCGAAGGGAAGGAATTCCTTTTTTAAATGAGAAGCAAGTAGGATTTTGCTACAGAGGTGGAAGGAGAGAGGCTGCAGGGCACAGCAGGGCTGGCATTTGCCTGAATCACTTCTCTGAGAACTGGGGAGCAGGCCAAGAACAAGTTTCCTAATGAAAGACTAATGATGGATGAAGCTCAGTAGGTGCTGGGTTGCAGTTTGATTCCGAAACCCAATCCTCCACCAGCTGTTTGTTTAAGCAAATGCCGAGGTTCACTCCACAGCAGCGCCTGCCCAGGCTGCCCCAAGAGGTTTCTTCTGTCCAAATGACACCTCTTGGTTTTGTCCTTCCCTCCTGGGTCCAACCTGTGCAGGTTTCCTTTGGGGTGTTATCACTTTGCAAAACCTGCGCCAGGCATCTTTTTCCACAGGCACTTGGGATGGTGTCCCTTTGCCCCCGTTAAACTGGAAGCTGTTTTAGGGTAGGACACTCCCTGGTGCTGGGTGGCTCCAGAGTGTCCAGCACAGCAGAGCTGGAGACTTTTTTGGGTGCTGTTTGGGTGACAAATAGTCCTGTAACACATAGACTGAAGGAGTGACGATCTACCACACCAATGGAAGTGTGGATGTGTCTGTGATCAGCCCAACAGAGGAAAATCTCTGGGAAGAACTCAACAACAGGAAGTTTTTCACAGTGCAGAAGCAGATAGTGCTTTATTTGAAGTTGTTTATTTTCTTTCCCCTTTGTGACTGTGTTTTTTCCCTTTAGGAGGATTTCTGTACCTGGCAGGTGCTGGGGGTGTTTAGTCTGGAGAAAAGGTGGCTCAGGGGGACATTATTGCTCTCTACACCTCAAAGGAGGGTGTAGCCAGTTTGGGTTTGCTCTTTTCTCCCAGGTATCAAGTGATAGGACAAGGAGAAATGATATTAACTGGTGCCAGGTTGGATATCAGGGAAAATTTCTTCACTGAAAAAGTGGCTGCCCAGGGAAGTGGTGGAGTCACCATTACTGGAAGTGTTAAAAAAATGAATAAATGTGGCACTTTGTGGCATGGCAGAGTCACGGGCACAGGAATATTTGATCAAATGTTGGACTTGTTGATCTTGGATGTCTTTTCCAATCTTAATGATTCTATGATGGGTCTGGGAGCCAGCCTTGGCCTTGGTTTTCCCTGGCAATCCCATGTGCTCTGCAGACCCCATGGGAGCAGGGGAGCACCCTCTGTGTGGCTGGGAGAAGACCAAAGCTGAACAGACAAATCCCCTGCAAGATGCTGGTTTCTCCTGGCCCAGTTACCTTGTGCATCCCTGTCACAGACATATTCTCTGAAAAATAATTTTTGCTAGGATTTTTTCTCTTGAGAAGCTTCAGAGGAAAAGAAAAACAATAATTATCTGCTGCTGTGGAATGCAACAGGTGCATCTTTGATTGGTCCATGTGAGTTGTTTCTACTTAATGACCAATCACAGGTCCAGCTGTGTTGGGACTCTGGTCAGTCGCAAGATTTTATTATCATTCCATTCCTTTCTTTGCTAGCCTTCTGATAAAATCCTTTCTCTTTCTTTAGTATAGTTTTAGTATATAATTTTCTTTTAATATAATATATATTGTAAAATAATGTCTTAAAAATAAAGTAATATAAAATATATAATATAATATATAATTATAGATATATACTATTATATATTATAATATATAATATACAAATATATAATAATATAAAATATAAAATAATAAATCCGCTTTCTGAAACACTGAGTCAAGATTCTCATCTCTTCCCTCGTCCTGGGACCCCTGCAAACACCACCACACATCCCCAGGGTCCAGCATCTGCCAGGGACAGGGGGCTGGGGGGACCCCACATCCCCTCTGTGACCCACAGGAGATGTGAGCACAAACACACCCAACCTTGAAACCAAAGAAGCCTCAAACCTGTCATTAAAGCAGATGCACCGGCAATAAATTCAGAATTTAAAGAAGTTCAGTCTCTGTTTAAAATGCAGCAAGAGTAGCTATGGGAACAAGCTCAACAGAGTTTTTATCCTGCTGAAAAGTGACCCTGTAAAGATGTGGAAGGCTTCTGGAAGAACCAGCATTTTTCCTCTCAAAGGAAATAGTTGAATCCCTTAAAAATCAGGTAGAAAAATGGGCTGGGCAAGTCAGGAAGTTCATTTACAGGCTGCAAATGTAAGTAGAAATAGTGGTAATAAAAGGTTTTAAAATCCTAATAATGTGAATATTAAGAATATCACATTAAAAATTCCTTAATATGAATATTAAGATTTCCAAGGAAGAAAATGTTTTTCTCTTCCTTTGTAAAGGAACAGTAAAAAAGGGAGAAGAAGCCTGGATGCTGTTCCTACCAGGAGGCATTTTCAATTCCCCATCCCTGGAAGTGTTCAGGATAGGGCTGGAAGGTGTCTCTGCCCATGGTAGGGAGCTGGATCTAGGTTATCTTTAGGATACTTTTCAACACGAATCATTCTGTGATTCTAGGATTCTTGGGCAGGGGTTTTTCTTCTGATTTGGGGTTGATCATGAGCAAGCTGTATTGGCTTTCTAGTACTCAGCTCCCCGCTTAGCACCACTGTCCTGCCTCTGTTTTGCGGAGATAAAGAAAAGAACCCTACAACTTTGTTAAAGTTGTAAAAGCCGGTATGTTTATTACAGCGCTGGACGCATGCGGAGATGCTCTCCTCAAAAGGCATGCGTGCCCTGGGAATTTCAGATCCCCTTTTTATCTTCCTTGTAAATACATATGCATACAGTTTCACAATAGGTTCATACATATTCATTTTTACAAGATTTCGCGTGACATTTGCCGCTAGTTTCGTTTATCAGAAAGAATTCCTAGGTCAGGCCGACTTGTCCTCGTACTAGAATTTGTTATCGGTTCCTGTCTACCCCTTGTCTCCTTATTATGTCTGTTATGCAGTTTTTCCTTCAGCTTTAACCTCAGAGACTTTTCACCTCTCCTGGACATTTCACCTAATTCAAAATGGGCTTTTACTCTAGGGATTTTTACTCTGTCTCACCTCAGCTCACCTCCCCATGGACAGTAGCCTCACCCACCTGGATTCTGAGGGCCAGCAGGAGGACGACTGGGATTCAAAGGGAAATTTGATCAGAGAAAGTTTCCCAAATCCCCAAGGTTCCTTTGGAAATCCCAGCTCAGCACCCTGCCTGCCGGTGTCTAACGAGCCTCTCAAGAAAAAAAGACATCAAACCCCAGGATTTATTATTAATCAGCCCAGCATCTTAACACCTTCTCTGTGACCTTGGTTGCTAGGAAGTCGGTGTCAATACAGGAAAAGTGAAGTATTAATAGAAAGAAAGAACAGCTGTAAGACCTCAGCACAGAGCAGCATGGCCAGTGAAAGTCTCCCAGGCCGCTGGCAACCCAGCCTTCCTGGAGAGGGGTAATGATTTCACACTGAAAGATGGTAGATTTAAATTAGATACGAGGAGGGAATTCTTCCCTGTGAGGATGGGGAGGCCCTGGCCCAGGGAAGCTGTGGCTGCCCCTGGATCCCTGGAAGTGACCAAGGCCAGGCTGGACAGGGCTTGGAGCACCCTGGAATAGTGGAAGGTGTCCCTGCCCATGGCAAGTGGTGGAATGAGATGAGCTTTAAGGTCCCTTCCAACCTGAACTATTCTGTAATCCTATGGTAATGCCAAGATGGAAAGAAGAGATCCAGGACAAGGGGCTAGATTAGATGAGCTTTTTGGTCCCTTCCAATCCAAACCATTCTGTGATTTTATGATTCTATCATTTTATGCTCCAAGAATGAGCTCCATTAGTCTGGCTTTCCCCGGGGATGCATTTTTCTCTCTTCACAGGGGTAGGTGCGGGAATTGTGCATTCCCACCTCATTTGCTGGTGCCAAGGCCTGACTTTGGCAAGCAGGAGGCTGGGAAGGCCGCTGCCCTTGCTGTGGGGTGGTGGATACATCAGCAGAGCTGGGAGGGAGGAGGGGATTGCAGTGGTTGCAGACAGAATTGTTAAACCTCTCCTTATCCCACATTATCCTCCCCTCAGCTGTCCCTCTGGGAGGTGCCATGTGCTGTCCAACAACTGCCACGCTCCTGTCGTGGGGTGGCCGCTGTGAGATGGAGGGGGGAGCATGAGGGGACCCCTCATCTGGCTCCTGCAAGGCTCCTCCATCCCAGAAATGCTCCAAGTCCTGGAGAAACGGAGTCTTTCCATGCTGCTGCCTGTGAAAAAGGCCCCATGGGCAGTGTCATCACCAGTGACACTGCTTAGCCCAGATCACGCTCTGGTGAGTGCAAGAGTTGGGAATAAATCCCACATCTCTTCTTCCTGTGCTGCCTGCTTGAACCTGGGCTTTTCCTCAAGCACAGGGAGCTAACACAAAACACTCCTGGACCTGTGTCAGGCAGAGCGCTGGGAGCCTGGGCCTCTCCTGGGTTGTATTTCAAGCGTCAGACAGGTCTGTGATGGCTCCATGCTTCCATCTAGTGACAAAAAGCCTCTGCTCGCCACTCCTGCTTGGCTCTGCCTCCTGTCTGGTTCACTGCAGGAATCACTCAGATTCCAGATGCTGAGCCTGTCCATAGGGCTATTTCCATTTATTTACTCAAAACCTTAATCCCTAAATGAGTAACTCCAAACAAACAAAACCAGGGGTGAAGTTTTTAAGCAGAACTGTCCTTTGGCAGGAAAAAAGTGGCTTGCACATAAATACAAACACACACTTGCTCATCAAAATGTGCTGATTTCCTCTTTAGTGGGTAATGTCCCTAAAAACTGGCATCAGCCTGTGGTGACAAATTATTTACATATCCTATAGCAAGGCTCCTCTGTGACTTGGCCATTCCTCTCCTGATGTGAATTCTAGGCCTGGGTTTCTGGTTATTAAGGACAATGTTTGTCATAGAATCATGGAATCATAGAATGGTTTAGGATGGAAAGGACTTTAAAGCTCATTCAGTTCCACCCTCTGCCATGGGCAGGGACACCTTCCACTATCCCAGGTTCTCCCAGCCCTGTCCCACCTGGCCTTGGACACTTCCAGGGATCCAGGGGCAGCCAGCTTCTCTGGGCACCCTGTGCCAGGGTCTTCCTGCCCTCACAGAGAAATCTTATTCCTAATATCCCATCTAACCCTGCCCGCTGTCATTTTAAACCCTTCCCCCTTGTCCTGTCCCTCCAGGCCCTTGTAAATTGTTTCTGCTCATCTTTTTTGTAGGCTCCATTCAGGTACTGGATGGGGGCAACTGGGTCACCCCATAACCTTCTCTTTTCAAAGCTGAATTCTCCCAGTTATCTCAGCGTTTTCCTGCAGGAGAGTTGCTCCATCCCTTCAGTCATCTTTGTGGCTTCCTCCAGACTTGACCTTTCCCTTTCTTTTCACATTTCAGCTCCTTCATGGGTAGGGCTCCCTATGCATTGTTTTACTTAATCTGTGACTTTGTGCAAAGAATAAACTTCTCATCCCAGCCAAATCCTGTTGGAACTCAAGAAATTCCTCTGGCTGCCCTGGAGGACTCGAGACCCTGGCAGGGGGCTCAGAGACCTTGGCACAGAGTCAAAGACACCTGCGCCTTCGATTTTAACCCATGGAAACAATTACCAACTTTGTGCAAGGAGTTACAAGCCACAAGGGTTTGAGTAGAATGTTAGTGAATTTATCACAGGGTGAAAAAGTAGAATTTTGGGGTTTTTAGAATGGGGGTTCAGGAGGCAAGATGGAGGAATCTGGGTGTGTCCAGTCTTTCTCCTTCTTCTTCTTGTCCTCCATCTTCTGCTGTGATGGTGGCACTTTTGCATTGGTTTAGAGTAGAAGCTCACTGTCTAACATAGGTGATAGGTATTGGGAAATTATTGTAAATAAAGTACACATATTTTTTAGTATAAAAGCTAACACCACCCCGAGGTGATCAGTGTGCCTCAACCTGACCTGCTTGACAGACCTCAGCAGGTCAGAGAAAGACAATGTATGAGATAAGAGCAAATAAACAAACTTGAGAGCCAGAGCTGAGGAATTCTGTCTTCTTTGGTCATGGGGCTGGGAAAAAGAGACTTTCTAACACCTTAGGGTCATCTCGACACCAGAGACCTCGTTGAAATCCTTCTGATCTGTAAACCTCGGACATTTGGTTGAGTTTTTCCTGGATATAATATTTCCTTAGGATTGGATCACAAAGTGCTATAGATGTTAATACCAATAGTTTCTGCTGACTACAACCTAGAGAGTTTGAGTGGTAGAGTGTGTTGGGAGGAGAAATAAACCTGAAAACAAATCTGCAAACCTTGGACGTTTGGTTGAGTTTTTTCTGGATAAAACATTTCCTTAGGATTGCATCACAAAGTCCTATGGATACTGATACCAATACTAATAGTTTCTGCTGACTACGACCTAGAAAGTTTGAGTGGCAGAGTGTGTTGGGAGCAGCAATAAACCATAATGGCCCTGATCAGCCTCACCTGGGACCACCCTCCCCATCCTGGCACTATTTAACCTCACCTGTGGCCCCATGCTCCCTCCCTGAGCTGTGCTATGGAAATACTGCTCTGTAATCCCCCTCTGCTCCTGCCTTTTATCAGGATCATGGGCTTGTGTTGAAGCTGAGCACCCTATCCTGTCTCCTCTTGTTTCCGAGGGGGTTTCCTGAAGGCACCTTGCACCTAGTCCATCCCTGTATTTGGGGCTTGAGTGGACCCTGTTACCAGCATCTCTTCCTGTCTGCTGGGTTCAAGCTGTCATCCTTGAACAGCCTCTTCTTTAGCAATAGTTTTTTGTTTGAGAATTCCCTCGAGTTTACTCTTCCTTCTGACCACATTTCCAGTGTAATTCTGCTAATGAGTAAACTGAGTGTAGATCGCTGGTGGGGTTAACTCACATGAGGTTCCTGTAATAATTGGCTGAGACGCTGGGGCTTGGCCTAAGAATAAACCAAGCACAACTGGTTCCACTGCTGGGCAGAGCTCCAGAGCTCCCCTGAGGGTTGATTGCCTGTGACTTTGTGCCACTGAGTCTCTGAATTGAGGCTGAGCAAGCCTGTTCCACCTCCCTTTGGGGCTGAGGTGAGAGCACGAGCACATTCTGCTGCTGTTTGGTGTGTGGTAACTCATTAAACCTCAGTAATGCTGCAGGGGTCTGGGAACTTCCTGCAAATTTCAGTGGAAACTTCCATGAAGGTTTCCATAGCAGGGCAGGGGCTCAGCAGCCCATTGAGGGATTCCATCAAAATACATCTGGGCTTCAAAGACAGGAGGGCAGGGGTGGGAGTAGAGATGTTATTCAGTGTCTGGGGGAGGCTGGATTGCATCCTCCCAGGAGCCAAGGCTCTCCAGGGCATGGATTATAACACTGTGGAAGTCCACTGCCCTCTTTTCCACAGGCAAAAAGACCTGCAGAGTTAAAGCTACTTGAGAAGTGATAAGGGATCTAAACACCTTTTGGGCAGAATTCCTGGCAGATGCTGTTTAGAATACCGTGGAAAAATTGAATTAATAATATGTAAGGGAACCTTGAAGTCCACTTGCTGTAAAAGTCAGTCTCAGATTGAATATCAGCATATCAAGAAACAGTTTTTCTGTCATGTTGTAGGAGGGAAAAAAGGGGATAAAATGGATTAATTGTCCTCCTATTGGAGGACCTAACCATATACTAGTGGAAGAGCAATCCAAGTTTAATTTTGTTATTGTTATTAAAGTCTTGGAACAAAACAGTTAATAGCAGCAAGTAGCTTAGGTTAATAATTAAGCACCCTCAGTGGACAGCTCTGAGCTGTCTTTGAAAGGATTTGAGCCTTTTGGGAAGCTTGTCTGGTGGGTTTCAGCACTGGGCAGAGTGACTGACACCACCCCAGCCTGAAACCTGTGACAGAGCTGGTGCCAAAGGGATGGAGTTCTTGTGCTGGTGTCAGAGCCCCTGCACTTCACTCATCAGAGGAATTGAGGAAAACCAAATTGAATAAGGTAAGTAAAGCCAGAAAAACTCCTAAAAAGAATAACAAAATTAAATCCAAATGATGTTTTCTGCACCTGCATTGAAATGCAGCATTCACTTGTGCTGGACTCTGCCCTGTGCTCTTTGCAGTGTGTTAAAATGTGCAAGAAATAGAAAGTGGTTACAGTGGGTCTTGTGGTCCATAAGCAGTCAAAACCAGGTTGGATGGGGCTTGGAGCAACCTGGTCCGATGGAAGGTGTCCATTCCCATGGCAGGGGGTTGGAACTGTGTCATCTTTAAGATCTGTTCCCACCAAAACCATTTTGGGATTTAAAAATGTGGCTAAATTAATGCACCCATGCTTTTTCCATACTGAGGGTGAAGGCAGAAGTTGATCCATCTTTAAATGTTAGAACAATTCCTGACATGGACTTTATAAAGGAAATGTGTGATATCTCTGGCTATGACAGCAAATAAGACCTGGTTTGCAAGTACTCAAATGTTTATATCCTTAAATTATTAGAAAAGTTCACAGCTATTGCTCCCACAGGTTTGCAGCGAGAAGAAAGAATACAGATTTTTTTATTTTTTTTTAAGTTACAGGGAAGATCCTGGAGCCAGACTCTTGTGAATTCCTCATCCAATGTTCAAGATGAACGTTTGGAGAACATTCCTGCTGAGTGCTGGGCTGATATTCTTGGCAGGTGGGTGATGGACATGTGTTGTCTCCAACCACACCCAAAACCCAAAATCCAGTGGGGATTGGACACAGACTGCCTGTGAGTCATGGAGAAGAACCTCTAAAAGGTGTTGAAAAATATGGGATATTGACTGTAGCACATTGGACATTGTCCACGCTTATTATTGGTTTTCCATGACATTGTTTCCATAGCCATAGAGTAGATTTCTGGATTAATTTTTAATTCTCTGTGTTCTACCTGAGTTCATATCATACCTATTGTTTTTTGTTTACTTGATGATAGATATGTCACTCTCTGCATGTTGGTATTAAGGGTTCATGATGAAAAAGTGTCCAATATTTGGCTTTGGTGATCAATACTGATGTTTGATCAGATTGCATCCAAATATAGCTAAGAAGTTGGAAATCTCCTAAAATGTTAATCAGGAAAGTAGGTATCACCATGAAATGACTTCTGGAAAATTCTGGTCAGTGGCTGCATAAAAGGAAGCCTGGTTCATCTCTGAGCTTCAGAGAATGAGGGTACCCAAAATAAATCCTAAATTATCTCAGGAATTTGATGTCTTTATGAAAAGCATGGCATAGCAGGTTATAGGTGATTAACATCATGAAGCAGGAGCTCTTTTCCAGGCCTGAATGTCTCTCCTAAGGACTTCAGAAGGAAATAACTGGAAAGGCTGTCTGGGAGCCAGAAAATGATATATTATGTAGGTGCACTTAATTTTGGCAGGGTGCACAAAAGTCAGCAAACACATTTCTTTGCGAGATGAAGGAATAAAAATGAAGTTTATCATCTTTAATTCTTGAGGATTACAGGAGGCTCAGGCTGTACCTTGGTTCACCAAGCCCTAAAGGCATCAACACCTCCCTGAGGGGAGCTGTAAACAGCGGAAAGTGGTGGGGGAAAAGGATGGGAAACATTATTAATTTGGATGCTTGAGAAGGAGAAATGGGATGAAGAGTGGGATCACAGGAAGGCAGTCTCAGGTCACTGTGTCTCATCCTGAATAAGGTTTTTTAGATAATTGCATTTCCCTTCAGCCTGATGGAGCTGGTTTGTTTTTGCAGGGACAGCCTCAGGATCACTTGTGAAGCCCCAGGAGGGCAGCATTGCTGGGGGAACATGGATTACCATCACCCTGGATGGTGAGCTTTAAACTGAGGAGTTATGTGTTGAAATAGAATCATAGAAAGGATTGAAAGGGATCTTTAAAACCATCTTTTTCCACCCCACTGCCATGGGCAGGGACACCTTCCACTATCCCAGGCTGCTCCAAGCCCTGTCCAAGCTGGTCTTGAACACTTCCAGAGATGTCAAAATAACAGATAATCAGCTCCCTTCTGAGGTTTGTGGTTGGAGTGACAAACCCTACCCAACAGAGCCATAGGCTATAACACTCACAGCATGAAATCAGCTTGAAATGATGACTTCATAAGCTATTGCTGAAGGTTTATTTCTAAGCCACACAAGTCAAAATGTTTACTTTATTCTTTTTCAGATGTAGGGCTAGAAATTTCATTCCTGCTCCTGTCCTTTTATTGAAGAAAAGCTAAAAATCTGCCCTCTTCATATGTCCTGTGATGCTGGAGCATTTTAAAACTCTTATGATGAACATGAGATCTGAGTAAAAATTTCAGAAAATTACATGTCATGTCCATTTGAGTGGCCCCAAACCAACTGTACAAAGCTGGGTCTGATTTTCCACAGGGATGAATATTTATTCATTGTGAAGAGAGTTGGTTTCTGAATCAGCTGTGCATGGTCATTAGCTGGCACAGGCTGCCCAGTGCATGGGTGCAGTCACCAGGGGGATTTAAAAATGTGTGGAAATGCACTTGGGGATGTGGTTTTTACCCTTCCAATCCTCTCCCCATGCCCCTGGGGGGAAAGTGAGTGTGTGGCTGTGTGGGCTGAGTTGACAACTGGGGTTGAACCACCACAACATGAAAATCCACAAATATGGTTTTAAAAAGCCTGATCAAGGGCTCTAAACATTATCCATAGAGAAGATGGGTTGTGCTTCAAAAAATGTTCATTTTGTGACTGGGAGTGATCCTGTCCTCACAGAGCTCTTCTGTTTGATTTTATTGCTTAGGCTCAACATCCCACCAGGTAGAATCTGTCTCTCCAGCCAGTGCATCCCAGCTGGAAGTGTCCCTGGTGCATCCAGACCTGCCCGCGCTGCCGTGTGATGTCTCTCCTCTGTATTTGGACTTGCCCACCATAAGGTGCAGAACGAGGTATGATCCATGGTTACCCTGTGGGTGAGACCTTGCCCTTTGTCAAACAGGATCCTCCTTTTCCTTCAGTGTCTGCACAGGAAGTTTGGGAGTTGAAAGCATTCCTATGGTGCTGGAATCTGAATTGTAGGGAATTCCAGAACTTCGGGCCTGTAAGCCAAAGTTTAAAATTAGGATTTGATCTGAGACTTTGGAAAAGGCTTCCAGATGTAGGTATTAGAAGTGAGAATTTGGATTTAGAGTTTAGAACAGAGATATGTTAAGTTAAAATAGAGGAAAGTTTAGAGTTTTAGAGGATAGTACTATACAGTATATAGTACTATATACAGAATATACAGTACATATATATATATACTATATAGTGTATATATATATGCAATATATACTATATATGTACTATACAGTACTATATATAATATAGTATATAGTAGTATATATAGTACTATAGAGTATATTTTTGTATTATAACGTTATTTTTGTATTATAACATGATTGACTAATAAAACTTACACTGTAGTATGAGTCCATAAGACAAAATATTTAAGGATTGGTTAAAAGTATAAACATCCTTGCTGACAGTGTTTTATTGGCTAATAAATTTTTAAATGGTCTTGCTACTAGAGGTCTCATGATCTTCTGAGCCATGTGGTGAAGATGCGAGTTGAACTCACCTTTCTTGCTTATGCAGAAGATAAGAAAAATAAATCACATTATTTAAAACAACTCAGAAATCTTCAAATTCAAAATTCCTTCACAAATCCTCATGCTGTGGCCTCACTGAGCACCTGCTAACCTGGGTTGATTGATTTTTGTTTTAAATTCATGGAGCACAAGGCTACCTTGAGGCACGATGGTCACAGTGAGGCTTCTTGGGCAGTCCAGGCTCAGACCTTCAGAGGTTTGTAGACATCTATCTCTCAGGTGCAAAACTCCCAAGGAAATCTTGGAGGAGACTCTACTTTTAGTGTCCTTGACCTGTCCAAGGTGATAGAGGTTATGAATAGAAGAGGAAATAAATATGGTTTCAAGCCCCAACTGGGCAGTTTGAGCTGCCTATTTTCTATCCTGTCATAGCTTTAACACAGGTGGTTGCACTGGAAAACTGGGGTGTCTGAAGAGGGACCTAGTGGGACTCTTCCATATTTTGCTGCTATGATTTGGCTGGGAGGTAATTCTTCTGGGTGCTGTGCTGGGAAACTGTGAAACAAGGATGCAGCATTAATTTATGAACCAGGATCAAGATGCCCTGCAGATCCAGAGATTCATTTTATTACTAATGAATAACAATTATTTTCTGTGGATGCCTAATGAGAATGCTTGTGTTTTGCATTGACAATAATTTAGGTGGAGTTCCAATGCAGTCCTGTCACCTTCTGCTCTTAACTGTGATTTATGCTGTGCTTCCACATTTCTTTTAAATTGTTATTTTAAAGTTTGGCTTCATATGTGTGAAGTTTGGGCTGACAGTGTAAAGCTCCTTTGTTCTATGGATGTCTCAGTGGACTTGCTGTGAATGGAGACTCTGTAAAGGACTTGGCATTTCCTAAACACAATTTGTACAAAAATAATATAATACAAATTTTCTTCCACCTAGGTCTTCACCCCAGGAGGGTTTGTACTATGTGGAGGTGATCTTTAAAGGACATGTGATTAACAACCTGACTGAGGTGGAGAAAGAGAACTATTTTTTCAAGGTAATCACCAAGAAAGTGCAGAAGTGAGGATAAAGAGTTCAAGGTATTGAAGGGAGTGAAGCTTCAACGTTGTGTCACAGGATATACATTGAAATGGATGGAATAATGGAATGGTTTGGATTGCCAGGGACCTCTAAGACCATTCAATTCCAACCCTAAGCTAAAGAAAGACAGGGAGAGACTTTTTGCAAGGGCATATTAGAGAAAGAACCAGGGGGGAAGACTTCAAGCTGAAAGACAGTGGATTTAGATTGGATATTTGAAAAAAAACCTCTTTAATATGAAGCACTGCAAAAGTTGTCCAAAGGAGCTGTGGCTGCCCCATCCTTGGAAGGATTCCAAGCCAAGCTGGACAGGGCTTGGAGCAACCTGGGATAGTGGAAGATGCTCCTGGCCATGGCAGGGGTGTGGAATAAGAAGGTCTTTCAGGTCCCTTCCAACCCAAACCATTCTGGGATTCTGTGATCTCTTGCAGAGCAGAATCCTTAACCATGACTGTGCTTTGGGACGAGGCCTGGAGTTTTTGAAAGTCACATCCCACCTCTGTGCTAAGTCTGAGCAAAAAAACCCAGCACTTTCAGTAAATTGCACATTAAAGCTGAAGAGTCACTGGGTGGTTCAGCTAGCTTAGAGAGCTGATGAAAAATCACCAGGGGATGCTGTTAATGAGGCACATTCCAAGCTAAATAAACCACAATGTGTCTCTTTGTTTTGGGGCTGGGCCCTCGGAGCTACACGTATTAAAATTAATTTTGCCTCTGCATTAGATTGGAAAAGCTGCTTCAGGCACCAACAAGTCTGAGCAGCTCACAAGACTCTGTCAGCCAGTGCCCCCAATTTCATGCTGCTTTTGGCTTCTTTCTCCGCATCTTCTGCAGCCTGGAGTATGGTGTGATGTTGCCTTTGCTCCCCAGAAGTGGCCATTGCTGGTGGAAGTTTGTGGCTGCTCATTCATTTTTAACATGACCAGGAGCAGGAGGGAAGGGAAAGGCTGAGCTCTGAAAGGGGATGGCCTTCAAGGAAAACTTAGGAAAAAAAACCGATATATGCAATGGTACCTTTGAATTAATGCAAGAAATTAATTTTTTATGATATTTATTGGGCTGTGAGCAGCATCTGTAAGTGCCAATGAGGTCTTGAGGGGGATCATAAAGAAGGTGGGGAAGATGAGCATGTCCAAAAAGGATGGGGAAGGGTCTGGAAAACAAATCTGATGAGGAGCAGCTCAGGGAGCTGGGGGGGCTCCGCCTGGAGAAAAGGAGGCTCAGGGAGGGCCTTCTCACTCTCCACAACTCTGACAGGAGGATGCAGCTAGGTGTGAGTTGGCTTCTTCTCCCAGGTTACAAGATACAGGATGAGAAAATTGCCTCAAGTTGTACCAGGGAAAGTTTAGACTGCATATTAGGGAAAATTTCTTCCCCAAAAGATTGTCAAACACCCGGGAAGTGGTGGAGTCACCAGCCCTGGAGGGATTGAAAAGCCATGAGATGTGGCATTTGGGGATATGCTTTACTGGATTTAGAAGTGCTGAATTCATGGTTGGACTTGATGATTTCCAAGGTTTTTTTCCTCAGAGATGAAGGTGGTCCTTTCCCCAAAAAATCTATGTTGTTTTGCTGTAAAATGGGCCAAGGCAAAGTGCTTTAGGGTACCCAACAAACTTGGCAAAGAGTGGCTGAAGTATTTAACATCCATGACGATAGGATTGTTCTAAAGGATATGCTATTGGAAAGAAAAATGGTGCCAACATTCAAGATAAAATGCAGGTTTAAACTTCAGCTAAAGCATGACTTAGAAATTTGATATTGTATTAAACTGTGTCTTCTGGAATTGGATCATGCCAGGGTGGGCAATCTGGGCACAAAAGATGTAAAAATATCACTAATCCAGACTGTGAATGGAGAGGGGGTAGGGAGGGAATAATTCTCCTTACTCCTTTCCCAGAGCAGCAATTTGCTACAAAGATCAGATGTGGAGTATAAATTTCTGAGATGCAGCTGCTGGCTGGGTTGTGAGCAACGCACCCTCAGGTGGGGTTGGAATGCTGCAGAAATAGCTGAAATTTCACTGCAAATTTCTCTTTGCAGTTCTCAGCTGAGCAGACCCCTGAGGTTTACCAAATTCATCCATCATCTGGCACCCCAGGTATGGGACCTTTCTTTAATCTGTACTAACATGAGCACCTTTTGCTTATTGGGGTTTTAGATCAGACTTTAAAGTTACATGAGAAGTCATTCACTGGTTTTGGTCTGAAAAATTAACTGGAACATGGCAGATTTCTCCCTCCCCCATTTCTATTATTTCTGTATTTCCAGCTTTCTTTAGATAAAATTGAAAGTTTGATCCTCAAAGTCAAGGTTAAACAGAAGATTTTGGTCTCTCAAGAGTTCAGACAGCCACATGGATGATTGTGACACGCAGATGCACCTCGATCTAAATCAATCCCTAATTTCTAATAGTTTTCAGGTGTAACTCAGCTCTAGATTCTTGTGCCTTGCTTTAGGGTGTCAGTATGGAGGTTTCTATGTGTTAGCTGGATGGATGTTTCATCTCCCAGTGTGAGTGAAGAGCAGGAGAATAATCTGGTCACAGATATGCCAAGATCCTGCTTTAGACCTTCACCCTGTCTGGTGTACACATTATGTAATTTTGGTTGTCTCATGAGGGTCTACAGTGGAACTGGGTTAGAAAGTGGGGTTTAACTAACAAAAGAGTTGAGGAAAAATTGTGAGCTCTGTGCAAATTCAGATCTGCAAAAAATTTCATTTTTCTGGAATGAATTTGGGTTTTTTTATGGGAAACAAGGACATGTGCTTTGAGGAAAGTGAATTTTAAGTGCAAAATCATCTTGAGCCATGGTAAAAACTGCGAGTACATTCAGTGCAGGAACCTCTGCAAAATCTATAATGACCATTAATTCCTTTTGTTCAGCTCAGAAAATCTGCAAATAAGTTCTCTGCTTTTAAAAGACTCTCTTCCATTTCCATTTCCTCTTAAACAGGAAATTTAATACAGATTCGTGGGAAGACAATTGCTGGCAGATATGAGACCCTGGACTTCAACGTGGATTATATTGATGGGTAATTATGAACACTCAGCTATCTGCTGCAGTCCCTGTAAATTGGCATTTCTTCCATCAGCCTCCTCGACAGCAATAAATTGCAACCAGTTGGCCCAGAATTGCCATTTACTTCCTTTGTGGTTTATTGCAGCTCATGAGTTGGGCTCCAGCAAACTTTGTTAATCTAATTGCAACTGGTCCATTAAGCTGGTTGGTTTGTTTACTGGCAGCACAGTCAATCACAGCTCAGTGTGAATTGTACTGTAATTGCAGCTGGCTGCTGTAGATTTTATTTTGGCTAGCAAATTAAAATTTAACTAATTAAAATAATGTCAGAGTTGAAAAGTTAAATAAATTTTCCCCTTTCCATTTGCATTTTTTTAAAAGAAAAAAACAGATTAGTTTGAAGCAGATGCTCTGGTAAACCAGAAGACTAAAGAGAAGTATTTTGAGACAAAAGGCTTTGTTGTTCACTGCTTTAAACACTCTGTGATTGTTTTCTTGTTCTCAGAGGTTTGATTTTTTTAAAGTGTTGCTTCTGTGGTTACATGGAACAGAGAAAAGCATAAGAGGTTTAAAAAACCTCTTATTTTAGGACAGCAGCCCCTTTAAACACAGTGAATCCAAAATGAGCATCAACATCGTCCTGCTGTGTGTCATACATATTTCCATATGTATGGATATGTTATGTGCTAATTTATGATTTCTGTGCCAGTGAAGAACTAAGCCCAGGTAAGTATTTTAAAGATAAACTATTAATCCACAGTGACTCTGCTGGCATTTTAAGGATAATTTCAGGAGCCAGGAAAGGTGTGTATTCTCAGCAGTTAGAGATTTCAATTGAAGCATCAGATCTTTAACACTGACATACTTTTTAATGACTTCTCAAGCCGATTGGAAATGTCCCTTGCTAAGTGATTAAACTCCCTGCTAGCATGAAGGAAAGTTCAGTGCAGATTCCTGCCGTGCCATCCCTACACTGTGCACACCAGCGTCCTTTGTTTGGGATCAGTTATTGTTTTACCTGCCTCTGGTGGAGCCCTGGAAGCTTTGATGAGAGGGAAGAAAGGCTGCTCTGTCTGAGCACAGGCTGGACGTGCCTGCAGTGCTCTGCTGCCAGATTACTCATTTACAGCTCAGCCTCACCAAAAGGAAATGGCCTCAAAATCCCAGCATACCAGACAGGTTCCCTTTGTAGCTTCACATGAATTATTTGCCCATTTTTGGTGTGCTAGGAAATAGGTACCAGGTGGGGACTTGGACTTGACCAGAGCAGTCTGTCACTCAGTCACGCTGATTCACAATTTGGAACCAAAAAAAGGGAATGGTTTTTATGATTCCAAGTGTGTTCTGCACCTTTTCCCATGCTTTGTATGGGATGCACTGGTCCAGTGATGCTGAACAAACATTTAGCAGCACTGATATTTTTTTTGTCTTCCTTAAAAGGAAAGGTTCTCAGTATCAGCCACCTGTACTAATAAAAACAAGCTCTTTTAGAAAAACTTCATAAAACTGCATTCTGAAACATGGGCCATAGAAAACTGCATTGTGAGGGAGGGGTCATCACAAAGTGTTTGCATTACAGGTTTTAATTACCTATTTCCTTTAATTGGCTGTTAATTCTCAAAGAATCATTGCCAGCCTTTGCTTGCTCTGCTAATTACTCTGAATTTATTCCTCCCACCTTCTTCGTCCTCTCCAATGGAAGTTGTCCCATACTGATTCTTTAAGGAACAGATATTTAAAGTTTTTATTAGGAGCTTGGGTGATTTCTGCTCGAAGTTGTTTGCAGTGTTTTTCCTCAATGAAATAAATGTATGAGCTATATTTTTATTGTACTTGCTGTAGGTGGTGCTGCCTGCTGGTTTGGAAGGTGTGGGTGGGTATTGCCCTCCTGGAATTCAGCCTTGCCCTCAGGGAGGGGGGATTGGATCATTCAGAGCTGGCATGAGGTGTCTCCAAGAGGGCCTTGCTGCACTCTCTCAGAGCTGCAGCTCCCACAGTATTTGGGGGAATGCAATTTGCAGATGCAGAGATGAAAGATTAGGGCATGTCCCATTTTCTAGAAGGTTAATAAATGTTAGATACAAGTGGGAGAAAATTCCTGTCCCTTGGGAAAATACTGGCTGCTGATTTTAAGAGGATCAGGTTTTCATCTGCATCACATCATATCTTTCCTGTTTATTTTTTGCCCAGGCCAGCTGTTCTTACCTCAGAAGGAGATGGATGGACCAGTCTGTGCTCTTTTGCTGACAGGAGAGCTGGAACCACGTCAGTTCTGGTTTACTTTGGGCTTGTGTTGGTGCAGGGTTCAGCACAGCTTGTGCACAAAAATATTTGTGGCTTTTGGAGAAACTCTTCTGCTTTGGCTTAAAGTGGAGACAGAGCCTGGGGATTTATGGTCTGTGATGGGGTGGGTGAGGGCTGCTGGCTTTCTGCAGCTTCAAATGCTTAAACATAAATGCGAGTTAAAGGTGGGAATTGTGCCATTCCATGGCTCCAGAGGGTTGATGTAGTGCCAGCATATCTGTTTTAATTTCTGTTTTAATCTATTTTAGCTTAATTTCCAATTCTCAGTTTAGGAACCTGCAGAGGAGCAAGTAAAGGGGAAACATTTTTGTCTTTCTATTCACCCTCTCCTTGTGCCTGCATTTGTCCTGCTCAGTTTTTTATTTCAAGGGAGGGTTCTGAAGGCCACCAACAGCATCAGCTTCTAGAAACAGGTGTAAAGGAGCCAAGCTGGAGCACTGCTGCTCTAAGACATCCTCCTAAGCTGCTGAACTCTTGATCTTTAGTGGGAAGATGGGTTGTTCCTCTCCCATGTTTCTAAGGACAGCAAACCATGACTACCTAGGGTGTATAAGCCCACACCTTCTATTGGTTAGTTGATTCTACTATATTTTGCTTATTTTTTGCTCCCAAGGCTCAGTGAAGTCCTTTGTCTCTCCACAGTTACCCTGTTCAGGTGAAGGATGGACTGGGGACCCTGCAGTGCCGGGTGGAAGGCAATCACATCGGTTGGTGAAAAGGGCTAAAAACCATGGGTTTCTGTCATTCCTGCAGCTCCAGAGGATGCAGGGAGGAGGGTGTCTGTCATGAGTTTCTGCTCTGTTTCCAAACTGGAATGTGGCTCAGGGCTGAGTCCATAAAAGCTGCTTCAGGTCAAGGCTTGCAGCACAGCCCCTGCCCTGGTTTGTGTCCTCTGCAGAGCCTGGGAGGACATGAAGGAAAACCGTGATGTGATGTGGGCATTGCTGACAGCCAACAGTGGGATTTGGGGTCCTTGCTGAGTTTCCTACTTTAATCCTTCTTGTCTGTGATGTCCCTTCCCTTTAGTGCTTTATTAGAGGAATAAATCGGGTGTTTCCTTCTAGTCACAGTCTCCAGTAGCAGGTGGGATCCCTTTCATTTTTCACCACTTCCAAGCACCCTCAAGAAGCTTCTAATTTCTTGTGGAGGCTTTGAGCTTCAGCCTTCCTGTTTCGGAAGGATATTTTAGTTGAATATGTAAAATAGGTTTTCCTTCCTGTTGTAAGGAAAGTATAAGCAAGGGAGAACTGGGCCCAGAGAACCTGGACAAGGTTTGGTAGGATTTACTTCATACTTCTGCCTGAAAGCATTGTCACTTTTCTCTCCTCCAGGGTCCCACAATGTCAGCTTCTCAGTGTTTAACAAAGGAAAGTGAGTAAAAGAATCTTTTCTCTCTTTTCCTCTGGTTTTGCATGGGAATAGAGCTGCATTTGAGTCTAGGATGAGTGAATTATGCTTTTACCTCATTGCTCAGAAATAAGGTTTGTTATCTTGAGGAGATGATTGTCAGATTTGGAATGACATGGGAGAATGTTTCTCCCTAAAGTATTTCCACTCTGGTGTTTTATACTTTACCTTCAGTGACCAAAACATGAGATACCTTATCTTGGACAAGGGGGAATGGCTGAAGGAGGATGGATTCAGATTGGTATTAGGGAGAAATCTTTCCCTGTGAAGGTGGTGAGGTCCTGACCCAAAGAAGCTATTACTGCCCCTGGATCCCTGGAAGTGTCCAAGGCCAGGCTGGACAAGGCTTGGAGCAACCTGAGATAGAGGAAGGTGTCCCTGGCCATGGGCAGGGGGTGGGACTGGATATTCTTTAACATCCTTTGCCACCCAAACCATTCTGTGACCTGTTAAATCCAGCTGAACTAAAACCTTTCACCTTGCTTTTAACTATTCATCCAAATGGGAAAGAATTTAACCATAAAAGGAGGTGAAAACAGGTTCTGGCTGTGTCAGAACATACTTTACAATGTGCTAGTACTTCTAATAAAGCGTTTAAACCATTTAATGGGGTCTCATGAATCAATGTGCTGGTGAAAGGAGTTGTTGGATCTTGCAGAAATGTTCCACTGTTCCTCTGGAGAGTGAGTGTCCAGCCCTGCCAAATGAAGGTTTGCTTTTATTTACATGGCCCAGGATGTCTCAGGCATTTTCTCTCTTGCAGGTCAGCAGTGCACAAAGGTGCTTGGCTCATCAGTGCCAAACAGGAGCTTTTCCTGTACCAGACTCATCCAGGTATTCACTGATCCACCTCACTGGCAGTGTCCTCCATCAGTCCCAGTGTAATCAATGAAACCACCTCTCGCTGTTGCTTTTCCCAGGGATTTAACCCTGTCTTGTCCTCATTTTGGTGTTCCACTCCCCTGGTATGAGCTTTATAAGCAAAAAACAACCAGATTTGTGTGTGTTGCTCCTTGTCCTGTCAGATCAGTTACACAGTGAAGGCGTTGCTCATAGAGAAACTTTTCCCCCTTAAATCATTCTGTATTTGTTGAGGCTGAAATTTTGGAAATGCAGACCTCAGGATGAGAACTCCCACACTGGATACAGGGAGGAGGGTGATGTTCAGCTACTCGAAGAATTGAGTTCTGGATAAGTGGTGAATGGGAGGGTACTGCACCATTAGTTAAAAAAAATAATTAAGGTACATTTAAAATAACCTGCATGTAACCTTTCAAGCTGAATTGTAGACAGCTCTTTGTTAAGAAGGCTAATTTTATGTCTTTATTTACAGTTTAAAGCAGAGTAAAATGAAATAACCATGCATGAAGTTGGCTGTGGGCAGAGCATGAGCAGAAAGATCTGCTAGATCTGTCCAGTAGACAGTACTGTGCTAGTCAGTAGCCAATATTGTAAAATTATTGTCTAAATACCAGATGAATTAGCAAAAAAGATGCAGGTATAGACCAAAATCCCTCATCTTTTTCTTATTAGACTTTTTTTCAGAGCTATACAAATAGAACTGGATAGTTAAACACCAATATGAGTGCTAAGTAGGTAATTGTCATCAAAAAGAAAAATAGTTTTCCTGTGGAATGGCACACTTGTAACAGAAAAAGTCCTGAAAGGATCTCATGGTTGTGATGTGGACACTGCTCCCTTAATTTGTCCCTGAAGTCCAAGGGATTATTGGAAAGAGTGGTAACATTTAAACCTAAGGACTAACTTGAGATGTGAGTCAGAGAAGATCAAGAGGATTAAACCAGTTTTAATTCTGCCTTTTTTAAAAATTCTTTTTCTCCCAGAGATCCTCAATAGCACAGCACAGAGCAGTTTGCAATCTGAGCATGACAGATGCAGCCCCTGCTAAGTAACAGCCCAAGCATTGCAGTTTTCCTCCTGCAATGTGGCCAAATGATCCACGCTGCTCATCCCTGGTGTCATCCCAGAGGCTGCCAGAAAAGGGATCAGTGAGAAGCTGGTTTCATTCACAGGGGCCTGCTCTGGCTGGAAGCAGTGCAAGTGCTCTGCAGGCTGTCCCAGAAACGGGGCTGGGATTAACCTCTGCAAGGCTTGTGCTCAGATCCCTCTTTCCTTCCCCTGCAGAGATTTTCTCCGTGTTCCCAGCTGGAGGGAGCCTGGCAGGGGGCACAGATCTCACTGTCACTGGGGATTTCTTTGAGGAGCCAGTGCAGGTCACTGCTGCAGGTAAGAGCGGAGACATGTGAATTTATTTTATTTTTTAAAATATGTTTTGGCCCTGATTGCAAAACCCAAGAGTTGTTCAGGGATGCCAATGTGGGAATTGTAGGACTCACCTTGTCCTCATGCTTGTTTTGCATGGGAGACATTTACAGAAGTGATACAAATAGATAGATAATAAGAACCTTTACCTTTCAACAACTCATTTTTAAAACAATACCCATAAGTTAACACAGCCCATAAACACAGCTGTGAGAAAAGCTTATAGAAAAATGAGAAAGAAGTTCACGATTACATATTTCCCTGGTCAGCTGCTACTCGTAAAGAGAGATACGAGAAAATTATTTTCTTGTAGAGAAATCTCCATAATATTAACAAGAGAGACTTCTCTCCCAAAATAAACTAAAGAAAAACTATTCTAGAAGTAGTAAACTAACTAAAATTTTAGGTTTTGTTTCTTTCATTGTCATTAAGAAAAAAGAAGTTGTAGGGGGAGGAGAAATAGCCTAAAGGTTTTAATTATTATTATTTTTTCTTTTCGTTACTATTAGTAAATTTCTCTTTATACCCTTTTAAAGTTTTAAATCTACTTCACCTTTCTCCTAGTCCTACCTCACAGCAGGAAATGAGTAAATACATCCTAATAAATACATTAGTAATTAACCAACACTACACCTACCACACTCATTAATACATTAATCAAAAACAAATCTCAAATTAGCAACCCAAAACCACTGCACGCCTCCAGGAAGGTCCAGTTATTCTGATTGTGAGCATGGACTGTTCTGTTTGCTGGTAGTACCAGCCCAGGCTTGTGGCAAAATGTTGAATGTCTTTTACGAACAAGCTCAAGGTTCCTAAGCTTTAGGAACAAGGTGGAGGGAGGGGATTCTGCCTCTCTGCTCTGGTGAGCTTCCACCCAGAGTACCACATCCAGGGTCCTCAGCACAGGAAAATCATGGACCTGTGGGAATGAATCCAGAGGAGGGACACAAAAATGATCAGAGGGATAGAACACCTCTACTATAAGGAAAGGTTGAGAGAGATGGGGCTGTTCAGACTGCAGAAAATAAGACTCCAAGAAGACCTTGGAGCACTTTCCAGTTCCTAAAGGAGCTCCAAGAGAGCAACCTGGTCTAGTGGAAGATGACCCTGTCCATATTTATAAGGTCCTTTCCTACCCAAACCACTCCATGGCTCTGAGGTGCATTTGTGCTGCAGCTCAGCTGTGTCTCCAGGTCTCCCACAGCACTTTTTTGTGTCTCCTTTCCTTGCTGGCAGGTGTTCCCTGTAAAGTGAAGCACGTCTCTCCCCAGGAAATCAGATGCACCACCGAGGCTGCTGGTGAGGGCAGGAGACTTGGAGCCCCCCAGCCAGGTGAGCTGTTCCTGGAGCTCCAAATAAGCAAACACACAGAGAAATGCAGGGCAGAAATCCTTTGCTGATGAATGCAATCAAGAAACAGGGCTTTCCAAAGCACTGTCTGCTTCAACATCAGTTTCTTTAGGGGTGGTACGGAAGGGGGCTACAAATAATCCAAGGGCTGGAGCACCTGTGCTATGAGGAAAACTGATAAGAGAGCTGGAGTTATTCAGCCTGGTGAAAAGAAGGTTCCAGGGGGACCTGAGAGTCCCCTCCAGTGCCTAAATGGGGCTTTCAGAAACATGGGGATGGATATAAACGACATGGGGATAGACTTTTATTAGTAATACGACAGAAGGTGACATTTCTAAATTAAAATGAGATCTATTTAAATTGTTTCTTAGGAAGGTATTTTTTTACAATGAGGTCATGGCACAGTTTGCCCAGAAAGGTGGTGGATGTTCCATCCCTGGAAACATTCAAGGCCAGTTTGGGTGCAGCTCTGAGCAACCTGCTCTGATTGGAGATGTCCCTGCTCGTGGTAGGGCTGGATAAACTTGAGTGGTCCCTTCCAAACCATCCTGTGATTCTGTAGTCAGGAAAATCAAGGTGGAGAGCTCAGCCCACCACAAGCAGACAGGAGATGGTGGGAGGAAGGTCAGACTGGTGTGCACGACCATGGAAAATGAGAGGAAAAAGGCATGGAAAATATTTAGAGGAAGAATGGCTGAAGTGGAGTTACTGCAGAGGCTTCTGGGGCATTCCTTGAGTGGAGCACTGCAGTAGGAGATTTTAGTCATAAAATGAGGCTCAGCTTTGACTGTGGGTCGTCTCAGTGCTTTTTCCTGCAAGAGCAGACATGTGAACAGCTTGGTTGTTGTTCTCTCTGCAGAGTTTCATTATTTCTATCGAAGGGTTTCAAGGTAAAACAAATTCCCCATGGCGAGATCTGTGTTCTGCCTTAGACTGCAAACTACCCCACAAACAGAACCAATTTATTATTAAAATTTTCTCTCTGGCCTGCCTCCTACAGCACTGATTCCAGCATGTGCTCTGGGATTTCTGCTGGCTGCTGCTGAGCATACTTTTGTTTCAACTTTCTAGGAAACAGAGGGCTTCTCTTTGAAGTCTGGGATGATGCCTCTGATCTGACAGAAGCGGGTCCTGGATACAGATGGCAGTTTGTACCTAATGCCAGCTCCCCAGTAAGGTTTCTGTCTGGGGCAAAGAAGTCCTTCAGGTACTCAGTGATCTTAAAAAGAGACGAAGCCATGGCAATCACCTTTAGCAGTGTAAGGTGGAGCAAAAACACCTGACAGCTCTTTATAGCAGAGCCTCACTGCATAGCTCCTATAAATCAAAGCAAACCCTTTGCTCCGAGGTCCTTTTGAAGCTTAAAATATGCAGTGAAGTGCTTTATTTTTTCCTCCTTTTGCCTTCCCTTAGTGTTTCTGCTCTACCTGGCCTAGATATGCTGAAATACCACCAAAAAATTTGCTATGGAATTAGAAAGAGCTGCAGTTTGAGGCTGTTTTGGGCTGGAGCTCTGGCCAGATGTGGAGGGGCAGATTCTCAGCCAATGTTGGCAGCAACGGTGGAGTTAATGCAAATAAATTCCTGAACTGTGTTGGTTTCCATTGCAACTTCTGACATGACCATGAAAAACTGTGCAAAGTGCATGAATTCTTACATTTTTCTACCACTACTCTGTTTTTGTTGTTTGATTCTGAGCATTCTGGTTTTGGCTTTTTCTGCATGTTCAGGCTTAAGATTTGGTTTGAGAAGAAATGCGCTAAAGTGGCCACCAACAAAATCATACTTAGTTTCATGGAGCTGTTTTTGCTTTCCTTTTTGAAACTTTTGTAAAGCATAATTGACATTTAATGTGAAATTGGGTCATTTTGAGGTTACTTCAGCTTTAAAATAACAAAGTTTGTTTCGTTAAAATTGTTTAAAGATGTTTTCTTGTTATTCAGTGTACATGTGAAGGTGGGGTGTGGGGATGATTTGTTGTTTTGGGGGTTTTTTTGCTGTAAATCTTTTGTACATTATGGATGTTCTGGTTTTGCTCAGCTCCAGACTCCGGGGGTTTTTTGTGGCTCCCCAGACCAACAATTACACCTTCTGGATTCAGGCAGATGGTCAGGCATCTCTCTACTTAAGTTTGTCCCAAGATCCAAAACAAAAGGTATTGTTATCGGTAGAGAAAAATTAGAGAAATAGAAATAAAAAATGAGTATGGAAAGGATTTTAATTAAGGTGGCAACAAGCGGGAATTCCCCCAGTGTGGATTGGTTTATTATCTTTTATGAATCTCTTGCAGAGTCAAAGCTGTGTGATTATTTTTGATATTTTACATTGTCCCTGTCCATTATATAGCTCATTAAAAAAATCACTCTTGCAATGGGAGTAATTGATTGTCTTTTCCAGAAGATTTTTTTTTAGTTAGTTCATCACATTTCTGTCTTAACTAAAGCCATGAAAAATTATTTGGGGAACTGTTAACTGTTATTAATGCTAGAACTAGCCATAGGAATTATCTTCTTTATGGTTTTGAACCTTAAACCAAAGTTTTTTGAGATTGTGGCTTTTTCTTGTATAATAGGAAGGAATTTGTGAGCCATCAACACATGGCTATTGGTTATAAACTGTGGCATTGGAGTAAATGTTTTTTGGTGATGGAGAAATGTTACTAACTGGTTTAATGGCTTCAAACTGAAAGAGAGTTGGTTTATATTGGATAGGAGGGATAAATTCTTCCCTGTGAGGGTGGGGAGGCCCTGGCCAAGGTTGTCCAGAGAAGCTGTGGCTGCTCCTGGATCCCTGAAAGTGTCCCAGGCCAGGTTGGACAGGACTTGGAGCACCTTGGAGTAGTGGAAGGTGTCCCTGCCCATGGCAGGGGGTGTAATGAAATGGTTTTTGATGTTCCTTCCAGCCCAAACCATTCTGTGATTCTGTGATTTGGTTGTTCTGCACACAGGTGAGAATTGCTTCTCTCCCTGCTGGCAATTCAGAGTGGTCTGAGAACTGGGTGAAGAACTGGAGTGAACTTTGGCAGCCAAAATCCCAGAAATTTGAGCTAACTGCTGGTTCAAAGTACTACCTGGAAGCACTGCATCATGCCAAGACACCCAGCAAGGGGATGAGAGTTGGAGTCCAGATTCACAACACTTGGCTGGACCCCCATGTGGTGAACAGCTACTACACTGAGCGGCACGAAATTCGGGCTCGAGCCTTGCACCTCCCAGAAGTGCAGGTCAGTGCTGCCTGCAGCTGCCTTGGTGGTGCCAGATGTGGAAAAAAAAAGTGTTTCCACCTTGTTTTCAACCTCCTGAGACAGCTGATGAGAAGAGCGTCGTGAGCTGAAGTTGTCTGTGGTTTTTACATATATTAGTGGGTGTGTAAGCACTCAGGAATGAGGGAAGTTTTTTCCTAAAGTTTAAACTCCTGCAGGTCAGGAGCTTTAAGGACCATTTGCAGCTGCACAGGTTATGTATCTCTTGTTCTCCTGTTAATGTACGAATCCTGTTCCTTGTAGGACAAGGGCAGTTTAAGAGTAGCTGAAGTGACTCTTGGAAGGGATCCCTGGTTCACAGAGGCTATAAAAGGCAACGTGCTGGCTGTAAAATCCTGCTCAGTAGAAGATTCCAGGTTTGACGTGTGTCTCATGCAGTTTGCAATTTTCATTTCTTGATTTGCTTCTCTTTTTCTCCCAGATGTTGACTGTGTCTGGTACAGGTTATTTCAGTATCTCCTGGAACAGCACACTGAAAATGATCCCCACAAATGCTACAGCTCAACAGGTAGGTGCTATTAAACACAGACACAGGGTCCTCTGCTGGGAATTGGTGGAGCTGTGGTGCTTGATAGAAGTTAAGATTTGGCCCAAAAGCTGAAATAAAGTTTGTGATGTAGAGGTGAATTTTTAATTTTTTTTTTCTTTACTGAGAATGTCTTAGTGTGGGATTTTTTTTTTCTTGAGCATTGACTCCCAGGTGTGTTCTAAGCTTAGCACAACATCCAGGTATCTTGGACTTTCATTGATCCAGATCCTAGGACTTCTTCTCTAAGGCCAGATGAGCTCTGGCTCTTTTATGGCTCTGGCTTTTTCAGCAGCCTCGAGGCTCTTAATGTGGCTCTAGATGTCTTGATTGTTAATTTGTCAACAATTAATTTGACCCTGGGTGATGGCTCCATGGCAGCCACTAGACTGAGGATGTCTCACACCCCTGAAAACTTTCATGTAAACATAAAAGTTTTCACTCTGTTGAGATAAATTTTGTTATATTATTATTTAACCTTTTTATTCTCTTAATATTTGGCTATCTGTTTGTTCAGAGGTGCTGTGCCACTGATCTCTGGCTGATGAAAAATGAAGTGTGTGTTAAAGTCTCTGCTGAAATGATTGTAACTGACTACTTTCCACTTTCTTAATTTCTTCTAAAGGTGCAAACAGCAATAGAAGAACTCCTTTCAGTAGGATGTGAAACTGAGCCAGCTTCTGCTAAAATCCTATTTCACTGTGGTTTTGAGAAAGAAGGTAGGGAACTTCTGTGGCAAATAAGCAGTATTTATTGTGAGGATGGATCTGCTTTTATGACATAAGTGTGCTTTAAACTTTTACTGGTAGGAAATTTGCACTTTTAATGGGTATAAGTACATATTCATGTTTATAATCTATTTGTTGTGTTTATGCATTAAAAACAATATGATCAATATAATAATCATAGTGATCAACATAATAATCATAGGATATCCAGGGTTGGAAGGGGCCCACAAGAATCATCGAATCCAACTCCTGGACCTGTACAGGAGAGCCCCAGGAATCTGTGCCCTGAGAGTGTTGTACAAACACTTCTTGAACTCTGGCAGGAGAATTCTCAGAGTAGGGCTGTTTGACAATTTCTGGATACCCACTTGTTGTATTTTCATGAATCTTGACTGCACTGGTGTCTTCTGAATCACTTTGAAACCTCTCCTTTTTTTTTTTATTTGTCAGATATGAAGAACACCATCACCACAGGACACATTGTCAGTGGAACAGAGCCTTTCTGTGGGAGGTTCAGCATCCACAGACCAAGCCAGCTGGTGGAAACTTCCCCATCAACACTACCAAGATATGACCTTACTAAATACCCACATGTGAGTGGCTGCTCTTCATGAGCAGCTTGCACTGGGCACTGAATGTTCAGAATCTAATTAACAACATAAAGTCATCTGGTCAGCTTACAATTCCCCCAAATTCATCAAACATTGTGTTTTAGCACAGAGCAGAGCACCTTTTATTTGGTTTGAGAGTGGTTTTGGATCTCTGAGATGTAAATATTGTTTAACACAGCTGGCTGTTAACTGTTCCTGGGGATACAACCTGTCTTGTGAGAAAGGAAAAAGTGGGATTGTGTTGGAGAAAGGTGGAAGGGACAAGGACAACCATTTCTTGACAAAAGGAAAAAATCCTTTATTGTTTGGTGATTCATGGCTCACTTTTCTGCTCATCTTCTCCTGCTTTTGACAGGAATAAACCCAAAACTTCAGGGAAGGCCCAGAGGTCAGTTTGATGCCATGTTGTGGCACACCTGGGTGCCAACACTGTCTTCTACACCTTTTATTCCCTCTCCAGCTCTCTTGGAGTCCCTTTAGGCACTGGAAGAGTCTTTAAGGTCTCCCCAGAGTCTTTTCTTCTCCAGGCCAAACAACTCAGTGTTAAACCAGAATTGAAAGAGAATCTCTTCCTTTATCTTCCATGTACATTATATTTAAATTACCTGTGTTTTGATTTGTGAAAATCTTTCCACCATTTTTGCAGGTGTGTTTCGCACATAAAGGACATATGAGCAACATCCTTCATCTCTCAGTGTCCTACACCAATGTCTTTTCAAATCCAGTGAGGAGAAACCTCACCTGCCAGTGGGATTTCAATGAAACTGAATCTAAAAGGTATCCAGACAATTAGAGTTATCAGAGATTACATTTTCCATAAGAAGGTGCAATAGGAAAAATGAGGGAAGCTCTTATTTATATAGAACAATTTGTTAGTTGGAGTAATCTGACAAAAGCATTGCCGGAATGTGTTTCCATGCTTTTTGGAGGATTTAATGAGTAAATTTCCATGTTTCTTGCTACATGCACTATCTCACCTCAGTGACACACAGGTGTACTTGAAGATTCTTGAGAACATTAATTCCCCAGTTTCTTTCCTGGTAGATTTCCTTCAGTAAGAGAAAGAATTGCTTGTTTTTTTAACTCCACCCTTTGAAAGATTTGAAAATTGGTGTAGCCTTTGATTTTGTTTATTCACTTAAAATTCCATGAGTAGAAAACATTTGGTAGCAGACATAAATCTTAGGGCAGGCAGACTTAAAAAAATCAGGAGTGTAAAAGAATGAAGAGAGCTGAGGGTTTGAATTTTGGATTGACCCCCATTGAGGTCACTGATGCTGTTGTGGTATTTTGCCAAAAATAAAGCAGGTGTAGTCATTCCCATATCTCACTCTAGTGATTCAGAGGGGAAAACATAACCAGAGATCTAAATCCTCATTTCTCACTCTGGGGAACCCAAAAAGGACATGGTGAGTAATCAGAAACCACTGAGGATGTGGTTTGTGCTAAATGCCAGTAGTAACAAAACCAGTGCCTGATATTACCTGGAATCTTCACAATCACCTCAAATTTCTTTATTGTCCCAACCTTGTTGTCTTCCAGCTGGGCATTTACCTGCACCAACCTCTGGAAGAGCTGTGTGAACCTCTCTGTGCTTCTCCAGGACCTCCCAGCCAATTCCCCAGTACTTGTGCATCAGATAGAATTGCAGAGCCCTGGGCTGCAAAAAGAAACACCTGGATCATTTTATCTTGATGAGCTCACCATTGCTGACAGAGCTGTGATTGGTAAAGGCATCTCTTTTGTTTTTTTTTTTTTTTTTCCCCACCAGGATATTGTTAAATCTATAGCAATAAAGATGGATGAAACTTTTCCAATGGTAAATTTCACAACAGGCACAAAAATACTCATTTGTCTTGAACTAATAGATTTTATATATATTTTTTTCTTTTTTTTTTTGTGACAACAGTAGAGAAGGAATTGCCAAAATATCAATATTCTTGGTTTATTTGAAAATGTGGTTCTACAAATAGAACAGACTGTGGTGAAATCAACATCCCTGGAAAGGTTCAAAAATGTTTAGATGTGGCACTTGGGGACATGGGCTAGTGGTGGACTGGGCAGTGCTGCAGAACAGTTGCAATCTGTGAACTTAGAGGCCTTTTCCAACCTTAATGATCCTATGAAATATAACTTAAAACAAAAACCCAAAAAACCAAACCCAAGTAGGTGTTTCCAGCTATGAAATGACAATACCCTGGGCAAAGTCCCCTTTGCTCTCCTTGCTCTAATGAATGTTTATGTTTTTTCTTTCAGTTTCTCAGAGAGATCCCAAACCCCTGTGGCCAGAGGGGAGCATCATTGAAGAAGTGTCTGTGGTGGGGTCTCCTCCCACCTACAACGTGTCCTGGGGGGTGTCTGGCTGTGGTGCCAGTCTGCCCCTTCTCTCTCCAAGGTAGGGACATGGAGCAGCTCATCTCAATACCCTGCAGCACCTCTTAGAGTTCCCCCAACGTACCTGGAGCTGGGTTCAGCTGCTGAAAACAAGAGGTGCTGAAGAAGGTTGAGATACCTTGGGGTGTCAGATATTTGTGGGTCACCAAGGTGTGGCGTGGGATTGGAAGGAAATCTAAGTCCTTCTGGAACAGTGGATGAAGATCATCCAGAGGTGTCTCCAAAACACCATTAATGACACCAATTCCCACATTAGGCACTGGAAGTCCACTTTGGGTGTCCTTGTTTGCTGAGATGAGGTTTCTGTTCCTCCCAGCAATGACAGGAATTGAACCCACGGGTTATAACCACATCAGAGACTGTAATATTAAAGGTTTGTACTGGCAGAAAATTAGTCCTGTAAAAGTTGGATTGTATCCAGCTGAGTCAAATGTAGTATCTTAACATAAACCACCAAGGATAAGGGCAGGAATGAAAATACAGGGGGATTTCTGTGGTGGTTGAGATGTGTAATCAGAGGTGTAAATAATAGGAAGAGGGAAATTTTTTCCTTCTGTGTGGAGCCTGAAGACTGACATTGGAATGCTGCAAATAACACTGGCTGTATTTTTTGAATAAATTTAGAAAAAAAATGGGGGAAAAAGCCATAAGCCTCATTATGGAGCTGAGGAAAATTCCTAGAAGAGGAGGATTTAAGAAGCTCCACCTGTTTAGCTAATTAAAAAAAAAAAAAAAGCATTAAAAAGCAGTTTGATCACAGTATCTCTCACCAGGATAAAAAAAGGTGTTAGGCACAGGTGGACTTTCCCATCTCACTGAGGAATGTATCAGAGAAAAGCAGGAATCAGCACAAGCTCTAAAAATGGGTGAGCTGAGCACTGTCCTTGGACATCTTCAAAATAAACCTGGCTCTTTCTCTTCGCTGAACACGGGCTATGATTTAATCCAATAAAACTCCTGCCCCTGTCAGAACAGGAATATTAGCTAAAATCTTGTACCAGCTGTACAAAGGGCTCAATGATCCTTTTGGTTTATTTCGTGGAAATTTGCTCCGCAGACGCCACTTGTTATCCAGACTCTTAACACACGGTGGCATCGTTGTACCACAGAGAGGCTCCTTTTCCTTTGAAACACGAGAATTTTCGTGGCAAAGGAGAGCAGCATTTTAACTTTTAGAAATTGGACTTTTGTGAACATAAATGACTCCAGCACAGATGTGGTGTCTGGGGGCATGGTTTAATGAGGGACCTGGTAATGCTGGGTTGAAGATTGGGCTCAATCTGAGGGGCCATTTTCTACCTAAATTATTGTACAATATGAAACCTCACTGTAATTCAGGGGACTTGGGATTTTCATGGGCTCGAAGAGATTACAGTGTGCAGCAGGAAATATTTTTTGCTTTGCTGTTGCAGATGCTGTCCAGGCTGCACCGAGCTGGTTCTTTAGAAACACCAGTAATGGTGTTTCTAAACACCACTGCTTTGCACCTGGTGCTTGATGGCATATAAATTATTTCTTCTATCATAAATTTAAAAGGGTAATTTTCCGTAATTTTCTGCTGTTTGTATTGCATAATTCACAGAAGCACAGAATCACTGGGTGGGAGGAGATCAAGATCATTGAGTCCAACCCAGCCCTAACACCTCAACTAAACCACCCAGTGCCACATCCAGTCTTTTTTTAAACACATCCAGGGATGGGGACTCCCCCACCTCCCTGGGCAGCCCATTCCAATCCTTTATCAACCTTTCCTTAAAAAACTTTTTCCTGATATCCCACCTAGATTTCCCTTGGCACAGCTGAAGACTGCGTCCTCTGGTTCTGTCAGCTGCTGCCTGGAGAAAAAGACCAACCCCACCTGACTACAACCACCTTTCAGGGAGTTGTAGAGACTGATTATAAGTTAGAAGTTGGGAATATCCAGTTTTTTTTTTGCGGTCTGGGCATCTTCCCCTTAAATCCTTCAGGAGTGTTTTTCCCATAGGTGTCCCTGAGCTGTTGGTTGGCTTGGGGGTGTCAGCAGTGAGGGTCTCCACTGCTGATGCCTTCCTGTGACCCCCTCTCTGTCCCACAGAGGTGCAGTGCTTGGGGAGGGCTCTAAGGAATATGGGCACCTGAACGTGTCCACGGAGGACGTGAGAGTCAGCCTCACCATCCAGAGGCTGCAGAAGTCATCCCCACCTCTCGGAGGAACCTTCCACATCCACTTGGCCAACACAGTGATACCAGGTAAGGGAAAGATGCAGATCAGGGCCTGGATTTCCTGAGCAGGAAGACAAGGGAAGAATTAATTGCCAGAGAAGTTTTGGCTGCCCCGTGTCTGGGTGTGCTCAAGGCCAGGTTGGTTGTTCACAGAATCACACAAGGTTGGAAGAGACCTTCAAGATCATTGAGTCCAACCCGTTTCCTGACACCTCAACTAAACCCTGGCACTAAGTGTTATTAAATAGTGTGTATGATCTTCAGATTAGACATAAGGAAGAAATTTTTTATGATGAGGTTGGGGAAACAGTGTCAGGGGTTGCCCAGAGAGGTGGTGGATGCCCCAACCCTGGAAACATTTGAGGTTGGATGGGGCTTTGAGCAACCTGGTGTAAGGTTAATTGCTGGGATTAGATGACCTTTAAAGTCCTTTCCCGCCCAAATCCTTCTGTCATTCTATTCTGCAATTCTATGATTTTTTGGCGTTTAAGGTCCAATAAATGTCACTCTTTTGGCAGCTGCAGAGGTTTGAACCATGACAGCCTTGCACTCATAATGAAACCCCTTCCTTTCCTAGGATCAGGCAGGTGTGTTCTCCTGGAAATGGAGATATCCACTGCTTCCTTACATCTTTTGCAGGTGTTTCAGTGCACATGTCTGCCCACCAGCTCCGCAGGCTTTTGCAGGACAATGTGGATAATTTTACAGCTCCTTTCTTCAACACCAGTGACTTCACCGTGACCAAAGACTCCAGCTCATGCTATGAAAATGTCTGGACACTGACTTGGGAAAAAACAGCTGGGGACTTGCCCAATGTTATCAGTGTACAGTAATTTCTTTTACTGATCCCCATTTTGGTCCCCATTTGATGTCTTTGGTCTTGGCTGATTCTCTCTTACAAGGGTTGTTTTTATGAGGACACCATGGAAATGCAGGCAATCTTCCTATTTGGAATAGCACCTTAAGCAAATTCCAGATTAAATGATTAAAAAAACCCCACTTTTAGGAGAAGACATTATATGGAGTCTGTGATTCAAAACCAGGAGACTTGAGTGTAATTTTTGCACAGCAAAGGGGCTGGTATACTGAAATGAAATCTTTCTTAGTTATATCTATATTAATGTTTCAGCACAGTAACCGGAGCTCATCACAGATTTGTGGCATCATTTGTTTGCCAAAGAGGCATTTTTCTGGGAACTGTTTTGTATGGTTTAGTATCTGATTCTCACAAGTCTCAAGTGGAGGTTCACTTTACAGCCTCCCATCCCAAGATTTGTCCTGCTGGTTTTGCTTTAAGCAGAAGGGTCTTTTTGAGCAGGGACTCAGACTGAGATGCTTCCTACCTCAAAAGGAAACAGCATTTCTTTGGATATTTAGCTCCTAAAAGTGTGATGTCATTTTCAACAAATTCCAGTGCCCAAGATGTTGGCCTGGAGGGTGAAAAGTCTGAGCTTCACATTCAGCTCTTTCACAGACCCTTGTTTTACCTAAAGTCATGTCTTTGAGAAGGTCTTTCCGTGCCTAAATCCAAATTATATTATTGGGTATTAGAAGTTTATTTACCATCCTGATTCCTGAACTTTGTCATCTCTTTGACTGCAAAGTGGAGGTGGGAACAGGGAGGTACTGTGAAACCTTGAGTAATGAAGATTTAGAGGGCTAGATATGATTCATGGAAGAAGAATAAGAAGTTTCCAGGAGTTATTGCTTGTAAAGATTCTGTTTTAATTTAAAATCACAGGACAGAAATGGATGAGAAACTTAAATTCCTTGATCTTTGCCAGGTCTCTGCTGAAAACCTCACTGGCCTGAAGCCAACTGTTTCTACTCGTGTGGTTTATGATGGGGGTGTGTTTATTGGACCAATATTTGGGGACATGCTTGCCACCCCCCATAACCAAACACAGGTGAGTTGATGTGCTCTCACACTTGTCACTGATTCAGCAGGGTTGTGTAGCTCCAGGAACCTCACAGGTATCTGTGTGCCTTGTTCTGCCAATAAATCCTTTCAGGAATCTGATGTTCTTTGCCATAAATTTCTTGTATTCTGCTGCCTGGTGTGTGTACTGTTGCAGGTAGGAAGAGTGATGATCATGGGTGATGGAAGACAATATATTTTTTTTAGAAGCAGTGTCTGAGGGATGGAAACCTCTGAACTCCCACCCTTGGTTGGTCCTGCAGTGCTTGGACACCAAATTGGGAATTACACAGTTCACCTGCAACACTCTGTGACACTGATGGGCAAAGTAAATGAGGCTGGGATACTCATCTGTGAGTTTGGCAAATCCTGAACCTCTCTGGATCTCAATTCCCCAGGAGGGAAGAGAGAGACAGGAGAGCTTCAGGCTGAAGGGGGAATCATTCCAGTCTGCTGGATGGACACATGTGCTCCCAACTCTGCTCTCAGATGTTGCAGAACAGTGGCTGTTGATGGCTTTGTTTCCAGCAGAATCACAGGCACTGTGACCATAACAGGGTGGTGCTGGATGTGTTCCAAGCCCAGCTGTGCAACATCTGGGGCCAAGTCATCCTGCCTTTTTCATGAGCCATGGGAATTGCTCTTCTTCCAGTGACTCAGCCACCTATGGCATCTTCTTCTTTTGTGCTGCACAAACCCTCAAGCAGCCCAAGTGAAACAAGACCAGCAGCAACAAACAGATTTTCTGGTAGCTTTTGAAGCTTTATTCTGGCAGTGTGAAAGTGTCCCTCTAATTGCTGTGTCTCTGTATAAGCAGACTACTTTGCAATTCTGTGCTCCTTGCATTTCTTTGGGACAGATGCTTTGCTTTTTGCAGGCACACCCTTAACACCTGGAGAAGGGTAAAGAGGGGCTCTTTTATGCTCTATCCTGTGCCAGCTGGCTCTTCAAAAATATCAAGATCTCAGGAGGGATATTTCTTGATATCTCTTTTAGTCAAGGTCACAGCTCAGTTTTTTCCCTTCAGCTTTAACAACAAGGGGCAAAAAGTAAAATTGAGGGCTGCATGTTGAGAAGACACATTGTGGGTTCCACTTTAATTAGTCTTCCATGGTGCTTTAGACATAATAAATTTATTCCCGAGGCAAAGTGGGAAGAACTGGGGGAAGGCAAGAACAGTCTTCAATGGGTGATTGGAAGCACAGGAGTTTGAGGAGGTGTGGGTCCCAGGATGGGAGATAGGCTGGAGATGCAGCATCCAAAGCTGTGCCTTGGATGAGCCCTATCAATTGGTTATTTGAATTTGCAATTAAATTTGCAGTGGGACTGCAGCAGGGTGAAGAGCTCTCTGTTTGTACCCTGTTCTAGCACTGAGTGCTCTTGGTAGCTCAGAGTGGCTACCAGCATCAATCAGTCAGTTGTGGCTGTAGAAAACACCTCTGTTCCCTTATCAGCTTTAAGGTAACTCTGTGGTCTGTCTGCAGGTGGTGGTGATGGTGAATGATGTCCTTGCAAACTGTTCTGGCTCGTGTTCTTTCCAGTTCAGCCAGGAATTGACACCCATAGTCAGAGATGTGGAATATTCATCAGGTAATGGGGCCTGGTGTCTGAACACAGTGACAAAAATTCTGTGAAAAAGATCTGCCAGGTGCTGGTGATTTCATGTACATGTGTATCCTTTTGTAAATTTTTGATTTTATGGAAACTGCACTTTATGGGTCACTTCTGATCAGCTCCAGTTCCAGACATGCTGAGTGTACAAGTTTGAACTGAGAGGGGCAGTGGAGCCGGGAAAGGTCTGGAGCACAGGTCTGAGAAGGAGCAACTGGGGGTGCTCAGCCTGGAAAAAAGGAGGTTCAGGGTGATCTTCTCACTCTCCTCAACTCCTTGAGAGGAGGGTGCAGCCAGGTGGGGCTTGGTCTCTTCTTCCAGGGATGAAGAAATAGGATGATAGGAAATGGCCTTTGCGTGCATCAGGAGAAGTTTAGAATAGTTATCAGGAAAAATTTCCTCATTGAATGGGTTGTCAGACTCTGGAACAGGCTACTCAGGGCAGGGGTGGAGTCACCCCCCTGGAAGGGTTCATAGGGTTTGTGGATGTGACATTTGGAGACATGGTTTAGTGGTGAACACAGAGGGGATCTCAGAGGTCTTTTCCAACTTTAACTACTCTGTGATTCTGTGGTAGACACATAAAGGGGAGAGAAATAATGGCAGGTTTGATGTCTAAAGCAAAAACAGCTCTTGGCTCAAGTTATTTTTAATAAAAATTTAAGGAAAAATGTAACAGCTGGACAGGGACAGGCAGGAATTGCTTTTATGTGGAACAGTGAGATATCACCATTGGGGTAGTTTTTAGGATATCCTGTTGAAGCTGTGAGAAACTTTTAACTGTTGGCTCAATTTGAATCTGGGCATTTCTAGGTCAAAATTCATGAGTCACCTTGATTATATTCCTTCAGGTGAGGGGTCCCAGGCCACAGTGGTTCTCAGGGGAGCTGGCTTTGGTGAGGAGCAGCTGGCCCTGCAGGTGGAGGTGGACAGGAGGAGCTGCCACATCTCATCTCTGAATCAAACCCACGTGGTTTGCCAGGTGCCGAGGCTGCCGGTCGGGACCTACCCTGTGACACTGCTGGTGGCACCTCATGGCTTTGCTCTCGGTGCCACCACAGGACAAGGGATCTTCCTCACAGTCCAGCCAACACTGGGAGCTGTTGAACCTCCTTTGACTTCAGAGATTGGTAGGTGTGAACCCTCCAAGGGAGCTGCTTCCTGCTTCTTCCTTGGCACGGCATGTTTTGGTTCTTTACTTTCACTGCCAAGGTTTTCACCTGGTGAAGAAGTTTTATGGCTGTGTGTGTGCCCCAAAGCACAGTCAAAAATGACCTAAAGACCGACAGATTTTCTTTGTGCAGGCAACCAGTTTCCTGAGTAGTTTTATTTGGGAATTATATCTTCAAGTGTGCATACATTAATTTCAGCAAATCATTAGTGTTTCATATTCATCCTCCCATATCCATTTGATGCGTAGCTTTGTAGTATTTGAATAAATCTGGCTAATTAGAGTGGGTATTAGGGAAAATTTCTTCCCTGGAATGGCTGCCAACCACTGGAACAGGTTGCCCAGGACATTGGTGGAGTCACCATCCCTAGAGGGATTTGAGAGATGTGTAGATCTGGCACTTGGGGATGTGGGTTAGTGGTGGGCCTGGCAGTCCTTGGTTACTGGCTGGACTTTCTAATTTTAGAGGGTTTTACAAACTAAATCATCCTATGATTCTATGACTGTGAAATGGCGGAACTCTGATTAATCCCAGCCCTATTGAAGCAAATTAATGTTTTGAGGAATAAAATGGAAAACTCACCTTCTTAGCTTTAGGTACAAAGCTAAGAAACTTACAGAAGCTAAAGCTAAACTGAATCTCCTTCCCTTCCGATTATGCCTCCTCTCCTTGAAATAAAAGAGGAAATAGAGTGATAAATTCCATAACTGAAGACAAGAGCTCCAAAGAATTTTTTTTTTTTTTTTGAGAGGAGTCACCTTAAGCCAATGAGAAATGTGGCAAACACTCTTGATATACCTGGGCTATGCAGTGAAGGACAGTCTCAGATTATCCTTTGTTTTCAAGCAGCAAGGAGTGCAGCAGGAGCAGCACGAACCAGCTCTACTCTGACAGTAAAGTTACCCAGTCATTTCTCTGTAAATCTCCTTTTACTTTTGGGATCATGGTGACAATCACCACTGAGAGCAGCACCGGCCTCAGTGCAGCTCAGACACGTGGCTTATTTTCAGTAATGATGATCTGACTGGGCCATGCTTGCCCACATTGGAGTGGCCAGATGAAAGGAATGCTGGTCTGTAAAACTACCCATGGACAAGCAAGGGATGTACTTGGGATAACACAGGATTCCTAAGTTAGAAGTTATGGCCACCTTTTACTGTGCTTTTAGTTTGGGGGACTTTTTTTTTTAGGGGGGAGGAGGGGGCTGTTTGTATTACTTTTTCTGCTGTTGATTGTTTTTTTTTGGGTTGTTTCAGGTTTTTTTGATCACATGGAAAAAAAAAAACCTATTCTAACCCTTTTACTATCTTTTTTTTTGCCCCTAATGAGAGGGTCATGACACACTGAGTTTAAGAATCCCTTTTAATTCATAGAAAACCCTAACACCTCCAAGCAACTCTAAAAACAACCCAGCAATGGCAAATTTTAATGCTTGGGTCTTGCTTCTCCTTTTCTTTGCTGGCAAATCCACTCCTCCCAATTACAGTGATCTGTCACTCATTAAAAAGAAAACAAGAATAATGCTATCTTACATTACATGTGCCTGGAATGCTTATAATTGGAAAGAATTACAGCTTCCATCTGTGTTTTTAATTTCTCCCATTTCAAATACCTCTCTTCAATCTCATTGTAAAGTGCACACAGGCAGTATTTCACTGCATATAGATATAATGTAGATATCAAAACTTAACAGCATCAGTCTTTACACAACACTAGTGGATTCTGAACTCTAAATCTGAAGCTCCTTATCTGACAACTCTTGCATTTGCAAGTGGCTTCAGGTTTCACTTCTTGCTCTTTCTGACTCTGCAAATTTAATATTACAGGATGGGAAGGCAACAGAGCACCTTGTATTTTGCTGCTTCAGCTCCCTCTTGTCAAAATATCCTTGGTCTCAGCGGTACCATGGTGGGAGATCCCCATGACCTAACTCCAGAAGCATGGAATGCCTTTCTAAAGATACTCCCATGTTCCTCTGAATAGCAGGAGCTTGCTGTTAATGTATCTGATTGCTCTTGTTAGCCTGTATTTGCTGCCAGCCACAGGAAATCAAGACTAAACTTCTATAATTCTCTGGTGGTTTAAAGAATTAGCAGGAATAGGTAATTTCAGGAAAGTGTGCAAGGGAATTTGTCATTACTATATAATTACTTTAACGTAGAGGATTGCTTACATCGCATGTGAAAAGAGGGATAAAAGCTCAGTAGGTTTACTATACAGCCATGTTAATAAATACAAATAAACACTGCATTAATTAGTGCCTGTCTGAGCAGTCTGTTCAGCCATAATCCTAAAACTCTGCAGTGCTGAGAACTCGAGAAAAAGCTCTAAGTTTCAAGCAACATTTCCTTTTTACTTTTTTTCAAAGTTTCTCTGAATCGCATCAAAGCACAAACTCCAGCTTAGAATTGCCATTATTGCCCAGCCCTGTTCTCTTTCCTTTTTCTCTTTGAAACATCCCTGAGTCCTCTAATCACTTGGAAAAGCAAAGGGGCACCTTGGCTCTTTGGAAGTGGATGCTGAGGAAAGATCAAGCATGAGGCTGACTTGTGTCGGGCGTGATCCCGCCTGGGATTGCAGAGGCTCGGTCTGGCACGGGGGAGAGCTGAGCTTGCTCGCTGCTCCACGGAACGAATCCCTCCGTGACTTCCCTCACAAATCCGAGTCTCCAGCCCTGCCAAGTCCCCTTTCTATCCCAAGTTTCCTAGACACATGCTACAGGCTTTTCTGACAGCGGGGAGCTTGGCAGCTGTTTGAACTGCGAGAGCACCTGCTGCGTTAAGCTCATTTTCCATTCTTAGTGCTTCTTCCTTCCTTCCTTATTTCGTTCTTGGGCTGGGGATCTGGCTAAGGGGGAGATCACAGGCCAGGGCTTGCTGGTTTAAATAAGTATGTCATTAAAAAATAAACCCAGGGAAAAAAAGCCCAGTTGTCCTGTATTGTGGAGGAGAATTCAAATAATTCAAATTCAAAGAATTCAAGTAAGGCAAGAAGGATCTCTGGTGCAAGAGAGGGAGCCAGGCACAGCAAGGTGGAACAGATCATCATCAGCTCAGCTGAGAGACTTTTGCAGTGATCTATAAACAAAGAATTCTTTGTATATTAAAATATCCTACATATTGAATATCATGGAATAATTGTTTGTTTTAGGAGGACTCAGAGTGACTCTCAGGGGGACCAACCTGGAAGGGGTAAATGCTGTGTTGTTTGGATCCCAGCCTTGCCCAATTTTGGAGGAGGGCAGAAATTCAACAAGAATTCAATGTAAAGTTCCTTCTCGGGTAAGAAACCACACTTTGGAGAGCAGTCAGAAGCCAATGTGCCTTCCTGTGTTTTGCTGGCCTGAGCTGCCCTAAGGAAGGGAAAAGAGTAGCCCCTCAGCCAAGTTTTGTCTGTGGACTCTACAGATTAGACCAGCTTAGTTAAAAATAGATTAATAGGAGATTGATTAAAAACAGTGAAAAAAGCAAGCTCCTTAATTTAGTAAAAATATTGCAAATTAAAAACTGCATAGTTAGTATGGGATTTTATTTACTAGTTTAATGTACTTGTATGGGTATAGCAAATCCAAATCTGCACAGTCTGGGGTTGTTTTAAGGTTTCTAAATCTCTGTAGATGCTCTTTAAAGTCAACATAACTATAAATATTTAAGTAGAGTATGGTGTATGTGAAAGTTTCATCAGTGCCGTGTGCCTGACTTTTGTATGGGAGATTCAGGAACATAGGAAATAACTTTTCTTTTTACAAAAATTGGTTCATTCTTATCTCTGACATTTTATTTCTCTCTCTTCCTAGGAGGCAGAGGATGCTGCTGTCCAGGTGACACTGATTTTTGGGCACAAGTCAACAACAGTAGCCAACCTGTTCCAGTATGATCCTTCCTTAAACCCTGCACTTGTATCCCTGAGCAGGAACAGAAGTGGCATAGCAGGTGAAAATGCAGATGTGTATTGGGCATCTTCTGGAGAGGGGTTGTTAGTGCTGATGGTGGTGGAGCAGAGGGAATTTATAAATCTATACTGTTTGATCTAATATTTTAATCTAACCTTGTTTGTTTTCTTTTAATTTTAGTTCCTGTATTTCCTGCTAGTCCTTGTCAGTTGTGGTTGGTTTTTTATTGGTTTTTCACTAGCATACATGAGGTAATGAGTTGCTTGCCCTATGGTATGGATGATGCCCGCAGGATGTCAGGTTCAGCATAGTCCTGCTTTTGTGTCAGGTTTCTCTAACTCTGCTCTGAAACGACCCCATCCATTCATGCAGTGATGGGAACCAATGGAATGGCAGAAGCTGTGTCAGGAAAGGTTTAGGCTGGGTATGAGGAAATGTTTTTTCATTCAGACAGTGGCTGGGCACTAAACAAGCTCCCCAAGGAATGGTCACAGCCCCAAGGTTGCCAGAGCTCAACCAATGTTTGTCTCAGGTACAGGGTGGGATTCTCAGGACTGTCCTGTACAGGGTTGGGAGCTGAACTTTGATGATCCTTGTGGGCCCCTTCCAATTCAGTCTGTATTTCTCAGTAACAGATTCATCCATGACAAGATGAGCTCTGGAGAGTGTCCTTCTCCAGGATCCCCAGGGCTTGACCATAAAGAGCATCATGTGCATTTTGGGTTACTGAAAGCAGGGGACAGGCAGCATTTCTTTCACCCAGTTCCCATTTCCAAGCCAAACTGTTCCTTCCTTTTTGACTTTGTGATGTGTTACTTTAGAATATGAACATAGATCTCACAGAATTCATGGGGACAAAATCCTAATTAGATCTCACAGAGTGTTTGTCATTCCTGTCTTTTGAAAGTTTCTATTTGGAGTTGTTTGGTTTTTGGTTCTTTTCCACATTTCCCTCACTTCCCCCCCCCCCCCCCCCCCCCCCCCCCCCCCCCCAGGATTTTAGCTGTGTGTGGGGAATAGAAAGCAGTGATAATAATAAATAAATAAACAGTTAAATAATAAATGAATAAGCAGTGAATGATGTCCACTTACAAACAAGCCTTTTAGGAAAGTTTAGCACATTTCTGCATGGCAAACTGACAACAGTTATTAGGTATCTGAGACAGTGGGGAAGGAGATGGGAGGAAGACAGAAATATTCCTGTTCTCTAACCTGTCCCATTCCTCCAAGAATATAATAATCTGACTTTTTTCTCTATTTTTGCAACCTCTCCAGTGAACACCTTGAAGCTATCCTCAGCTCCCAAATTCAGTTTGACTTGTTGGGGATGTACAGGGTTAGGTGACTGCCAGTGCCAAAATTCCTTGTGCACTCCCAGCATTTCTGTTCATTTTTCCCCAAATGCCCTTGTCATTTTCTATTACTCCAGAATGCATAAATAAGAGAAAACGTCCTTTATCATCTGAATATTATTCAGATACCACAGCACCAAGGGGAGGTTTTTGTAGCCGCGGGCAGCTCAGGTGCAAAGAATTCCTTAATGTTACAGTGTCTCATGAGCTGCGGTGGGGCTGAGTTCAATCTGCTATTCAGAACCTCCATGGCTTCCTCTTTTAATATAATTTTCCTTCTATATAATAAAAAGAATAAATAAATTACACTGATGCCTCCCAGGCATCTGGGATTAAGCTGACAATTGACCAAGAGTCCAAAGAGTTCATGTTATTAACATATTCAACTTCTCAGGCTTTCAAACTTTATTTGCGTCTTTGTGAATGCAGAATTGAAAAGTACCAGCTCCAAGATCTGCTTAGAGGAGCAAGTAGTTGAAGGAATCTTTGTACAGGCCTCTTCTGTTCCTTCCTCCCTCCTTCATCCTTTCAGGAGAGAGAGGAGGATGAGATTCACCTCCTAAACACTTCCCTGCGCTCAGTGTTTAGATGTTTTGCATGGTCATTGAAGATAAATAGATGGTTCTGTGGTGGGATTTGGCACAGGTCTTTTGTGTGTCTTGCAATAGGATGAATCATGGCATAAAGTTTCTTTTCACTGACCACAGGTAGAGGTATCAGTGAAAATACCTTTATTTGGACTGATGGTTGCCACCTTATTTTTTTAAGCTATTTTTCAGAAGAAATTTAAGTTATGAAAATTTCTTGTCTCTTGGCTTTGTCTTTTCCTGTTAGTGCATTGTGCACTAATAAGGGAAAGTATCCTCTATCATCTGAACACAGTTTGACACACAGCAGCTTAAATAGGAGAGAGGGTCATGATTACTGAAAATAAGGTGCTTTGGAGCAGAGCTGATTTTCCCTGGAATTGAGTTAATTTTTTTCATGTGGGGCTGTGTTTTGGGTTCATTCTGAAAATGGTGTGGGTAACACAGAGATGTTTTGTTATTGTTGAGCAGGGCTTATACACAGCCAGGGACTTTTCTGTTCCTCACCCCACCAGTGAATGGGCTGGGAGTGGACAAGGATTTGGGAAGGGACACAGCCAGGACAGCTGATCCCAACAGACCCAAGGGATTATCCAGACCATGTTGCTCATGTTCATTTTATAAAGCTAAAGGAGGAAGAGGGAGACAGAGTGATGGTGTTTTGTCTTCCCAAGTCACCATTCCATGTGATGGAGCCCTGATGGGATGGCTGAACCCCTGCCTGCCCATCAGAAGCAGAGAATGAAGTCCTCATTTTTCTTTGCACACATAACTTTAGCTTTACCCATTATACTGTTTTTATCTCCACCCACAAATTTTCTCCCTTTTATGCTTCCAATTCTCTCCCCCATCCCACTGCTGGGGAGGGAAGTCAGCAGATGTGTGGGGCTGAGATGCCATCTGGGGTTAAACCATGACAAGCATATCTGACTTTAGGTACACAAGGAAATCTTATTTTTTCTATGAAAGGCTCCTATTACTATTCCACGACTCCATAATTCTGAAAAACAGGCTCTAGATAGTTTATCAGGGATTAAAAAAAAATAAATCCCAGAACCCCTCAGCTCCAGAGCTTTAAAAAAACTGGTTTTGGTTTTTATCAGGTTCAGATATTTTTAGGACAGATATTTATGGTAAGGGGGACATGAATCCTATCTTGAATGTTGCTGAGAGTGGATCTTGGTGGTCATAACCAAGTTCACTGTGCTGATGTCTCAAGATAGCCCTGATACCTGGTGACCTTATGCAGGAGAGATTGAATAGGATACAGAACCACTGCAGTCTTCAACATTTTGGGTTTGGGCTGATGGGCATGGCTGGACCTACTCTGGCATGAGGGACTCTGATCTTCCTCAGGAAATGGCCACATGTGCTAAAATAACCATTGCCAGAAACACTGAAAAAGTTCCCTTCCTTTCTCTGCAGGAGGTGAGGAGCTCCACATTGGAATATCCCAGTTTGCCAGCTACCAGGGCTCAGATGTCAAGGTCCAAATTGGGGACTCATGGCCACAGATCCAGGCACAGACAGAGCGTGGGGTTAATGTGACACTTCCAGCCCTGCCTGCAGGGTGGTACAATATTTCTGTCCTTATCAATGGCATTGCTGTCTCTTCAAACAGGTGTGTATCTTGCTCAGAAGCTTCATTCTCCATGTTATTGGGTGTTTTAGAGTTAATCTGAAAAGGAAGGGTTGAGTTTTTCAGTAATTCTGTACCTGAAGGTGAATTCTGTAGTGTGGTATGCAATTATGAATAATCATCAAGGCATTTATTTATCTGTGGAGCCCGAGTCAGCAAACTGCTAATGCTAGTCAATTAACTTCCCTTGGATCAGTAGGAGGCAGGAGAGAAACATTTTAGGAAAAAACAGTTGATTTGATGAAAAATGCATATTCAGGCAATCAAAGGTATTCACAGATTCAGGTCAAATGCAGATAAATCCTGCTGTAGGAAAACAGCAGAAGAAAAGAAACCCTTTTCATCAGAAAAACAAAAGCTAGTTTGAACAATACAAAAATGCTTTGTTTGGAGAATTTTTAAATGATGGTATTTCCATTTCCTAAGGTGACACTTCAAGTTCATGCCTAGATAAATGTAATATAAACGAAATAAAATATGGGGGAAAGCTGACCTGAAATTGGGATATAGGCATATATTCAAAAGCAACACAGTTGTGTTCCTCAGCCACGGCAGCTGCTAGGAGTGATCCTGAAATTACAATACTGGGGAGAAATTAGGTGTTTTTATTGCTCACAAACCAACTTAAGCTGCTTGCAATGTTAATGAACCTCAGAAGGAGAAAAATTGTGGTTGGTGGGATGGCACACAGGGATTCATCCCACCTGGAACTGGCGTCTGTTAGCAGCACCATCACTTCATCTCCAGGGATAGATGGAAAGGAGATGGGTCATCCCAGGAGAGAACTCTGAGCTCTGGTGGGCTGGATTGCAGGATTGGGAAGATCCCTTCTCTAAAATGTCTTTTTTAGGGAAGGGGATGTTTTTGAAAGCAGAGTGATGAAGAAAAATAGATGTAGATGGGACAGAAATAGAGTTATAACTTTATCTTGGTGGGCTTCAGGAACTCATGTCTGGGTTTCCTATTATTCAGTTTACTCCACTCTTTGGTGGGAGGGTGTGAGGAGAAAGGGCAGCTGTGATGCCTTTTCAATGCACTTCTATTGGGCATTGAGATCTGCTTGCCAAAAAATCCTTATCCTTGCTTCCTTTGATGGGCAATTCAGTTGGACTAAATTTGGCCCCCAATTGATAAAGAGTGTTTGTGGTAGATGTAGCTCAAATGTGTCCCTGCCCAGGGATGGGGAGAGTGGAATGAGATGATCTTTAAGGTCCCTTCCAACCCAAACCATTCTGTGATTCTAAACCACATGGAAAAAATTGGGGTGTTGGGTGGTCTTGTCACTGTCACATCAAACAAAGGGGATGTGCCAGGTAGGTGCTTGGCTTTCTGGGAGTTGTAAGAAAGAAAAGCACTGCAACAGGAAAGAAAAATAAAAGGATAGCCCTAACTGCCCCAAATCCTTTCTGTCTTGGTTGTGTTTTGCAGGGTTGAGCCATTAATCCAGTACCTCTCAGAGATCTTCAGCATCCAGCCATGTTGTGGCTCCATTCTGGGTAAACAGCATTGGTACATCTGCAGCCACTTATGGAGGATAAAGAGATCAAGGGCACAGTTTTCCTGCAGGAATGGAAAGTGCATCCCGTTTCACACCCATTTAAATGCAGGGGTTTTTGGTCTGTGACCCTTTATTATGCAGGCATCAACTGGCAGACAGCAGCTGTGTGGAAATGTGGGATTGTAGTGAGCATCCCTCCATCTGGTTGGCTGGCTCAGGGCTCCCTGTGCTTTGAAATTGATTTCCCCAAGTGTTTGCTCATGTATCCTTGCATGTTCCCATTGGGAAAACACAGCACGCCCACACCTGGCTCATCTGTGCTGTTTCTTTCAGTCATTTTGCCCCCATCTTTCAAGGTTTTCCATCTGAAAGTTAGGTGGAAAGCAGAGTACAATTGTGGTTTGAAGCAAACAATAATTTGAAGCGATCCCAAAAGGGATGTTCATTTTTGTTATGTTGAAAAGACAAAATAAAAAAGCCCTTTTTCAATGTTAATTTTAATCAAAAGGGAAATATTTATTAATCTTGTTCTAAGCTTTTAGACATTGGAAATAATTTAAGTGTGTTTCTGAGCAGAACATTGCTGAATTAAAAAGAAAAGTTTTACTTTAAATCTTCAAAAGCAGATTTGGGGTAGCTGATTTATTTTGTCATTTGGCTGGTGGTGGAGGAGAGTTGAATCCCTGTAGTGAATTTTACATGAGCCCTTAGAAATGCTTTTATAGAAGACAGAGAAATTCTTGTGCTACAACCTCAGGTCCTCCACAGATTGCTCTCCCAGGCTCACAACACATTTAAAGACACAAAAATTCAGAGGCTTTGTGGTACGTGATTAGTTCAATAGTTTGTGAAGTGCTCAAGCCTTGAAAGATGAGAGAGTGCATAGAGCTTGGAGAGCAAATTCTATCAGTTTTGAAGATTAAGCCATGCTACAAAAAATAATACAAGTTTTACCTTTTTTATATTTCAGGGTAAATTGAAAATTAAATAAGAACTGATTAACTCTTTGGTTGAGGTTTTATGAATGGCTTAAGCTGACTTAAAACTTTGCTGCAAAAAGCACCAGTCCCTCCCCCGTTACCTGTAATATTTTGTTGTCTCTAACACTTGTGTGTGTATCTGGCTAAGGATTTGGGGTCACTTAAAAAGAAACCTCATCATAAACCAACTTATTTTTTCAGCTAGATCATGGGAAAAGGAAGAGAATAGGCTTAATGGATAAAGAGGTTGAAGCAAGGCAGGGCACTGGGAGTTCCAGTACTACAAACAAAAGGAGCATGGACAGAGCCTTTGGGTGGGCTCTTCCCCATGAGAGTGGTGCAGCCCTGGCACAGGGGCCCAGAGAAGCTGTGGCTGCCTCATCCCTGGAAGTGTTCAGGGCCAGGTTGGATGGAGTTTGGAGCAACCTGGGATAGTGGGAGGTGTCCCTGCCCATGGCAGTGGGTTGGAAGGAGGTGGTCTTTACGGCCCCTTACAACCCAAACCATTTGGAGATTCTATGAAATCTGACACTGCCTGAGTTTGAAAATAGTCACAGTTGCATTCTTCTTCCCTGTGGGCATCAGGAACAAACCTCCCCACCCACCTCTAGGGACAGTCCCATTCCATGAAGAGTTCAGCTTCTGTTTACTCTCAGGGGTCTTTCACAGCAGCTTTCTCCATTTCTGTAGTGGCTTTCTACAGTCATTTTCTGGCAAAAATGTCTCTGGCTACTTGTTACCTTAGGCTCTTGTCCACATAGGATTATCCCGATATATGGCTGCTATTGTCTCTAGCTGTCTTGTCCAAAAAAAAAAAAAAAAGGATTTGGTTTATTCTTTCTTTCCCATCATGCTTATCAGCTTTATCATAAAAGGTTTGTGTTGGAAGGGACCTTAAAGATGATGGTTCAGAGATAACAATGAATTCCTCTTCTGCATATAATACTCTTCCTTACTTTTCTTTGCTCCTAGGTGGAACACTGCTCACAATCTCTGGGGTGGGCTTTAGCCAAAATCCTGCCCTGGTTTCTGTGTCAATGGACAATCAAACCTGTGCAGTTACTCACCTGGAAGAAGAGACAGTTTGGTGCCTGACTCCTCCAGCAGTTAATTTGTCTAATGAAGATTCACGTGACATCTCTGTCAGAGTAAATGTAGCCATCAGCAGTGGTTCATTTCAACAAGCTCTCTTTACAAATAGGACCACCACCTTTAACTACCAAAGAGCATTGACTCCCCTTGTTACTGCTGTTGAAACAGAAATCAGAGATGGTAGCCTGCTCTTGAGCATGCAGGGAATAAACATCACTGGATCTGTGGCTAAGCTTGGACACGCTGAATGTCAACTTGAGTTTCAACGGGGCAACCAGTTTGCAATGTCTTATCAGTGCTCTTTGCCACTGAACAGCCTGGAACCTGGGACTTTCCCCATTCAGGTCATCCAGAGGCAGCTGGGATATGCTCAGGTGACAGCAAGGCAGCAGGCCCTCACCATAACTCCACAGATAACCTCCATATTCCCATCACAAGGATCAATCTGTGGTGGGATGTTGCTCACTATATCTGGTATTGCTTTGAAATCCAGGAGGAATTTGGTACAGGTCAGCCTGGAGAATAATTACTCCTGTGAGATCCAGAAGTCTGATAATGACTCCATCAGCTGTGTTGTCCTTCCAGGGCCTCACCCTTTGCACCCTCAGTGGATGGCTGAGACATCTCGGGCTCTCAGTGTCACCGTGGTTGTCAATGGGATCCACAGTGTGTGCCTTGGGGGCTGCACACTCCACCTGCAGGAGCACTGGACCCCCCTGGTACATCTGGTGACCTGGAAAACCAATGGGACATCCACCCACATGACAATCAAAGGACAGAGGCTGGCATGGCAGGGGGACAGCCCCGTGGTACACGTGGACAACAGCACTGCCTGCAAGGTGACTTTCTGGAATGAGACCATCATCACGTGCCAGACAGCCTGCCTGGCCCCAGGGGAGCACAGCATTTCCATATCCAGCAGGAAAAGTGGCCGTGCCTGTTTCAGAGGGACATCCAGCCTACTCACCATCCTGCCTTGGGTGTACCAGTTTTACCCACGGGATTTCAGCACCAATGGGGGAGGCCTGCTCAGCTTGGCTGGGCTGGCTCTGAAGGGAAAGAGGATGACTTCAGTCCTCATAGACCATCACCCTTGCCTCATTCTCAACATCACCTGTGTGCTCATCCAGTGCACAGTGCCTCCAGGAAAAGGCACGAGGGCTCTGAGTCTGAGAGTAGATGGACACTCCTATTACCTTGGAACAATAAGTTACAGTGAGGAATTTACCCCAGCTTTCCTTTCACTTCTTTCCACTGGTCTCCTTTTAACTTTGACAGTATCACAGGTCACAGAGGTGGACATTATCCAGGTGTTTATTGGAGATTTTCCTTGCAGCAACATCACCATCAGTCACTCCATGTTGCAGTGCACAGCTCCTCTGCTCCCTGTGGGCAAGTACCCTGTGCTGGGCCTGGATATTCCCAGGGGATGGGCTTCCTCCAACCTGACCTTCACTTCTCATCTGGCAGTGACAGCTGCATGTCACAACTGGGGTAAGTCATGGAGGGTTGCTGCAGTTCCTCCACAGGGTTTTGTGTGAGGCACTGCAGTGATGTGGGCTTTTTTGTCATGAAAGCAAAAATTATGAATTAAAAAAAACCCACTTTTGTTGAGAGCTAGCTGTCAGGCTCTGTCTTAGATCCTGTTTTCTGTTCTTTTCTTAGGTGGCTTGAATGGAGGACAAGTTTACCTGCATGGAACTGGGTTTTCCCCAGGAAAGACTTTGGTCACAGTCTGTGGCACCAGCTGTGAACTCGTGGACAACATGACAGTGACTGAGCTGAGCTGCCTTGCCCCACGCCTACCAGGTCTGTTAAAACTCAGGAACTGTCATTGTGATAAAAATATCCCCTAAAATTTAACCCAAAATGGGGAGTCCTAGTGTATCTCATCCCAGGGGAACAAGGAGCAGCCCTGGAGAGAGGAGAGGAACTGACAAAGTTTGGACTTGGGGATCTTGGAGGTCTTTTCCAACTGTAATGATTCCATGAATCTGTGACTTCTGTTTTGTGAATTCAGTCTGAGGACAGATGGTGTCAGGGTGAGTTTTTGTGTCCATGGACAGGGATGTTGGATCAGATCCAGCATGTGCCTGTGGCCACACTTGCATGACATCAACGTTTCCTCACAGCAGTTATTCCTCGGGAAAGCTCCCCATGTAAAGCATGCTTATGGACAGCAGGGTTGAGTACCCAAGCGCCTCTTAGCCATCATGACCATCTTAATGAATTAAGCTCCCTTAAATGCCTTTTCTTCTGAGGAAACGGTCTCAAGTTGCACTAGGAAAGTTTCAGTTTAGATATTAGAAATTTTTTTTACATAAAGTGTTTTCAAGCTTTGGAAGACAGTGCCCAAGGAAGTGGTGGAACCATCATTCTTGAAAGTGTTTAAAAAATGTGTGGATGTGGCCCTTGAGGACGTGGTTTAGTGGTGAACATAGTGTTGGTGAGATGGTGGTTGGACATGATTGTCTCAAAGGCCTTTTCCAGCGTTAACAATTCTTTAATTCTGTGGCCACACATATTTTGTATTTTGGTTACATGGTGGGATGGTCTCAGTGGGGTAAAGATGTAGAAGGAAAAAGTTGAATGACCAGAAGGGTGAACAAATGACAGACCATGGCCAGTTCATGTCTTTGGGAAGCTGGAGATGAGGATTTGACTTCCTTGAGAGGAGGATGGGACCATCCATCATGACTACAGCATCTTCCTTAACTGGAGAGAGACATGATGACCTCCACATCTCTCTTTGAGAGGAATAACCCTGCCTAAATTTTGGAGCTAACTGTTCAAAATGAACATTTCCTGGGACAAGATACATTCCCTCCTTTTCCTACTGAAGGCTCAGAATTAGGCTTCTCAGATCTGCAAAAGGCAGAATTTAAGGCTTTTAAGTCCCCCCTCGGAGCCATGTATCATTCCCCAAATTCTAAACATGGAGTATTCACCTTGGTGCTTGAGTCCTTGATGGAATCCCCATCCTTGGAGGTGTCCAAGGAATGGCTGGATGCGGCACTCAGTGCTCTGGGCTGGGTGACAAGATGAGGAGCAGTCAAAGCTTGGACTCTGGAATCTTGGAAATCTTTTCCAGCCTAAATGGTGCTGTGATTCAGGGATTCCAACGCTCAGAAGCTTAACTTTTCAGCCTCTTCATAGCTCTGAAGTTAGAGAACATCTGGAGATTTGCAGAAATATTTGCTGTTCGGAGGCTGTTCAGACATACAGCATCCAGGTGACCAGAGATCCATGACCTCTTATTTTTTGTGGATGTGAAAGAAAGGTTGCAAGTTAGAGTGTCCGCCAGGGTAAATTCACAGGGGTTTGTTCAAAGGCGTGTGGAATATCCATCCTCCAAAATAGAAGTTGAATAAATTATTTGCCAAGAAGCCACCCCAATGTGAAATTTAACATTCTTTTGATCAAGGGTTGGGACAAGAGGCCTCCAAGTGTTCTCTTCAGCCTCACTTATTCCCAAATTCTAAATTTACTCCTGTCATTTTGAATGGTTCCTTTCATAGAATCCCACAAAGGTTTTGGCTGAGGGAACCTTAAATGTGATCCAGGTCCAACCCTGGTGACATGAGGAATACTAAAAAAGGAGGGAAGGGAGAAAGAAAAAGGGCTTTAAAACTCAACCACAAGCACTCAAAAAGAGGCACCAAGAGGGCATAAAGAGCTTTTCTTTGTTTTAAACAAGGCCCTGGCAAAGCCCACTAAACTACTTGTTATTTTAAATAGAAAAAGACAGTACAGGAGCATTGGAAAAAAAAAAAATAAAGCACAAAACAGGGCACCCTGGCTATTGCAGGGAGAATAGCATACTAACATTTAATCACATTGATCCAAACTGTGTTCACAACTCCCTGAGTGGTTGGTGGCAGAGAGATCCAGAGAAAGGCAATCTTACAGGCAGGACCACGATGCTTGTTCCTGTCACTAGATGTCAGCAAGGGAATGCTGATCGCTGGTCGTGCGAATGGAGAGGAAATGCAAAGGAAGCCTTGCCTCACCCTCTCTCTCCTGCCCCGGGTTTTGCAGCCGTGCCAGTTTCACCAGTCGAGTTGCAAAATATTTGTGAATTAAATATTTACAAATAATTATTTTTTCTTTTCTTAAAAAAAAATAAAAATCCTTCTGCAGGCTGCTCAAATCTGTGTTTGTCAGGCTCTTTGTGCTCTCTGAGACAGTTGTATTCAGTCTGTGCACATCTGCATCTGGCATGGGTAAATCTTTGTACAGAGCAAGATGCTTTTCAGATACTCATCCACCTAATGCTTAATATTTAAGGCCTTTTTAAAAAAATATTTAAGGTTTTAACCCTGCTCCTCACCACGTTTAGGGTGGTTTAAGTGCAGTAACTCCAGTCTCACCTCATGGTTTGCATTGTGTTGTTTGCCTGGGGAATTTTGCCACTTGGTGCTGGCACATCCAGTGCTCAGACTTTTCTTGCCCTACCTCATTCACATGGGAGAGGTGGCAAAAAGACTCCAGGAATGGGAAGGAGAGGTCTGTGGTGCTCCAGAGCCCCTCAGTGTTGTGTCCAAGTCGTGAATATTTGCCTGACCTCTCCCTGCTCCCCTCACTGAGCTGGCTGATGTGAAGAGTTTAAGCTGCATTTCTTCTGTTACTGAGGGATGTGAAGCAAAACCCCCTCTCTCCTCTGGCACTGTGGGATGTCAGGTGGCAATGGCTGCCCTGGCTCTCAGAGCTGGGTCATGTTGTGTCTGGCCTGCTTGAGATTAGAGGTGTCCACGTGGGCATCCCCAGCTGGTCCATGCGGCTCTCTCATGTGATCCAGTCCACAGGGCAAGGCTCTGCAGGTAGGAAATGTGACTTCTTTCCTTCTTTCCCTTTGAGCAGGAAGTTTTCTGAGAGATGAGGGATTGCCAGGCTCAGCAGGATCCATCCATAGGCCTTCCTCATGGGGCTTTCCTTAGGAGCTGGTGCTGAGTGGGGTCGCAGCGAGGTTTTGGTTTGATCACTGGCAAGAGCTGGGCCTGTTACTGGGATATTCCCAACCCAGAACACAAGGAATGGGAGTGCAGGACCAGACTATTTTATAAAAACTGTTGTCTTTTGCAAGGTGCAGAAAAATCAATTCAGAACAGAGCTAAAATTTGATTTTCAGCCTTAAAGCTTAAAAAAAAATTAACAAAATGAAATAAAATTAAGAAAACCTCACTGCCTTCAAGGAAAAACAAACCCAAAAGAAAAATGCCCAAATTAACCCATGAGTCTTTAAAGGTAAAAATATAACTGGCTTGGTCACCATGCCTGGAAGGGTTCAAAAGCCATGTAGATGTGGCATTTGGGGACATGATTTAGTGGTGGGGTTGGCAGTGCTGGGAGAATGTTTGGGCTCAGTCTTAGAGAGCTTTTCCAACCAAAATTATTCTATGATCATGAAAGCTGTCCCCTTCCCTGGTTCTTGCTTCTTTGCCACTGCATGAGTGAAAATACAGCTGTAGATTCTGTTCAGCTCAGGTTAAATTTACAAACACATGATTAATGTTTGTGGGACTGAGTTCTGCTCCTGTGAAAGATGAGAAAATTGGCAGGAAGCTTGAAAATGGTGAGAAAATATCTGATTATTCCTCTAAGGTAATTTTAAGGTAAATACCATATATAATTTTTCCAGTAAGCCAGTCCCTGAGATTTTATGTTTTACTTTAAGGTGAAGGTAAGGAAGGCACCTTTGAAAGGAGGTGAACTGATTAGAGGATGCATCAGGGTAAAAGCTGAGCCTGATTTTCCTGGTTGCGTCAGTGTGCTTGAAATAACAGGTCTGCCTTTAGGGTTTTGATGTAAGAGTTTTGGGATCTTTGTTGGGAGGACTCTGGACTTGCCATTAACCAGACTCCACTGGTAAAAGTGGATGTTTAGGGAGGAGGATTTAGATTAGAGGCTAGAAATGAGACTGGTTTAAAAGGATGTGATTTGGTGGAGCTCTTTAAATGGGGCAAAAAGAGAGAGAGGAATGAGTTTTGGTTCTAACAAGGAGATGCACTGAGCCAGGACTACAGGGACTAGAGCCAGGGAAATTTGGGGATTTGTATGAGCAGATGCAGAAGATATGAAGAGGGTCTGTTGTAGTGCTGTGGCAATTGGAACCTCATGAGAAACCAGGGCCTCTGATGTTTATTGTGGAGATCAAACCAAAGGATCCAAATGGTCCCTTCTACCTTTCAAATCCAGAAATGAAGTTAAAAGGGGGAAATAAAGCGTATTAATTACATGGCAGGAATGTTCTGACATTGATTGAGATCTATCAGGCAGTGGAATAGATGCTTGAATGCCAACTCTTGGGACTTCTGAAACCTGTCTCTGTGAAATGAATGTCTCACAGGGAGCAATTCTTCCCAGGCAAAGTTTAGACTTGATGACCTTAACAGGTCCCTTTCTCCTCTCCCTTTTATTACCTTTTTTTAAAAAATTCTTTGTCTTCCCTGCTAAGCACATGTTGCTGCTCCACAGTCCATTTTGTGAGGGGTGGATGGCCAGGGATGTGAGTTTTGGCACAGGGACTCCTTGGGCAGTTCTTCAATCAATCCCCAGCTGCCCTTGGAGCCTCCTGGAGGTTTGAGCCTCATCACACGTCCAGCACTTGTTACTAAACAGTGACCCGGAACAAAGCCCTTGTGCTGAGCATCCCAGGATCCTGGATTAGGCCAGAGTATCCCTCAAAGCCAGGGCTGGGGGTAGTCAGTCCCTAAGCCATCACCACCACACAGAGTCTTGGCTGCCGTAGTGTCTGATCTCAAAAGAGAAGCTGTAATGAGCTGAGAGCATTCATCCCAGCAATGGGATTGCAGGTTTGATCTTTGTAGGGAGTATAAAGCCTAAAGCAGCTTCATTCTGGGGTCTGAACACTAACCAATTAAGCAGGGGGAAGAATTGTGTCCCAGAACAGGAAGAATATCCTTTTAGGATGTGCCAAAAGTGTGTTGAAACCTTTAGTTGATATTTTTTGCTGCTGTTTGGTAGGAGATAATGGCACCAACAATACCAAGGGCTATTTGTGTTTCATGGTTGGAGGAATGGAAAGGGAAAGGCCAAGACTTCCTCCTAAATGAATAAAAACATTGAAACCGCTGAGAGGAGGGAAACAGGAGGATCTTGGAGAGCCCCAAGGAAGGAATGGGAAAAGAACATCACCTCTAAAAGTGCTATCTCCATCTGATGGACAGGAGATGTGGGGTGGGGAGGTGAGATTTCTCCCTGCTTCCACCTGAGAGAGAAAACAATTCTAAATTTGATTCTGGGGTGTATAGTAGCGTTTGCTTGGATTTAACTTATTCTGATGTCTGTGCAATCCTTTGCAACCATATTCTAAAATTTGGGTTTTATAAATTAATACCTTTGTTTGCCTGGTTTGTGTTAAAAATTATTTCAGCCATTGGTAGGATACAAGGGCTCCTGTTCCTACAGGCATGATAACTTTGGGGTTGGGGCACTGGAGCACAGCAGAAATGCCCAATTTCCACATTTTGGGGTTGTTTCAGAAGAGCCAGACTGTTCTTGTGCTGAGCTCTCAGGGCTGCGCAGGAAACACCTTCTGGTGACCTTCATGAGCCAGGAAAGTTCTTTGACAGCAGCAAGACATTGAGTAAAACAGCCCTGACATTCTGTGAGTAATTTCCAACACTTATCCCAAAATAGACTTCAAGTGGTCTTCCACATAGGAAAACTCTGCCATTCTTTTGTAGTTCTCTTCCAGACTACAAAAGAAAACCAAAGCCTTCCTGTTGGTTCTACTCCAGGTTGCTGCAAATGCAAGATCTTTGCAGCATTTAGTCCTCTTGGATGCTATTTATTTCTCAAAACACTTATTTAGTGCTGCTTAAGATGCCCTTGGAACATCAGGAGCGACATATGGCTTTTGTTGTAGTCATAGAATACCTGAAGTAGCATTAGATAGAATTTTTGGACAATAAAAGCAAAATCTTGCTGTCATTCTTTTAGGCTTCTCTGCCTATTACTTTTCTTAGATGTAGGTCTTCAAGGCAGGGATTGTGTTTGGCTCTGTTTGGATGCCAAGCAAGAAAATTGCCTCTGGATTTTGGGAAGGAAAGGGATTAAGCAAATATTGCAAAATTTGCGAGCACGTGGGTAACTTTATTTTCTCATTCTAAATCCAGAGAAGAAAAAGAAAGAAGAATTGTAAACTCTCTTTCTCTGAAGTTCAGAGCAGATGAACTGATAGGTTTTAATATTTCAAAAATACCTGAAACATTAAAGAGTTATAAACTCTTCAGAAATACCCCATATGAAACAGTAAGCTTTAGCAAAATGTGCTAAATATTTTAATACAGGAAATAGAATACTTTCATATTTTTACAATTTCAACCCCCATTTTTAGGATTGCTTAGGAGATAAGACATGCATTAACAACAACACTTCCCCAGCAAACAAGGGACCTTTTGAACAAATTGGAACTTACAAAAGCAAATAGAAAAAATCTGTTTCTTGATAAATACCCATTGATTGGATTTCTGATGCTTAAGGAATACTCTTGGATGCTACAGTGCAGTCTGTTATACTGTCCACAGACCTTTCCAAGAGTTCATTTGGTTAGTTCAGGATTAATGAATATTCTACAAAAGTCAGGGCTTTGAGAGAAATGGATTTAATGTCTGTCATGGCTTAATGCTTAAAGGACTCCTGTCTAAAATTTCTAAACCCAAATATTTCAACTGAATCGGAACTTAAGTTCATAATACTTTTTTCTAGCTTTTTTGTCTGGATTTAGAATAAGAAAACCTATTTTTTTTTTTCTCACACTGAATCACTTAGGTTGGAAAAAAACCTCCAAGATCACTGAGTCCAACCTGTGACTGATCCCCACCTTGTCACCCAGCCCAGAGCGCTGAGTGCCACATCCAGACCTTCCTTGGACACCTCCAGGGCTGGTGACTCCACCACCTCCCAGGGCATTGAATTCCAGTGCTGAACAACCCTTTCCATGAAAAAAAAAATTCTTTCAGGTGTTCAGACCACTTGTTCTTTAAAGAAACCTCAAAAGAGCTGCTCCCATTACAGTTTTTACCTCATCCATGGAGGCAGACTTGGACCACATCTCAAGTCATACTCAGCTATGTAAAGCAAGGTGGGAGATCCCAGTTCCCACCTGTTCCCCAGGAGCCCTCCAAGCTGTGTCAAAGTTTCCTCAAAAACTGTTTCTGGGTTTCAAACTTGTGATATATGTTAAGTTGTCTTACCATATATCTCCTTGGTACAATTTTGTGCCACATTCCTGAATTGTAAACCATGTCCTAGCTCTCCCAGAAGAAATGTTCATGCTTGCATTTAATCCTTTATGCCATCTCCTTCTGGACAGAGCACTTTGATCCCAAAGACCATCCTGGTGCTCAGGGCACAAAGGATGCTCAGGGCACATTTTGCTCACAGAAAGCAAATAGGGCTGAAGGAGCTGCATGGAGACCTAATTATCCTTGAAAAGGATGCAGCTAAAGAGAGGCTGGGTGCACATCAGGAGCCAAAGGATCATGGAATGGTTTGGGTTGGAAAGGAATTGTTAATTTAGTTCCATGGGCAGGGACACCTCCTGCAGTGACACCTCTCAGCAGTTAAAATGTGCTCAGTGTCAGTGGTGTTTGGGCTGCTTTGGGTTATTTTTTCTTCTCCTGTCTTGCAGCCTCTCTGGCCATTCTCTGTGGTCTGACACATTCTTCAGCTGACTGCCAAGAGGACAGAGCCACCTTCATTGAGTGTGACATCCAAGTCCTGGTGGGCACCTCCCAGCAGAGAGGATCTGTGTCCTACTTCTACATCTGTGGGGACACCCCACCCCAGGGACATTTTGCTGGACTCCTTGCCAGGTTAGTGCTGTGTCTCTCCGTCAGCCCAGTGGATCCATCCACAAATTACATTCCCCCCATGGCTTTCCACCTTTTGCAGAGTTGTTCCAAATGATGGACTGAAGGAACGAATTCTTAGTCCTCACATTGATGCCAGTAGAGCTGTTTAGCCTTGAGACCACTAGAGAGCTCTGCTGGGTAGTGGAATTCATTCCCTATCCCTATCAAAGCATCTCCAGTCCCCCCTCCTTCCCTCCTGCCTTTTTAAAGTGTTTGAGAGACATCAGAAAATCCATCTCGTAAACAGCCTGCTTTGTTCCTTCTTAGGTTTTAATATTTATTTTCTGATCCAAAGCAACATCTGGCAGATGCCAATGGGAAAAAAGATTAGGCATTATGAAAAGCAGAAGTCTTCTTTTTTCTGTTGTTTTCCCTTTTTTTTTCCTTCTGTTGTTTTTCTTCTTTTTTTCCCCCACTCTGCCTTTCTCCAAGCAGGAGTAAATTCAGCAGGGTGTGCAAGGGTGCTTATGCTTTGCAAATTTAAGGCCAAGCTGTCCAGAATTATAACTTGGAACTGTTGGCTTTGATGGAGCAGTGAGAATTTATTCCTGCAGAGCACTTACTTCTGGGAATAAGTGGGATGTCTGAGTTGAGGAATAAACAGGTAAATGATTAAAGATTTGGTTTGGAAGGGACCTCAAACGTTGTCTTGTTCCAACCCCATGGGCAGGAACACCTTCCACTATCCCAGGTTGCTCCAAACCCTGTCCAACCTGACCTTGGACACTTCCAGGGATCCAGGGGCAGGCACAGCTTCTCTGGGCACCCTGTGCCAGGGCCTCACCACCCTCACAGGGTAGAATTTCTTCCTAATCTCAAATCTAAATCTCCCCTCCTTCAATTTGGAGTCACTTCCTTTTGTCCTATCACTCCATGCCCCTGTGAAAAGTTCCTCTCCAGGCTTCTTGTAAGTCCCCTTTAGATACTGGAACAAGTTGAAGAAAACTTTCTACAAGTTACTTAGTAAATAGAGAATTGGAACAGCATTGTAACGCACTGCCCATGATCTGCTGTACGTGGTGAACAAACTTCTGGCTGCTGTGTCTTGCCACAGTCCAGCTATTTCAGTAAAGTTACAGAGATTTGATCCTCATCCTGACCTGGTCCTTGCATCATACTTGGTGTTGATTCACCAGAGGAAGCTCTGGATAACCTGAATTGAGGGGGAAAAACAAAACAACTGGCATTTACTGTACAAAGACAGCAAGACATGAATTCCACAAATTTTTAAACTTCTTTAAAAATATAATAATAGAAGTTTCCAACTAAAATTAATTTAAAAAAAAACTTTACACAGTTGTGATACCTCTCTGTGGGTCGGTCACTTCTTGCTCACCAGTTTTTTAAATTTGATCTAAATTTTAAAGTCCAGGCCTGGACTTTTTAGGAAATTCTTCCCAGTTTTGAGAAAATTAGTGTTAGGCAGAAAGAAATTATTTTCCTGCTGAGGAGACAGAGGGCAGAATTCTGCCCTAATCTGTACAATTGTCCAAAGCCACACTGTGCATTGGTAATATCCTGTAACGTCCCTGGAGATGGGGAGGACAGATTTTTTGAAGAAGACAAAAGTAAGGAGACTTGGGGGAGGGGGGGGGGGGTGAAATGGAACTAATTTATTCAGTTCTACTGGTCCCAGAATGACTTGTTTCAAATCAAGAAACTCCCAGAGCCTTGCCTTGTCTGGTTGAACTTTGATTTGTATTTCCTCACATCAGTGTAAACCCAATCCAGAGAACCAACAAACTTGAGAGGGACAGGACAACCCCATGTGTGGGGTTTTTTTTGCTTCTTTTCCCCTGGATATCAAAATTGTGCTCTGCTCTTCACTGATTAAAAAATGCATCTTCAATGATATTATTAATAATAGTAATAATAGTAATAATAGTAATAATAGTAATAATAGAAGTAATAATAATAATAATAATAGTAATAATAATAATAATATCATGTTATTACTTATTTTCTTTCTCCTTTTCTTGGTTTGGGCTGCCACTGTGGAGAAAGTCCCAAAGTCCTTTTACTGACTGTTTGCTTTTTGTTTTCATCGTGATTTTTAGTCAAATTTAACTGTGAATGCTCCAGAGACAGGGTTTATTATTCCTCCCGGGAATCCTATCAAAGAGATATTTCTCTGGTCAAAGGGATTTCTCTGAATCAAATCAATCAACTTTTTTTACCTACTATTTTTCCATTTTCCCCACTTCTTCAACGTCTTTCTTATTGTCCTAACTTTTCAGCCTATTGTGCTCATGCTTATCTTTTGGTTGAAAATTAAAACTTGGGTTGATATTTTTTTTCTAGTGAGTTTATTTTTAAATTAAAGGGAAGTTTATTTCTTGCTAAAGGGAAGTAGGGGCAAAGTTTTTTGCTTTCAAAACAGTTTCCTGATTTGAGAAATCTCAGGAGAAATAGAAGGAAAAATTGTGAGGTTTGAATCATACAAATTAACTTATTTCAGAACTTCTGAAAACATTTTTCCACGTTTCAGTACAGAAAAATATTTAATTTTAAAGTATTAATGGAATTTACAGGAAAGTCTTAGAAAATTTAAGTGTTTCCACCAGAAAAGAACTATTTTGAGGATTCCTGAAATAATACGTATTGATTGTTTTAATTAATAATAGTAAATAATAATAAAAATGTGTATGAATTTTAGTTCTGTGCAAATGCTCAAGGTTAAGACATTTGTCCCAGGATGGGGACAAAACCACTGAAGTAATTCCTGGCTTAAGTGCACATTGAATTTCTCTTGTTTTTCTTACGACTTTTATAGAATCACAGAACAGTTTGGGTTTGAAAGGACCCTACATCTCATCTCATTCCACCCCCTGCCACAGACAAGGACACCTTCCACTATCCCAGGTTGCTCCAAGTCCCATTCAACCTGGCCTTGGACACTTCCAGGGTTGGGGCACCCACCTGGACAATGTTTTTCAGTGGTTTAAATAATATTTTCTTTATGTAGTCTGTACCACAGCCCATCCTTTATCAGCTCATAATGGCAAAAGCATATTCCTTAAAAGAGTTGTAAGCTTTGCCATTAGCAACTCTCGTATCAGGGCGCATTCCTGAATTTAATAATTCACTCATTTTCTTGCATTTTCTTTAAACATCGCAGTTGGTTGAGAGTGTTTTAGAATGTGCTTGCATGAAGACAGAAAGGAACTGGTTCTTCTTACAAGCAAAGTGTATTTATTTTTTTGCAAAGAAACCTTTGAAAACCACTCAAAGGTCCTTATATTGACTTGAATGTTTGGGAAATTGTGTCCATGCCCTGCATGCAGCTGACCACCACTCCCTTCTGCCTTTAAAACTGTTGGTTATTTAAAATATGCACTTTTTTCTTGCAGCTTTAAAAAGTACTTTGCAGTCTTGAAAGACAGCCCAGTCCACTGAATTATTGTACAGGACAAGATCAATTCTCAAAGTGCTGCTATCAAAAGCAAGCACCTCAAGGCTGGCTTTTGATTATTGATACAGCAGAGGGAAGTGTTTTTTTAAATATAAAAATAAAAATTTGCTGTTAAAAGGGTTCAGCAACTTGCAAAAGCTTTTTGTTTTTCCTATATTTTAGTATTGTTGTGATTTCTAATGTGGTTGATTCCTTTACCACTTTAACCCTGAAAAAGGGCATCAAAAGAAACAGCCTCTAAATGCAGGTCAGAGCAAGGCTTTGTTTGCAGAGTGAGCTGCTGCATGCAGCAGGGAAGTTTTAAATCTTCAGGTCCATCAAACCACTCTGATCATCACCCTCCCAACAAAGCTCTGAGTCCTGGCTTTCAAAATGGGTCAATTTTGGGAGAGCTTTGGGCAAAGGAGGTGCTTCACTCCCTCTACTCCTCTCTCGTGAGACCCCACCTGGAACAGGGTCCAGCTTTGGGGTCACCAGCACAGGAAGGATTTGGAGATGTTGGGGTGGGTCCAGAGGAAGCAGGATGATGATGATGATGATCAGAGGGATGGAGCAGCTCTGCTGTGAGGAAAGGCTGGGAAAACTTGGATTGCTCAGCCTGGAGAAGAGGAGGCTGCAGGGAGAATTTAGAACACCTTTCAATGCCTAAAGACACTCCATGAGATTTGGAGAGGGACTTTGGACAAAGGCCTAGAGCGACAGGGGAATGGCTTCAAACCGACAGAAGGCAGATTTTTGAGAGTTATTAGGAAAGAACTGTTCCCTGTGAGGGTGGTGAGGTCCTGGCACAGGGTGCCCAGAGAAGCTGTGGCTGCCCCTGGATCCCAGGAAATGTGCAAGGCCAGGCTGGATGGGAGGTGGAAGGTGGGAGCTGCCCCTGCCCACGGAATTGGATGGTCTTTAAGGTCCTTCTCAGTCCAAAACATTCTGGGGTTCTAATCCCAGGGACACTTCACCAAAATCCTGTTATGTGGGATTTTCAGGAACCTGATGGCCTCTTAAAATCCCGATTTTCTGTTTTGTTGAGTAAATCCTGCTGTGAACTCTGCCCTTTCTTATCTGTTTAGAAAAGCTGTGTAATTTCTGTTTTGCTGGTTGTTGTGTTGGTGTTGCTGTCATTCCCCTCCTTTCTCCTCACCTTCCTACAACTTGACTGTGTGAATCTGATGGTGGGCTGGGGAGGAAAGGAAGAAGTAGCAATGGCCAAGAGTCACAGAATTAGGCTAGAAAAGACCTCTGGGATTACCAAGTCCAACCATTAACCCTGCACCACACTTTGCTCACCACCAAACCATATGTTGAATCCTATAGCTCCCCACAATGAAACACTACCAAAATCTGCAACTGTCAGCAGCAAAACCAAGGAAAAAAATGTTTCTCTCCCACCACATTTTCTATTTCTTCTTCCCCCTGTGCAAGGGGAGGCTTTAGAGCAAATGTCTGCTGGTATAACTGGCACATATATCGAATCTCCTTAGTCTGGGCTGTTAAGTAAGTTTAATTAATTTACTAAGTTAATGTTCCAATGTTAGCAACAAAGCATCATTGCAATCAGCTGGGTAGCAGGAATTGGAGCCCCTAAATGAGCTCATTTTTTCACAGTTGGAATTAGGGACCAGTTAGCCAGTTGTGTGGTTTTTCCAATTTCTCCCCTTGCCCTAGGGGAGTTGCAAGTTATTCATTCCCCATTGCTAAGTGTGAGTAAGATGGGGAGGGGGGAGACACAAACCAACCCTACTCCTTGTAGGAGTCCATCTTTGCTCCCAACACTGCTGATTCCCTCCCTGTTGTCTGCACTTATCTGCCTGCCTTGATCCTAGACTAGCATTTGTTCCTGTTTGTGATGGTTTGGGGAAGGAGAAAAGCATCACTGAGAGATATTTACTGCATGTGTTTTCATCCTGAGTGTGTGCAGATAAAGGGGGGAAAAAACAAATAAACAATAAAAGAATGGAAACAAAATTACCGAAATTTGCAAAGTTTGACAAATGGTGGCCAGGAGTTGCCACAAGCTAATGGCTTTCAATGATTAATAAGAGTAAAAATAATTGCATTTCATTAAGATTGATGACACCCCATTTAACCTCCCTTCTCGTTTCAGCCCTAAAGTGGAAAGAGATGAAGTTCTCATCTATAATAGCTCCTGTAACATTACCATGGAAACTGAGGCAGAGATGGAGTGTGAGGGAGCTAATCAGCCAATTACTGCCAAGATTACTGAGATATGGAAAAACTGGGGCCAGAACACTCAGGTATAATCAAATCTTTTTTACAGACTGATTCAAACAGCTTAAAATTAAATTTGTAATATTGTGTACATTTAAAGGGGGGCAAGAAAAAAAACAATTTAGGCTGAGCAGCAGCAATATATAATATTAAATGCTTTCCAACTTTGAATAGCAGTTCTAATGCAGCACAGCTGAATTAATGGTTAACTATGGCTAATCATGTATTTTATGAGACATAAATGAGCTTTACCTTATTTTCTGAGCAATCTATGTATTTTTTAACACTCTCCTTTTTTTTAAATATAAATTCAATTTTCTTATAAAAGTGTTATTTTCTGTTGAGCAGAAATTTTAGCCATGAGGTACAGTTTCAGGTCTCTGGCAGAGACTTAGCATTCAGTGCAGCTTTGGTTATATTTGATTTTTGCTGCTTTTCAGTAGCTGAAGGAAAATGGGACAGTGTTCCCAGTGCTGTCTGTGGGTATTGCAAGAAAAGAAGATACATGCCAAGAGTTCATGACAAAAAAGCTATAATCTTGAACCAGCATAAATTTTAAGACTTGATATGTAAAAATGTCATTGCTAACCTGAAATGTCCTGTTAGAGTCCTCACAGTTTTGCAGAAGGGGGTGTTTAGCCACCTGTAAGAAGAAATTTAGAGGGGTTGGATATTTGTTGAACACCAATTATCCCTTCTTCATTCTCCTTTCCTAAAGGAGCAGCTCCTGAGGTGTGGTGGAGTCCTGCTGAATACAGGAACGTGTGGGTGGGGATAGTTACACACCTGACTTAGGGAAAAAAAAACCAACAAATGCTATTTTTAATCTATTAAATAAACTTTTCAAACAGTCCTTAGCACAGTTTAGGGAAATGAAGTTCATTTGCTCAGCATCAATGTTAAAGCTACCACAGTAATTTTAAACTCTATCTGCAAAGAGATTTCCTGTGTTTATGGACTTTAAATTTACTTTGCCAGGCCAAAAAGTAGCTGCATTGTCCTGGCAGAGTAAGTTTGGTGCATTTCTAGTGCTGAATTCTGTATTTAGTTTTATACATTTGATCTATTCTATATTTAGGAGTCTCTGAATACTTGCAAATCTACCTTACATGGATCCTACTATTGTAGTGGAGTACCCTAAATTACAATTCCTTGCTTCTGTTAAACCTGTCCTTGGTTTGTGAAGGAATGTCAGATGTAGAATGTTACCTATTAAGGTTCATTTGCTCATTAGCCTTGTTATGGTTAGTTATGTTAGCTAAGGAGAAATACAGCCCTCAAAAATTGCTGGTTGGTGACTGCAGGAGTGAAGTGCCCAGGCAAGTAAAAGATCAAACGATAACTCCTCCTTACATTCTCATTTTCCTTCCCAAATGGGATAAGGGCATCTCCAGAGTCCCAGAGCCTGGGCTGCAGCACAGAGGGATATTCCCCTCTGCTGTCTGTGATCTGGGCTGTGTCACAGCTCCTGCAGCCTCACTAATGGCAGGATGACAGCTTGTCCTGGGACTCAGGTGGGAGCAAGAAGAGGAAGAAGCTGTGAGGTTTGCTCCTGCTGTGGTTTTTCTGCTTTGAGTAGGGAAAACCAAGGAAGTCCTAAGTGTCCAGAATGAACAAATTCATTCAGAGCAGGATGAAAACAGCAGCACTTTAGATCTGGGATTTGCTGCTGCTTAATGAACCCAGTGGGCATTCAGAATCATTTTATCCCTCTTCCCAAAACTGGCTTGGGTGAGCAGAGGTGGATGGGTGGGGAGTTCAGATAAATGGCTTCAATTTTGGTCCCTCTCTGGCTGACAGCATCCCGTTAAGATTTACGAGCTGGTGCAGCGCATGCATGCTTCACTGTGGAGGTTTAAATCATGTCATGGGAACTGGCCTTACCTTTCCAGTGGAAAAAATGGTCCCCAGGTTCAGCACTAAGCAGTGAAATGCATTAATAGCACCACGTGCCTTCGGATAATGGTGCTATTAGCAGGCAGCACAACTCTGTGCACAAGTAATGGGGCTGCATCTCTTTATAATAACATCTGGCACTTCTCTTGCATGCTCATGCAAGGATCTCAAAAAAGGGATTCTATAAAAAAGGGGCATGATCCTGTTCTCAGCACAGCTACACTGCTCAGTGGTTTGTTTTCTGCTGCCAGCTGAAGGATGCCCAGGCAGGCCACAGACCCAGCCCAGTTCTTGGGTGCTGTGGGAAGGTTGTTCAGAGGTGATTTGGTCATGATAGTGGAGCAGGATTAGCTCCAGGATGGCATTGGAAGTGAAAATGTAGAAAGGCTGACAGAAGCTTATGGCATGGAATGAATGGGCACTGGCAAGAAGAGAGAACAGCCTTAGCTGAGAGCAGAAAATAATAAATAAATAAAATGTAAAATATTGGTTCTGGGAACTTAAGCCTGAGAGATGCAGATGGTGACACCACCAAACCTGCCAGAGTTCAAGCAACATTTGGACAACATTCTTAGGCACAGATTAGGCTTCTTAGGGCTGCTCTCTTCAGAGCCAGGAGTTGGCCTTAAGGATTCTTGTAGGTTTCTTGAAACTCAGGATAATCTATGATATGCCCATTATTCTATGATACGGTTTTTAGGGTATTTTTTTTCATCAGTTGTATTATTTAAACAACTGCATTTTCTGATAGGTGCTGCAAAATCCATCACTCCATTTTTGTCCTTTCAACTCTGGTCTCTGAGCTGTTGCTTGCACGAATCATAGAATCCTAAATGTTGGAAAAAACCTCCAGAAACATTGGGTGCATGGTTACAGTCAGGGATGGGCTCAGATCTGAATCTAGAGGACTCCCAGAATTTCATGGGGTTTCGAGGTGCTACCTGGAGATCTGTGATTTTTGCTGCAGACTTCATGAAATTTCAGTTTAATTTGGATTTTTCCTGATGTCTGGTCTGTGTCCCACCACCCCCCCAGAGAATAATTTTTATGATTTTCATTAGAAACTGATTTAAGCTCTTGCCTCACTTTGTGTTTGAAGTATTTTGCCCTATATGATTTAATTAGGTCACAAGAAATAAGCAGCAGGCCTCTGCCCCACTGTTGCATTCAGCATCATTAGTGTTTGTAACTTGCTCTGTTATTATCTAAGAAGAGTTGCACGATTATTTTTATTTCAGTATATAATGCAATTTAGCCTACTGAAAAGGGAGGGAGGGCAAAAAAAAAAAAACCAAAACCCAGCACTGATTGTATATCCCACAGGACTTAATTAGTTCACAGCTTCAAGAATGCACTGGATAATGGGAAGACATGAATTAAATAATAAAAGGGAAAAGAAAAGTTCTAATGCTCACTCAGTACCTGTCCACCTCCACCTTGGCTGCATAATGAGATGTCAGCTCTGGTGGCACTGATGAGATGTGCAAAACACCCCAAAAAACACAAGGAGAGGATGCTCATGGGAGGGTTTGACCAGGCTGGGATGGCTCTGAACCCATTATGCTTAGTGAGCCTTCCCATTATTATTCCAGATCGCTGGACCAGACCTAATCATGATGCAAACATGCTGCTGGAGCAGCTCTTCCCTGCTCCCACTCCCCCTCCTCTGCTGGCCCACATGGCTGATGGAATATTTGGCAGAGGGCCGATGCCACGTATTTAGTCAGCCCTAGGGAAGCTGAACTGGTATCCCAGTGAATTCCCTGCAACCCAACCCTCAAGGGGGGGTCCCTGTTGAGGGGTAGGGGGTTAATAAAAATAACTTACCAGATAAAATTGCCATCCTGGATTATGGCTCTGCCTGGGTGTGCTGAGCTGCCTTGGGTTTGTTTTTTCTAACAGGTCTCAGGATTTAAGGGGTGGCTTAGAGTATTGAGGATCTGTGAATTCTTAGCTTGGTGACTGATACAGGGATAATTGCTTTGTTCACTTCTTGTGAAAGAAAAAAATATAAACCCCCCACAGTGGCTGTGTCTGAGAAATGTGCAGCCACCTCAAAAATCCTTTCTGTTCAGCTTCCACTTAATATAATCAGGACTAGATCTTCAAATCCCTTGGATTCTTCTGCAGATCTTAGAATCATTCCTTTCATTCTTTTTTTAGCCTTTTTTCCCTACTTACCATCTCTCTTGATGCCAAAGTACTTGGAGGTGAGGGAAGCAATGGAATAGTTTCAGCTGGTGGAGGTATTTGGTGATTTACAAAGGTGGCAAAACGTAGGCAGCTTTCAGGGGGCATGGAAGGCAGCCCAAGGCACTCAGGGCATAAAGGATTGTTACTTTATTGCTCACAGAAGGACTTATGCAAGGTCACAGATTGGTTTGGGTTGGAAGGGACATTAAAGATCATCTCATTCTAACCCCCTTGACAACTCTTGAGCATGTTCTCCATCTGTGAGGGTCACAAGTGATGGGAAGTGGCTCTTCTCTTTTCCTCTCATTTTGTGTGGATGTTTGATGGGTGCATTTTTGGGGGTGAAGGGCTCATACTTGGCAGTCCATGAGGAAAACCACCACAGCAGGCTGAGGGTAGTGAGGCAGGGCAAGGATCTTAGAAGTCACAGGAGGGTTTGGGTTGGAAAGGATCTCAAAAAGATCATCTAGTCCCAATTCCCCATGGGCAGAGACAGCTTCCACTAAACCAGATTGCTCCAAGCCCCATCCAGCCTGGCCTTGAACACTGTCAGGAATGGGAAAGGAACAGAGCAGATTCCAGTTTGACATGGAATTTGTTTGGAGTGGGCTAATAGAACAGCTGTTCTGTTTTATTCTCTTCTCCCCTTGAAGAAGGACTATGGTGCAATAGATATTTAATTCCTGTGTATCCATTTAGAGAGTACAAACCCAAACCACTTTATCTGGCCATGGGGATCACAACTTGCTGAGGTTTGGGAATAGTTTCATTGGATTTATTAGCAAGTAACCTGGTAGAACCTGACTTGATATTGTCTTGGGCTGTGAGTAGAGCTCCTGGGTCCTTTGCAACCAGCCAAAAATAGCCATGTCACACAGGATGGGATATCAGAAGTAGGACTAGCTGAAACTCTTTTACAATATTTTGTGTATATTTTCATTAATATCCACTTTTAACAGCCCAGCAAGCCCACCCTTGCATCTCTAAATTCCCTGTTTTCTTAACTTGATATTTTGGTCACAGTGTTATTTTCAGAAGGAGGTGAGGAGGGCAGTAAAACCCACCAGACCCTCATAGAAAAGAAGTGGAACAGTCCATTAAAAAACAACAACAACAACAACAACAACAACAACAACAAAAAAAAAACTAATAAAAATCAAGCCAAAAACCAAATCTTGGGGTGTGGAGGCTGCTGGAGCAGAGAGGTACCATCTGCAAGGTTGCTAAGTTGGAGAGAACCAAGATGGACTCCTCAGTAACCACAGGCAATGTGAAGAGATAAATGGTTGACCCGAGCCCGTGTCAGGCAAGGATTGATGCCACTATCAGCCCCAGTGCCTTTGCAATGATTTTTTAAAAAATCTCTGATAGAGTGTGTTATCTAGTTACTGGCACGAGGGCAATGGCCTGGAGGCAGCAGGGAGGAGGGGGGGAGGAAGAAGGAAAGGAGGAGAGAGAGAGGGAGAAAGGAAAAAAAAAAAAAAAAGGTCATTCCAGGAGGACAATCTCTGTTGGACTAAATGAGAAAATAAGGGCCTTGCCCTGGAAGGGGAAGGTAAATAAATAAATAAATAATAGGAAAAAGGGGCTGCTAAGTGTGCAAGGAAAAGATAAGCAAAATTGCTTCTTTTCTCCATTTTCATTTCTTTTCTTCTCTTCTGTTTCCTTTTCTTTTTTTTTCTGTTTTCTTTTATTTTTGTTTTATTTTTTTCTTTTTTTTTTTAATTCTTTCTTTGTTTCCTTCTTTCTTTTTATTTTTACCCTTCCTTTTAATGGGTTCATCCTTGGGCTGCAATGGGAAATTTAGGGCTTGGGCTTGTGGTGTGGTTTTATTTTCCTTTAACTTTTTGCTTCCTGATTTGAGGTTTAACTGTTTCTTTTCCTGCTGTCAGATGAAAAATGAACTTTCTATTTTTCCCCTGCACATTGTGAAAAGCCTCTTCTTTTTATTTTCAATCCCATCACCTTTCTAATGTCTCTGAGGAGATTACTTCCTGAATCGTAAGTGGCCTTTCAGGGAACACCCTTCTCCCTACCACTCATAGAGCTGCACTGAGAGGTGCATTGGAATATCCAGGATATCCTAGGATGGAATGCCAGAACCCCCAGGATGGGATACCAGTCCCTGTAATCCAAAGCACCTCAAAGCTTTTCCATATGCATTTAAACAAACCTGTGTGAAATCAGAACTGAACACTGTTTAATGAGAGCTGCTTTCATTTTCCCACTTCCATTTTTCCCTTCTCCCAGCCTTTAAGAGAAACAGATTTGGAGTGAAAAGCACCATTTTGGAAGTGCTGTTCCAAGGAACAGAAAGCAAATCTTTCCTTTCCTATACAAAAGGAAGGCTCCAGATGAGGTCAGGAGGGTGTGGGGAAGCTCCTGAGTGACTGTGGGCTTGTGTCCTCTCCTCTTGCTCCCAGGTACTCGCACAGAGTGTTGCTGCCACTTTTCTGTTTAATTATGACAGAAACTCTAATTGACTCCTTAAGCAATTCAGCATTTTGGATGGAGAAGGATCGTCTGTGTTTGGAACCATGGCTTGGTCTTGGATTTGGTCTCACAGAATGGTTTGAGTTGGAAAGGTCCTTAAAGATGTAGATCCTTCCACCAGACTGGGTGTCTCAAAGCCCTGTTCAACCTGGCTTTGTCTCCTTGGGGAAGGGAGTGGGAATTTTGGATGCCTGGGACTGTGCTGGGGCATCCAGCCTTGGGCTCTGGGTGAAATTGGAGGAAGCCTCATGCCTTCTCCAGCTGCCCATCTTGAATTTAATGGGAAAAGGGCTGAGCATCCTAGAAATACACCTAGGCCAGGCTTGTTCTGCATTGGAGCATGGCTTTAGCACACCTCATGGCCTTGTGTTGTAGTTGAGAAGGAGACAACACGAAGCAGCACACTCCATTTCCAGAAGGCCTCAAACTGATTTTATTATAGCATGCATGCTTTTTATACATTCTTACAAAACTCATAAGTTTTCACTTTACTCATTGGTCCCAAAAGACAAAGTGCTCATTGGAACAGGCAGTTGCAGGTTTCTCTTATTTATCCTTCTTTCCTTCTCGGTTTCTATGTCAATGACCTTGGTAGAAAATTCTTTCAGGGGTAAACATGGATCCTCTTATCAAACTTCTCTCTGGCTCACAGAAGTCGCTGTAAAACCTCTTCCACAGTCTTGTCCTTGTTGTGGTGTGATGTGGGATAAAGATGTGGCCTTTCAGCCCCTTGTGTTCCTAGCAGAGGACTCCGTCACCCTCTGTGTCCTCCCCCCAGTCCCACCCAGAGCAGCACTGTGGGCTGGATGCTCCACACAATGTTTTCTGTGTACCAGAGGCATTGGCTGACCTACAACCCCTTCCCAAATATTCCTGGGGTGTGACTCAGCACCCAGCAAGGACTGGGCATGGGAGGGACCCTCCGCTGAAATTTGGGAGATTTCAGTGGCATAGTCTTGGCCGGAGTGGGATCATTGAAGGGATTCTTGATGTGGCTGGGCCATGGACGTAGCTGTAAAGTTCTGAGTCTGGTGCCTGGCCTGTCCTCTGCCCATGAGGGCCAGATCAGGTGTCCCACCCCATCCACAAGAAGAAACCTTGGATAAAGTATGTGGGAGGAGAACACAGTTATTATTTACTTTGAAAAAAAGAATCAATCCGGAGAATAACAAAAGCCTGAAAATCTGATCTTTTAGCAAACCACTGGTAGTGATGGAGACACAATCATCTTGATTTCTTCTGTGCACAGAATTTAGAGTGAGGAATAGAGAAAGGACAAATAATATTTGCTGTTCAGAATTTTTTTAAAGTTTGATTATTTTTTTCCCCTGGTTTTGTTGGTGCTATCACGACGTTTAGCATAAGCTAAAAAAATGTGAGCTAGGTGTACTAAAAAAATGTGAGATAGAGGAAAAAACAAATGTAAAGTAGGGAGATTTCAGTTCAGAGAACATTTATTAATAACTTTAAAAAAAATTGCTGTAGCAGGAGGGAAAAACAGAGCTCTTTGCCGTGATGAATCTACTCGAGGCTCCCCCCTGTGTCTGAGGAAAGGGTTAATTTGATGTGGTTGCCAGTAAAAGCAAGCTGTTTTCGTGATGAGCCTGTAATAGCCGGGTGATAGACTGGCTTAACAACAGCTCACTAAACGCTGGGTACCACCCCCTGATTGGCAGCTCCCTAAGTGGAAGCCCCTCGTGTCCAATCTGTCCTCGTGAATTGCTGCAGAGCAAAGGATTTCATTAAGGGATTGTGAGGGCACCTCCTAAAAATCAGCAAATAATTACGCTGGGGAAGAGAGGAGTGGACTGAGAGCTCTGTGGTCCCCGTGAAGAAAAGCAGACTGCCAGGGCAGGGAAGCATCAGGTGAAGTGGGTGCTATAAACACTTATGCTGGGTCTTCTCAATAAAGCTCAGTTTAGCTCTTTCTATGACTTAAACAAAATATTCCTGGCCAGCTCCCTGGGTGGTGGAGGGCTGGGAGCTGTTAGCTCATATTCAGTTAAATTTCAAATGTCAGAGCTCGTTAGTGATGATTTTAGCCAAAGACGGTTTGTGAGAAGCTGGGTAAATTTGAACTTCCTCAAATAAAATTGAGGAAAGAGATTGCTGTTTTGCTTATTGATTTATTTTCCTGCTTTCACACATCTTCTCGGGGTCTGGGATTCTGATCAAGGGTCAGGCTCAGCTTCACCCGCTCAGGGCTCACAGTGCTCCCTCTTTCACACACACTCTCTTGCTCTTTCATTCTCAAATTCACCTTTATTTACAGTTTTTCCTCCTTCCTTCACCTGTGTTTGGTGAGTAGAAGATGCAATTTTTGCTTTCAGTGTTGAAGGAAGCTTTTCCCTGAGCTCACCAGTAAACCCAGGAGGGCAGGCACAGGAAGGCAGCACAGATAATTCTGTGGTAAGATATTTGTGTAAGATATTTGGGAGAAACATTTCCCTGTGAGAGTGAGGAGACCCTGGCACAGGTTCTTGGAGAAGCTTTGGCTACGCCATCCCTGGAAGTGCTCTGCACCAGATTGAATGGGGCTTGGAGAAACCTGGTCTAGTCAGAGGTGTCCTTTCCTCTGGCAGAGTTAGATCTAAATGGTCTTTAAGGCCCTTTCTTGCCCAAATCAGTCTGTGACTGCATGATTCTCTGAAATGAATTGGTTCAGAAGAAGTTGGGCAGTCAGTGTTGTTCTGCAGCGACTTTTTGGGAGCCCTGTTGGGGTGAATCAGGGAATGGAGTCGCTGAGCTAAAAATGTGGCTTCAAAGCTGAGATGGCCAGACAGTGCTGCAGAAATTGAGTTTTTTCCATGCTGAAAGGACTGTAGATGCTGGTCACTGCCTTGCCCCAAGCCAGTGCTCAAGTTCAGTGTGGAGGAGGGAGTTTCTGGATTGTCAGGTACATGAAGAATTTGAATACAGGTACCATGGGTAACAATTCTGGGTGAGTTTCTCCAGGCGGTGATAGCTGGCATTTCAGTTTTACCTACATCTTCCTTTGTGTGTGTGCACTGGGGTGGTTTCCAACTCTCTCCAAAACAAAATTCACCCTTGGAATATTGCTCAGCACACATCTGCATCTTTTAGCATTTGTATGAATTCAGATACTGGGGTAGGGTTGTGCCAGCAGGGACCTTTGGGTAGAAGGACCCTGGGTTTCATATCCTGCCAAATGATTTACAGGCAGACAAGTGTGGGAGGCAGAGAGTGAAGTCCATGGAGTGTATTATTGCAGAGGATCTGTATTCCCAACAAAGATGAGCTGTTACAGCCCTGTTACAGACAGAGGGATGTCTTTACAGCTCAAACAGCAGCAGTTTGTGCTTTCAACTCAAAGGCTTCTCAGTTCACAGGGCAGTGTGTTGGTGGGGAGGTTCTCTCTCACGATAGGCTCTCATCTTGTCTGATTTGAATGAAGTTTGGGCTAAAATCTCCTGAAATGACAAGAGCAGTTACTGTCCCATGACATGCATGATGCTCTCTTCAGCGGAGGAGTTCTCATTCAGGGCAAGTGGTTCAAAGTGCACTAAATTAACTTCAGCTGCCTTCTGGCTTCTGTTGTGGGGCTGTCTGCACCCCTGAAATTGTCTTTCGTGAGCTCAAACTACCAAAAAAAAATTAAAATTAAATAGAAGGAAGTGCTGTTCCATCGAGAATCAGTTCTAATTTTAGCTACATAAAATAAATGTATTAAAGTGAACATATCTGCTGCAGACGTGTTCTCATTTCGAAGGCGTCTTGTGGTGGGAATGTTCTCCCCTCTTTGTGCAGCTCCTTGTGCAGTAGGGTGGGAGGCTTTATCTGGATTTATCACAGTTAAAGAGACCCCCTGACTGCAGGAAAATGGCATGGGTGTTCCCAGTGCTCTAAATGCCACTCAGTGCTCAGATTCCCAGTAGGAACTGGCATATTCAGCTTGGAGTGACAGGACAAAGGTGGCCTTTGCTGGGGTGTGACATTGTCCTTGTGCCCATAACCTGGCGATACCCTGCTGCTTCTGTGACCTTTTCTGTACCAGTCCCATCTTCACCTTTTTACCTTTGTGGCAGATAAGTGTTTTTGATGATGACAATAAAGATACCACGAAGCACTTTTACTCTTGGTTGCCCCATCTGGGCTGCGCGTTTGATCCGAAGGGCCGGCGTTCCAGTCAGATTGCGCTATCAGATGGAGCTGGCTCTATTTCCTGCATTATTCTTCCTGGCTGTACCACATTATGCAATTATGCTTGCATTTAAACCTGAGCACTTACCTGTAATGATGCTGTGGCTCAGTACACGATACATTAGAGCAGCAGATAATGCACGCAGATAGGCTGAGGGCAGCATGTTGTTGATGTGCTAAAGCTAAACAGGACACTGAGTTTGAAAGAGGGCTCTGAAAGCTCGCGGCTTGGGGAGGAGCTGCTCCAAAAGCTCACATTGCTGAAATATCAGCTGTGCAGGGTAAGATTCTCTGCCGGAGGGGCAGGTGTGGGATGGTTTCCATTCGCAGAAGTCAGACACCAGCACTGTTGGTCGTCACTATAGGACACGAAACAACGCGGCGCGCACACACCGCTGCTCTCAAGGTGAAAAAATTATGGAAGTCAGGTTTATTTTCTGACCTCTAACATTTATAGTTTTGTAAAAGTGACAGTGGATTGGAGGGTGAAAGTGCCACCTCTCCAATGACACTGGACAAACCAACAGTTTATGAAATTTCTCTTCTTTTATAAAAGAATGCAAGACAATAAGTTATTTACAGAAAGTGTGTGAGAAAGTTCACTACAGGAATGTAAACATCAGAAGGCTTAGAAAATCTAAAAAAATCAGGGCAACAGTTGGTCACTGCCACAACTTCTGCAGGAGCAGGAAAGTCTTGGTGGCTGCTGAGAGTCCCAAATCCTGCATCTCTGTATCACAATGTGAGAGGAAATTATTCTTTCAAGATTTAAAGGAAGCTTAGAGAAGGCTGGAGATGAACTTTTCACAAGGGCATGGAGTAATAGGACAAGGGGTAATTGCCTTAAGCTGAAAGTTTTTTAGATCAGATATAGTGAAAAAATTCTTTGCTAAAGGGTTGTGAGGCCCCTCACACAGGTTTCCCAGAGTATCTGTCACTGCTCAATCCCTGACAGTGTCCAAGGCCACATTGGACAGGGCTTGGAGCAACCTGGGATGATGGAAGGTGTCCCTGCCCATGGCAGAGGAGTGGAACAGGATGAGCTTTAAGGACCCTTCCAATTCAAACCTTCCCAATTTTATTATGAACCTTTGAGAAGTAACTGTGCCTCTGCTGCTGGCCAAGCCCTTTGCATCTCATTACACCTGCAATCATCCCTGTGATGCAGTGATAACTATGAATCCTGCTGCTCTGCATGGGATCCTACCTGGGTAAGATGGTCATGCCCAGTAATAATCAATGGCCCTCACTCTTGGGCTGAGGACATGTGAATGCATTAAGGCAGAATTAACGTTTGTCCTTGGATTTTGTGGTTTTGCTCTCTGGTTGGTGTGTTTTATGCAGAGGACAGACCAAGCTGTAGCCTAAACACAGTTTGCTCTCTTCCAAGCACTTTTCAGTCTTCTTCCTGGTAATCACTCTGAACCCCTGCAAGCCAGGTTTGCTATGGAGATGGTTTGTGTATAAATTCACCTGTATTCCCTATGCTTCCATGGGAGCTGTGGAGAAACTCCAAGGTTGGATCCCACACTGGTGCTCTGACCTTCACAGCTGACTCTAAAACACAAGGAGTTCCACCTCAAACTGAGGAAGAATTTCTTTACACTGAGGGTATGTCAGAGCACTGGAACAGCTTCTCAGGAGGGCGTGGAGGTTCCCTCTCTGGAGATATTCCAAATCCACCTGGAGTGGGATTTGGAATATCCTGTGTCACCTGCTCTGGGTGATCCTGCTTTGGCAGTGGGGTAGGACTAGATGATCTCCAGAGGTCCCTTCCATCCCAAAGGTCTCTGTTATTCTGTTTATCTTCCTGCCTGATCCAAAAAAAACCATCCTCAGCTCTCCCTGGCATTGTTGGGTGGATGAGCCTCACTCCTCCCACCCCATTTACTGTAGCACTCATTCAAAAATCCTGCTTCCTGACCCATAAGGACATAATTTGGTTACTTTTCCTGCAGGTGGTCGGCAAATTGTTGAGCTAGATCTTTGCATTTGCAATATTTGCTCTGAGATTAGTAAGTGTAACTCAAGCTCATTCAATTGGGAGACAATATTTGCACAGTGCAAAGGCTGACACAGTCACCAGGCTTGGTTATCCTGCGTGTGTAAACAACTTGATGCTGTAATTTTCTCATTTACCATTAAATTGCTGTTTTTAATTTGTCTCAGAAGCCTCCATAGTTTGAGAAATGGCTGGTTTTATGGCTGGTTTAGAGAGATGTGTAAATTATGTGTGCCCTTTAACAGTGCTCTGGAAAGGAAAAACCCAGTCCTGTTGTATCTAAACTGGAAGGTTGCACTAAATTCTTCAATGTATTTACACTCAGGATATTCAGCAAGTTGGGCTAAAATTCTGTACTAGGATAGTTCCACATAATAAATAATCTCTGATAAACCATGCTGTAAATGAACATTGTGAAGATTCTTGTGAATTAACAAGGAGTTACAAGAAAATACCACATTCTGTGAAACAAGGCTCTTCATGTGCTCCAAGAGAGTTCCTCTGCTTCCCAGGGCCATTTTTCCTTTAATATTTGAAATTGAGATTTCTGATTTTAGGCTCATCCTCCCCACCATGACCCTGAGAGACCTAAGAACAGCACTTTGTTCTCATGTGAGTGTGATAAAGAGACACGGACCTTCCCAGAGCTCTCATGGTCTGTTTAATTTTGGAGTGGATTAATAGTGTTCATATCCCCTGCATTATTTGGTATTTTACTTGAATTTGGGTTGAGTTTTGTTGCCTGTGTGTACAAAGATGGCTCATCCTATACCTGGGATATGCCCCCTGACAACAGTGATGTCTTTTCAGTATCCTCTCTATAAAAGCACCATTAGATTTAACTTATCCTCTGTGTCCTTAATTAAATACTTCTGGAGCAAGGAGCTTTACCTCTGTGCTTCAAAATTGCAGTGATTACATCCCCTGCCTGAATAAACCTTTTTTTTTTTTTTGTGGGTTGTTTTTAAGTGGCTTTGCTGGTTTTGTTTGGGATTTTTTTTTTTCTTAAACAGAATTAAGCTGTTTCTCATGCCATGTCCAGTTGCAAACTGGCTTGAGACTGACTTGTTGCCATGGCCTCTGACCTCCAAAACTGCCCACTCATTTTTTTCCTGAACTAATCAGCTCGATGAACTATTTACAGTTGGCTTTTGGGTCTTCTCACTGCTTCTGCGGCTGCCCCTGTCTGAGTAATTAATGATGCTGTGGCTTGTTTATGGTCTTGAGTTACTAATGCTCTTGGCTGCAAATGCATTTTTACCTCTGGGACGTGCCAGTTTCCTGGTTCTTAGTCCCACCTCACCAGCCCAGGTCAATTTTTTTGTGTGTAAACAGATTTATCCTCTAATAGTTTGGGAGAGAGACTAGAGTCATTCATCAGTTCCATAGAGAACATGCCCAGCCAGATTCTTCCCTTCTTGTGCCTGTGCAACTCAGCAGAAGTCAGAAAGATTTCTGCAGGACAGCTAAAATTAAAAGAAATAAGAAAAAGGGAAAAATAATCTTTCTTTTAAACGCAGGGTACAAACCTTCCCAGTTAAAATTAAAGAAATTGGTTAGTGCATCACATATCCAGCCATGAACCCAGCCTGACCCTTGCTGTATCAAGCTTTGGGATAATTAAAGAGAGACCTGGGTGGGATAATCCCACCTGCATTTTAAAGCTGGAGTAGTGGGTAAAGGGAAGTTACACAGCAGCAGATGAAGCAGACAGTGACAAGAAATATCAGCTTGTGGCCTTGGAAATGGTTCATTGGGTTGTGTTCCAGGCTTGCCTCTCCCAGGCAGTCATATCAAGAATGCTGATTCACAATGGAAAACTGAGCTTGTCTCTGGAAACCTGTTCCAGTCTCTTCCATGCAGGTGTATTCAGAAGCATTCTGCTCATTTCCATGCTTGGTTTATTCATAGGCCACAGTTCCTTCCAGGCTTCTGGGGAATAATATTGTCTTTTGGCATAAATGATTAATTTTTTCACAGCGTATAGTTCTCTGAGATATCTTGTTGTCTCCCTTTTTGTGTGTGTTTTTTTTTTTTTTTTTTTGGTTTGTTTTTTGTTTGTTTTATTTGTTTGTTTGGTTTTGAACATGTCTAAGGCTATGGCCTTAGTGGATTGTGATTTGAGCACAATTTCTGCCCCTTTTTGGAAACATTTAGTTCACAAACCAAAATAAGTTGGTCCCATTTTCTGATTTTCTTGTCTACCTTTGTTGCCCAAGTTTGGTCACCAGAGTCTGCTCAGGTTACCCATGAACAGGATTTTTGGGGTTGGTGTCCTTGGCATGGCCAGGAGTTGGACTCAATGATCCTTGTGGGACCCTTCCAACTCTGGATATTCCATGATTCTATGAAATGGAAGCGATAAAGGTGAATGTGGTGCTTTCACTGGGAGGATGGAAGTAGATTTTCCATTTCAAACTTTTCCAGGGGTTCTCCTCTCTCTCTTTCTTCTCCCTCACATCCAGCTTGGAAATGCCTCAATCAATGGCAAATTTGGAGCACTGTAGTGATGTGCACATGGATAAAAGTCCTTTATGGTGCTGCTGAGCACCTTGTAGGATCCACTAGACTCCTTTGGCACTCTGATTTCCTAAGAACTCAGTACAGGCAACTGAAATACTTGAAGGTAGCTTCTCTGGAATTGCTGGATGTGCAAGAGAAACACTAAAAATAATAGTAATTCTTAGTCTCTGGCTTGTTTTTTTATTTTTTTTTTTGGTTTTTTTTTTTTTTTGGTGAAAATTGGCCTTTTTGGAATGGGCAGGGTTTGCCTAAAGAAGTGTTCCCAGTGTGCTGGTTTGCAGCTCTTTCCTGGTTGGCGTTTCCACCTGTAATGAGCTTTACGTGGTATCTTCTGTCCTGAGACTTCTTGGAGAAGCCTTGGGGAATTCAGCCTTAAAAATCATAGAATCATTTATGTTGGAATAGAATAATTTACATTGGAAATTTTACATGACCTCCAAAATCATCAGGTCCAACCATTCCCCCAGCACTGCCAGGGCCACCACTAAGCTGTGTCCCCAAGTGCCACATTTATGTGTTTTCTGAACATAACTTCTGAACTTCCAGAGATGATGATCCCACCACTTCCCTGATCAGCCTGTTCCTTGACCATCTTCTGTCTGGCCATTCATTGATTTCATAGCACAGACACTTAATTTCTACTAACTTCTTTTTTTTTAAGTCAAAATCCATATGTTTGTCCACAAAATGAGGCATTGTGTTTTGCTCTTAGTAGAGAGAATATTTTTTTAGCTTTATACTTGGTTTTGCACAGTATAAGATGAATGGGATGACCCCATTCCATCTTTCCCACAAAGCTGTATATATGCCTTCATTCTCTCAGTGAGCAATATTCTTACACACTACGGAGAATGAAAAGACAATTGCAAAAATTCTCTGGTTTTGGTTTATATAGAAAAAGCATTTTCTTTTATACTGTGTGGTGAAGTTCAGGCAGGAGGCTGTTCTTAAAGAACAGCATGAATGAGAACCCTGAAATTGTCTTGGGGATGCTGTTATACAGAGGAAGACCTCCCCATGCCAGTTGAAATTCCACAGCTTTACAGTTGTGGTGAGCATTTTCCAGTTAATTTGGCAAAGGGTTAGAGGTGTGACAGGCAGGAGAGGCAGGGAATGATGCCAAGAGACAGGTTCAGCTTCTTTGGGCACTGGGCAGCATTTTGCTTGTTAATTCTACTGACTGTAGCAAATAACTTGCATTTGCATCCCTTTCAAGTGTGTGTAGGAGGGAGGAGCCTGCACCAATTTGTCTGGTTTAATTATAGATGTTCTACCCACCTTCCTAATTGCTCCTTCATTAAGAAGTAGCTTGTTTCTTTTTTTCCCTAGGAGCTAAAGATAATCAACTTTTGTTTGTTTCTGTAAATATTTTTTTTCTGCCCTTGAGGAGATAATTATTTCTATTGTTGCATGAAAATGGTGGCCAATACAGGAGGAATAATTAGAGCAGATGGCTGAAAATACTTCCCTTGTAAAAGACATCTAGTATAATAAAATACCTCCCCTTCTCTTTTGTCTCCTCCAAATATACGTTTTTCTTTCCTTCAGGTGGATGGGAGTTGGGTGAGGGGGTGTAAATCTTTTCCTGATGTATTAAACTGAGGAGCTGTTAAGAGTTCACAGCCTGGAAAGTGAGCTCCCTGCATCCATCACTGAAATTAAAGTGTTTTCAAATGTGGTGTGGAGTCCTGGGTGTGTGGCGTGGGGAAATGTGCACTGCACTCCATCACGGGGAATGTTAACCTTGTCTCTCCGTGCTGACTGAGGACAGGAACACTTGCTCTCTGTACTTGCTGGTTAAATGGCAATCTGTCAGCACCAGGCTGCTCTCCTGGGTGTCAATCTCTGATGTATGGGCAGCATTCCAAACTTTTGCTCATTTGTGGATGCGCTCACTGGGACAGGGGAAGCTTCCTCTTGCTAAAGATCGCAGGGACCACACTGTGCTCCGTGTCCCATCAGCTGGGGCTGGGGGAAAGGATAAAACTGCCTGCTGGGGCTGGAGCTGGTGGGAAAACCCTCCTGCTTTCAGGATTCTCCCTCTGGCCATGCCACAGGTGGAACCCACAGCCTGGAATCATGGAATGGTTTGGGTTGGGAGTGACATCAAAGAACGTATTCTTTCAAAACCCCTGCCACGGGCAGGGACGCTTTACATCATCCCTGATTATTCCAAGCCCTGTCCAGCCTTGCTTTGGACAATTCCAGGGATGGGACAGCCACAGATCTTCTAGGAAACTTGTACCAGGGCCTCACAGTAAAGAATTTCTCCTTAAATCTGGGGAAGATGGGTGAATAGTGAGCGCAGCAGGAAGCAGGGTCTGTGTTTAACTAAATCACTGCTTCTTGGTTTTGTTTTAAAATTTGTTTTCTGATGAAAGGATGAAAGCTCTTATCTTTGTGCCGGTAATTGTTACTGTAGTCCTTTTTGGGGAGTGTACTCTAAACAAATCCCACTTAACTGAGGGAATTGTAAAGTTATCCCAAAGTGTGATCAAATGATCTATTCTGCATCTAAATGGGACTTCCTCAACCCCTTAAAAGCCCAAACCTTGCATTTTGATATCCTTCCTGTTTGTGAATTTTTTACCAGCCTGGATGGGAATTTAAGTTTTTCACTGTTATTTGTTCAGTTGTTGCAGTCACTGCTGCTGCTTCTGAGCCCTGGCAGTCACAGGCACAAGCTGACAAACTGATCCTGAGATGTGTCCCCAAAGGCTGACAGAAAGGCAACCCCAGCCTGGCTGACAACAACAGCAGCTAAAAAAACATAAAATGAAAAGAAATCTGCCTGGAAAATGAAAAAAAGAAGGTGCAGTAGGCAGGAAAGGGGGCTAAGGTGCAGAATTGCAAAGAGATTGTGTGTATTTTATTGTATGCTACAAAAATGTTATTTTACTTTTACATAATTCATTAATTATTTTCAAGATATGATTGGGAAGGAGTTGATACCTCCCCCAAATTAACCTGTGTTATAACAAGCTATGGGCCTGGTACACAAGGTTTGAGTTTGATATGAGTTGTGCATAGAATCCCAGAATATTCTGAGTTGGAAAGGTCCTGCAAGGATCATTGAGTACAACTCCTGGCCCTCACAGGACACTCCAAAAATCCCATCATGTGCCTGAGAGCTTTGTCCAAATGTTGTGAGCTCCATCCAGCTTGGGACTCTGATCTGGGGAACTTGTTCCAGTGCCCAAATCCCCTCTGGGTAAAAAACCTTTCCCTAGACAATAAAATTTCCTGTGTGCATGATACATTCCAAATGAATGTCAGAGCTGGAAAGCACTTTCAGGACTCTATTCATTGAATTTTCAGATCCCTTTCCAGCTCCTTCTGCTCTTTGGTGCCCCAGGAAGAACAACTGGGATTTCTTAGGGATTCCCAGTGGTGGTGATTTCCCACCCACAGGAGGTTTCTGCCCATATTTTGCAGGTTTGGCTGCCTTCTGGGTTAATGCCATCTGCTGTGCTGGATTCAAAATGTGAAATGTTGCCAGAGTGGGTTATCCTATGAATGTGTGATGTGAGGGCACATCCTGCAACAGTCTGGGGGATGATTTCACCTGTTCAGTTCAGGTTATAATTGTTTATTTAACTCATTACATTGTATAAAACATACAGCCAGAAGAGACTCATGCCCCAATTTATCTTCTTATTGTCACAAACCCTGCAGGATTGCAGCATCTTTGTTGTCTTTCTTCTCCTGTTAAACCTCGTTGAAATTGGCCACGTTCAAACGTGAGCTCTGACAGTGACACAGATGGCTGCAGAGATGTTGTGCTCTCACAAGCTCTGTTTCCTCCAAATCATCTTTCCAGCTCTGGCGCACGCTGAAGCCAGAGTGTGGAGCTGCCACCCCACTGCAGCAGCTGCTGCCAGCCAGCTCCAGCTCCACAGCTCAGGGCTTGTTTTATGCCAGCTCCTCTTTCTCCCATCCTGATTTTCCAGCTCCCTGCCATTTTTCCTGAAGCTGGAAAAAGCACAGGAGGAAAATGCCCATCACCAGTGGCTGACAAACAGCTTTCCCTGGCTCTGCAGGTTCCTTCTGGCTCATTCACCAAGCCCACGTGGGGTGGGCACTCAGCCACAACCCTGGCACCTGCAGCTGCTGCTGCTCTTCAGGCTGAGAAGTATTTCAATTAAACACCAGAGGTCAAATACAGGGTGCCAGGCAGGGGAAAAGTAGAAAAAGAAAGAGTTTTGCTTGTCTGAAAAAAAGGATAGTGAGAAGGATGTTGTCATTCTGTTACCAGCCCTGCTTAATGAGAGATACACAATTAATTTGTGTATTAGTTGATGTTATTTTACCATGGGCTGCTTAAATGGAACTGGAGATGAACACAACCACCCTTCTGTAAAGGATCTTAAGAATTCTGTTGCAGCTGGAGATTGCACTGTGATTTTCTCCCAGAAATCAGGGAGGATAATCACATGGGATTCACAAAGTTGAGGAAAATGTACGGGTGGTTCAGGGCAGGTGTCTGTTTCACTAAACTTGCACTAGACCACACCCTCTTCTCTCAAAGATCTTAAGGAGGTGCTCCTTCATCTTAGGGAAGGGTGCAGGACTGCAAGAGAAGAGTCGCCAAACAAAATTGTTTGATGTCTTTCCTCAATCCCTACAGAGCTGCCTTCCCTCTAACCCCACTCTGTGCTCTGGTAATTTAAAGTGTGTTCCTTGAACAAACCCCCTTTTCTCCTCCTAAAACAGATTCTTTGGATTTATTCTCTCTGTGGTGATGCAAGGATAGTAAAAGTGATTATAAACAGCTCTTAGTCTGGTGTTATTTAGCTGATGTTCATCTGTTTAGTTTTATTTATAAAGAAGAAAAAGTGATTTTACAATATTTTACAAATATTGATTTTACAAGTCAGAAATCACTTGAAAGACACACAGGCAGGTGGTGCACATGACAGTGGACTAAGCCAGGCATTTTCTCACTGGAAACTTTTAGGTATGGACTTGGTGGAAAAATAGAGAATTTTATGACCTTGATTATTTCATTTTCTCCCTCTATGAGGGTAGAGAGGCCTTGGGACAGGTTGCCAAGAGAATCTGTGTTTGCCTCATTCCTGGAAGTGTCCAAGGCCAGGTTAGATGGGGCTTGGAGCAACCTGGGATAGTGGAAGGTGTCCCTGCCCATGGCAGGGGGGTGGAATGGAGTGATTCTTCAAGTCCCTTCCAACCCAAACCATTCTGTGATTCTGTAATTCCATTGTCAGGTGCGAACGCTGAGATTTTTGTGCCAGAGGGTGTTGGGGGAACTGAAGAAATATTGAGTCCTCTAAGAGGAGACAGCAGGAACCGATCAAGCTCAAACACTGACGTTACGTAGAGAGAAGCTTAAATGAAAAACCAGAGTGTCTTCTAATTAGAAATCCCTAGTTGCCATCTTAAAAGAAAAAAAATATGTCTAATTCAGAAGAGGAATTTATTCTTAACTCTTGCAGGGCTTCTATCAACAGCTGACTAAGTGCTAGCAAGAAGGTCTGGCGCATTCCTTACAGCCTTGCTTGCCATGAGAGTTAGTTGGAAGGTTCTGAGTGATTTCAGAGGGTCAGAGTGACATCAGAGAGACTTAAAGGCACTCAGCAAACCTTCTCAACCAAATGTTCCTGTGGATCCCACCATTTCCCAGCTTCCTCCTCCTGAGCCATGCTGATAGCATTGGCAGCATTTGTGCCACACAAGAATTCATGGATTTGTCATTTTATGCTATAGCTGTCTTGATAAGCAGTGTACACACCTTTCTGTGAACTGTCCCCTCCTATGAGATAAAAACAAGTTTATTTAGCTGTTTTTCAGTGGATCTGTTGTATATTTTATGCAATCCGTTTCATAGCATTGTCAATGAAGAGTAATTCACAGCCTCTCTGAAAAGATAATGGGTAAAGGCATCTCCCCTTTCAGCTGGAAATTTGTCCTAAATGTCTGAAATATATAAACTAATGAAAATTTAACTTGTCCTACTACACTTAGCAAATATAATATATATATATATTATAAAAAATATATATATATAAAATATATATATTGCTATATAAATATATATAGCAATAATTTTACTTTGGTAATGATGAAGTGGTTCACTCCCTCTGACACCAGAGTTTTAACTCCCAAGAAATTTTTACTGCCTTGTGTGTTAATGCAGTTCCAGGCTTCACTCTGAACTGAATCAATTCCTTTTGTAGAGAAATCTTAGAACGGATTGTAGAAAATCCCAGCATCCAGCCAGGGTGGATATCAGTTGTATAATTTAGCCTGGGAACCATCACTCATTCCCTGGTGTAAATAATTAGAATAGTTTATAATTGTTTAAATAATTAGAGTGGTTTGGGTTAGAAAGACCTTAAAGCTCATCTGAAGGTCCATGGGCAGGGACACCTTCCACAGGACTGGTTTGCCCAGGGACAGCACTATGGGAAATATTCTATAAAACATCAGGCGCATGAAACTAAACCTGAAAACAGCACAGTAAAAAGAGAATAATGATCATAACACCCCCATTATTGATTCACCTCCACTGCAGCTCCCGAGCAAAAGCTTTAATGCACTCGATGGGCTCCATTTGAAAATGGAGTAACTCTGCTTTGCTTTTGTCTTGAGGTTATTCTTTCCACTGCTGTTTTGGATTATCACAGCCCAGTGAGGACCACAAATATTTCCATGTCTGGTTTCCCCCCTCCACTGCCTCAGATAAATTGAGGATGTTCTTGCTGGTTCACATATGAGACCAAATAATATGTTTTAGATGTCTATGTCCACACTTGTGCACAGGTGTCCAGGCAAAAATATTCACACTCTCTTCAAGAAATTCACCATGAGGGCCCTAAACAACCTGGTCTAGTGGAAGGTGTCACTGTCCATGACAGGGGGACTGGAAGGAAATGACCTTTCAGGTCTTTCCAACCTAAATAATTCTGTGATTCTGTAAAACCTTCACTGCAAAGTACATGCTTGAAGTATAGAGATGAGGAGGAACCTTTAAACTCAGGAATCACTTTACCATTGCACATGAGTCAGTCTATTAGCAGCTTTCAAATTATTCAGGGCTTTATTTGGAACTGCTGTGCTCACCCTCAAAGCAGAGACAATAATAACACCAGATAAGCAAAGCTAAAAAGGTATTTGAGAGGAGGATGTCTGTCTAAATGAGGATGAGCGGCAGGAGAGCCTTTGGAAAAAAAAAGAAACAAACAAAAAAACCAAACCAAAAAACAACCTTTAAAGCAAAATACTGCCCATCCAGCAGGATGTTTTAATTCTAAGCTCTTCAGGCTATTTTATGGCATTGCCAGGAAACAACAGTGCAGTTCTGCTTCTCGGGAGGCAGAGAAACCTGGTGCAAATCCCTCGTTCCCCAGACCAGAACGAGACAAGGGGTGACCCCCAAATTGTGGCAGGCATTCCTGAAGGGATGCCAAGCACCTCTCCAGTGCCAACATCCATCCATTCCTTTGCCCTTCACAGGGTCCTTCTAGAAGTCACCTTGCCCAGAGCACAGCAGAGGAGATGCCAATGGCACGCAGGACGCGGCTTTGGCATCTCCTCCGCTGTTCCCTGAGCAAACCGGCTTCTTGAAAGATGGCAAAGGGCGAACCTTAAACTTCTCTGGATGTTTCTCTTCGCAGCTTGCCCTGCAGTTGTGCGGCCGGTGGGACGAGGACTCCAGCTGGCCTGCTGGCCACCAGCCGCGAGATGGCGATAATGTCACGATAGAAGCCGGCCGGACCCTGCTCCTGGGGACCACCACCAGCGTCCTCAACCTGCTGCAACTCAAAGGTCTGCAGGAGGGGGTTCGGGGCTCTTCCTCCTCCAGGGATGGGGTTTTTCATGGCTCTGGTCTCTCCTTCCATTCCCCAGCTCCAGCATTAGGGATGACTGTGAGGCTGAGCCAGCTCTCAGTAGATGGGCGCAGTGATGGGGGACAGGACAAGGATTAAAATATTCTGCATGCAGAAGGAATTGTTTAGGCTGCTTGAGGCATAATGACAATGTAAGCAAAAAGGCCTTTTTTTTCCTTTTTTTCCTTCCCCAGTCTACCAAAATTGCTGCTGTCCTGAGCAGTGTTCAGTGATAATGGCACAGCTGATGTTAAAAATCTCCTCTGTTCTGTTTGGCATCTTTGAGGCAGGTGTGTCAAAAACACCTTCACAATATTATTGACACTATAGAATTGCAGGTCACAACTATCAAATGCAAATCCTAGAGCCCAGCTGGTGGGCAGTAAGTAAAAACTGAGCACAGTTATGATGGGAAAGCCTGGATTTGCTGGGTTTATGTACCTGTATATAGAACCAGAATAAGAACGAGATAGGCATATCTCTGTGGGTGTCAAAGTAAGAATTTAAAGGACTTGCAATTCCACGCCAGAAAACTTCCCCCCTGAAAGTTAAATCCTGGTTGTGGAATCTGCTTTACACATGCCTGGTATGATGGGAAAGAGTTGTGCTGGTGAAATTGCTGGCTCAAAGTTAAGCCTCTGCTAAAATAGAGCTCAAAAAATGAAACCAGGAGTTTTTATATGTTTAAAGACCAGGATCATTGCTGGTAAAATTGCTTTTATACTAAAATGATACCAAAGATACCAGTTTTTCATTGAGATGATGGTTAAAATAATTCGTTTGATAATTATATTTTATTTTAAATTTGAATGATAATTTGATAAAGAAAAAAGTTTGCAAGTTTATCCCTATCATGAGAACATTTTCAAAAGTGATTGAACTTGCTCAGTCTAAGCTCAGAGGTTTTCAAGAATTGCTACATCAGACATCACTCCCATTTAAAAGCAAAATTAAAAACCAACTGAGATTTTAAAATTAAAAAAAGGTGAAACACTTTGGTACAATCCTTTTCCCCAGTGAAAATTCTAAATCTGTGATTCAAGATTATTCTCAACCTCATTGTGATTATGCCATACTTTAGAGAAGACAGGTCAGATTTCTTTTGGCTACAAATCTGGATGAAGATTTTGGGGCTCAGTCATTGACTTTTTGAAGAATTGGGGCAAAACAGTGGAGCAGAAACCCTCTGAGCTTTGGACCTATTCAAAGGCTCATTTGATCTATGAGTCAGCCCTCATGAAGCTACTGGAGCTCTGATTGAATTTAATGAAGTCTGGAGTAGTATCTTTATGGTTTTGGCTCATCTGACATTCAAATCATTCCTCTTCTTTATCATGTTTTCCAAGAAGCCTGATTTACAAAGTCAATTCAGTTAGAAAAGCAGCATTAGAATATTCTAGGTGCCATTATTTTCTCCATTGTTACATGCCAAACAGAGGGATAAAACATTTTAGAATTATAACCTGCAGGAATTTTTTGTCTGAGCTTTGTGAAGTTGCCTGTATCATCCACTGCCACTACCATAAGTTCTCTGGCTGTGTAGCCTTGGTTAGATTTGGAATCAAGGCATGCTGAGATGTACTCTGAAATGAGGCTGAGATTTATCTTTCCTTATCTTCCCTTTTTTTAAGCTGTCCAGCTCAGGGGAGTTTTTTAGGCTCCTGTATTGATAGAAACACACATCAACAAAGACCTGTTCATCTTAGGAATTATATACACCCATCTCAAACTGAACCACAGGTGATCCCTCAGAGCACAACTACCAACCCCATGAGCACACCAAATCAAGCACTTCCCCCAGGTGCCAGATGGGCATGGCAGCAAACCCCTAACCCCTAAGGTAGGTGTCGATATGTGCTTCGATTGAAACATCCCATTCCTGTTTTACCTGGAGAGCTTTTCTTAGCTGGAGCTGGAGAATGGGATTAAATTGTAGCTCTGCTCCCTTTGGCTTTCGTGACTCAGCATCAGGCTGGCTGTGTACTCTGAAGCTGAAAATATAAGGTTTTGTGGATGGAAAAATGATGTAACAGGACTGAATACACTGCTGCTACACTGCCCATTTTCTGGTGCTGTGTCCACCCAACACAGGTTTACAGGCCCATTTCTTGAAATTCCCCCCTTTTTAAGACACCATGAGGATTTTGAATACTGGCACTGGGTTATCCCCTTTTGATGATTTCAACATTGCAGGAATTACTTAAAGAGTGTCAGAACAAGAACATCAACTTCACGTGCAGCCTTAAACTGCCCCTTCTTTGGCCATATTAACATATAGCCCCAAACATATAGAAGTCCTGGGAATGACCACACTGTCTGGGAAGAAAATCTGGAGGTCAAAACAATAGAAAAATAGGATTAGGCTGCTGGGTTCTGCTCACTGCCATGAGGGCCCAGCAGTTTCTCCCTCCTCCTCAACAAGCAGAGCATGAACACGTGGATATTGAGAGTGGAAAGTTTAATAGTCAGTTAATGAAACAGCTCAGACAAGACTGATTGAGGAAAAGATACAAGATAGACAGACTGTAGATAATTCTGTATGTTCAGCAGATTGCAGTTATTTTTGTAATCTCAGCATCACAAGCATGGAAATATTTATGATAACCTAGGACAGATGGAAATTTCCTTTGCACAGGGCTTACACTGGAGGAACTTTGTTTTTGATGGGTTGATACCTCAGGCATGTGTTGTTGCCTTTGTCTGAAATAATAGTGGTCTAGGGAGGTCTGGAGACAAAAAAAGGGAAACTGTTTGGTCATTCAGGAGCCCCTTGGAGATGAATTTTGGGGTGATACTCCCAGTTACACCCCAGTGGAATCGAAGATCCAGACCTGGGCAGCTGCTCTTGCAAAGGCGATTTTGGGGCAGCCACTCTTGCAGCCATAAGGGAGATGATTGCTTTGATCCTTGTACTGGAAAAGACTAATTTTCACTTAAAGAATCATTTAGGTTGGAAAAGACCTCCAAGATCATGGAGTCCAGCCTTTGACCAAATGCCAACGTGTCAACTAGACCAGAGCACTGAGTTCCACTTGCAGTTTTGCTTTGATTCTCTGATTCTGTGAATATTTTTGAATTTCTTGTAATCCATGTTTTGATCAGACTTTGGCCAGAATGGATCCTGTGAGTAAATCAGGGAGTGGGGAAAACACAGATATTGATTTTGCTTGTCTTTTCCTCCTCTTTGATGCTATTAGCAGCAAGCATCAAATATTCACTGATACACTGACTTCAGTAGTTGTCAAATAAACTGTGCTTCAGTCACTGCTGAGAAAGATTGGGTTTTAATTCACTGAAAGAAGGAAAAAGTATTTCCCTCTGTTTTCTTCTCTACGGCATCAACTAGTACTTAAACTAATTTTTAAATCCCTTGTCAGTAGGCACAGTTGGAACCTGTTCCTGTCATGGAGTTTTCTGTGCCCTTTTTGATAAATCCATTTGGGAAAAGCATTGTGATCCTTTTTTTTTTTTTTTTTTTTTTTTTTTTTTTTTTTTTTTTTTTCCAGGCAGTTTCCAGTTCATATTTTCTTTTTTTAATCAGGCAGAGACATTACAATTAAAATACCATAAAAGTGATTCTGGCAGTATTGCAATAAGCATGTTTTTTAATTAAAGAAAGAACATGGGATGTACAAATAGTACCAGCTAATGGGAAATTTCATCCAATGTATTTTTTAATTGAGATTTAAAAGGAAGAAAAGTCAGCTCTATTTCTCTCTGCCACTGTGTGATATTTTTCTACATTGTTACGGAGAGCCTTCAATAATTAGTCTCAGAGCTTTAGAATCCTCTCTGTTTTGTGAAAAACTGTGGAAGGCATAAGTTCTTTATTTTTCTGTATATTTTTCTGCAGGGATTCAGTGTTATCCAGTAGAGTGCAACTCACAGATGTGAGCGTTCCTGGAGGAAGGGTTTTAAGGCCCTGAATCTGTAGCAGTTGAAGGTCTGGGTCTTTTTACATCCTCCCCCAGCTGCAAACCCTGGTTCATGTTTGGGTGTGGACTGCAGGTTTCTTTTGCCATCATGTTTCATATGGGCTTATGGGATGCACGTTGGACTCCCAGGACTCCCACTTGAAAATTAAATTGATTTGCTGCAACTTCAGCAGCTCTTGAGGCTCCTGTGGGATGTTTCACAGTGAGCAGATCTGTGGAAGCTAATCCTGGCCAAGGAACTGAACACAGCTTTGGCAGAGACTGAGCAGAAACCCCAGGCAGCACCATCTCTTTCCTCTAATCACTGTCATGGAAAGAGGGAATCACAGAATCACAGAATGGTTTGGGTTGGAATGGACCTTAAATTTCACCTCATTCCACCCCCTGCCATGGGCAGAGACACCTTTCACTGTCTCAGGCTGCTCCAAGCCGAATCCAGCCTGGCCTTGGACACTTCCAGGGATCCAGGGGCATCCACAGCTTCTCTGGGCACCCTGTGCCGGGGCCTCACCACCTTCAGAGGGAAGAACTTCCAAATGTGCACTTAAGGAATGTCTGTCGCTTGGGGACTTGAAATGACAGCCCAGGGACCTTTGTTTTCCTCACATCCCCGTGGGTGGTGTTACCATCACAAGGCTCACTTGGAATTTCCTCAATTAGATCCCAGATGACGTCAGATGTGCTTGAAGACACCCTGGAGTGCCTGCACCTCTTCCCCACCAAGTCATCTCTCCTCTTCCAAATCCATTCAGGTGTTGTTAAGTATCTCAGAGGCCCCTTAAGAGCTAAAGAAATAGAAAGATTTCTTTGAAGGAGATACATCTATGGCAGCATCTTCTGGGATGCTGGTTGGAATTGCCTTTTACTTGTCTCCTGAGCTCTAAGGGAAGAGCCTGATCAGTTTCCAAGGGAGCACGTGCCATCTGAACAGATGGCTGCGAGCACAGCGAGCCAAAAAACAAAGGCTTGTCAGGCTGGGGAAATGAATTCTGTCTGAGAGTAGTGAAGCAGCTGCTGATTCCTCTCCCAGGGATGGATTAAGGCGTCCATCCAACAAAATGCTGGAATACAAGCTTAACTTTTGAGCGTGTTAGTGGTGTCCTGGTGGAAATACACAGGCATTTGAATCCAGAACTAATCTGGGATCTGTGTGCTATGAACATGGAGGAATATTTTGAGGGAGGTGCAGGATGAATTTTGGACTCTTGGTTTGAGCAGTCTTTTGAGTGGGGCCAATATAACAAAATTCCCCTTTGCATCTTGTTCATCCATGGTCCGAGCTGCAAACAACTTTCATGGTTCATTGGAATATCCTGTGAACATGTCAACAGGGTGCAGGTGACAGATCCATGAAATAATTGTTTGTCTTTTCTAAAGCTCATGAACTTTGTATTTTTCTTTCTGTATGCCACAAGATTTTAGTTGCTTTGGGTTTTATTTTTTTCCAGCAGAAGAATGAGCAGTAAGGGGGCTGCCAGCACACTAAAGCCTTGTGGTTATACAGGATCAAGCAAAGCTGTTCCAGCTCTGGCAGTGGCATCCTGCTGTTTGCCACTCAGGGATGCTGGCCAGGAATAGAACTTTCTGATCCTGAGCCTGAGGAATTCTCATGGGGAATTCTGTGGTTTTGTCATGTGAAACAGCAAGTGAGAGGAGCTGGTAAGAGCAAGCTGGAGGCTGTGGGGATGAATTATTCGTGGTCATGGAACAACCAGAGCAGGTCTCCCCTGTACTGTGATGGGAAGAGGTAGTCCAGGTGAAGGGATGAGATTTCAATCTCCAAATCCCCTTCCATGTAGAGGAAGTTTCCTAGTTGAAGGTTATGACACAGTGGTGATATATAAGACCATTTTGTTGATACTCTTCTACCACTTGAGTATTAAAAAAAAAGTCTTGAGATTATCCAGCACTCTTCTTGTAGTTTGCTGGCTTTAAACTTATTCAGCTTTACATAAAGAAGTAGAGTTAAATCAAATTTGAAGTGGAACTGAATAGCTGAAGTTGAACTAAATATAAATATTTTTATCCCAGCTCCCTAATGAGCTGTTCATTAGGAAAAATATCTCATATTGACAGAGAATGCAAAGTGTGGCCTCAAAAATGTCTCCATGCAAAAGGTGTACTTTGGAATAGGGACTTTGCTTCCCTCCAATTTCAGGAAATCTCTAAAACAGCCTATATCACAACCCAAATGAAAGTTAGTAGCATTGTTTATATTTATTATGAGAATATCTGTTTTAGAATTAATTTTTTAAATTAAAAATGAAGTTTTTGAGGAGGGATATAAACTGCTATGTCTGCAAGTGTGAATCTTTTTCACAGAGGCAAGGAGAAACTCGCTGCACCAGTCTTCCCAATCTTCTACTTCCTTTATTGTGGTTTTTAGTTTTTCTTGGTTTTTTTTTTTTTTTTTTTTTCACATGTGCATGTTGCAGGCTCCTTTCATAGTTAATATTTTGGATACCTAGGCTGTGGCATTGCATGGGTGAGTTCAGGACACCTGACAGAGAGAATTGTTAATACATTCCCTTTCCAAATCCTTTACTTTTGAGCATGTTCTCCACCATTTCCCAGGGACTTCAGGAGGCAAATCTCTTTTCACAAAACCAGTGGTTCTGTAATTAATTATTCTTTCAGCAGATTAAACCTCTCACCTTATTATTAGGTTTGTTTTCTTTAATATTTCTCTTTTTTTTTTAATTATTTGGTCTGGCTGCTTCTCCCCTCCCGTGGGACATGTGGAGTTGCCTTGTTGTTTTTATTCTTTCTTTTCCTCCTCTTTTTCCCCCTCTTTGGTAAAGACAGATAAAGAAAGATTTCTTTTCTGTTTGTGCAGAGGTGGAGGCTAATTGCTGGGTTAATTGAGAAGAATGGTGCTTCTGATGTTCTCACAAAGTATCAAATAGCCTCAACATATTTCTCCCCTCTCTCCCTCACTCCACCTAAAGAGACCCATTGAATTTGCACATTACTGTACAGAAGTGATTATGGGCTTAATTGTATTTATTTTGCTTGGTGGGGAGGCCATCATAACAGTGGTTGATTGATTTTTATAAAATCACCCTCAAGGTCATGTGTAGGACTTTGCTTTCCTGTGCAGCCATAACAAACAATTTGAGGGTCACAGCCAAAGGCTCCGTTGAGCAATATTCCTGCTTTCTGCTTTCAGGGAAGGGGTCAAGTGCAATAAAAGAAGGAAGCATAACTTTTATTTTCTTTTTAAAAAAATAGGAGAAGACAACCTTGTAAAGCAGCAGCTGTATATTTATTCTGACCCAACAAAAACCACAGAGGTGTAGAGGGACAATATGCAATTTTTGGACAGAAGAATTTGTAAGTTTGGCCAGAGTTTGTTTTACACATAGACTTGATAAATGGTCAAATGAGTTTCTCCTAATGCTTTCTTTTCTGTTCTCTGGTGCTGCTCTTCTTTTATCCTCAGTAGCTGAACTTTACTTTTCCACTGTATTTTCTCCCAAAGACCGAGCACCATTCAGATTTGTCCTGGGAGCTTTTCAGAAGCTTTGCAAAGATCCAGGGGACAACAGCATTGTGGAGTGACCATGAGTGAAGCTGATCTGCCCCTTTTCCAGGGATAAATTGTGTGTCTGACTGCTGCTTCTAAGGGAAAGCAAAAAGGTCACATACAGGAAATCCCACAATCATAGAAAGGTTTGGTTGTAAGGAACCTTAAAACCATCTTGTTCCAACCCCCCTGCTGTGGACAGGACAGCTTAAACTAGACTAAGTTGCTTAAAGCCCCATCCAAGCTGGCATTGAACACCTCCAGGGATGAGGCAGCCACAGCTTCTCTGGGAAACCTGTTCTGATTCCTCACCACTCTCACAGGGAAGAATTTCTTCCTAAAATGAAGGCTTCTGGTGTTCAGGTTGCACCAGGGGAGGTTTAAATTGGATATTAAGAGGAATTTCTTTACTGAAAGGGAGGGCCAGGAGTGTAACAGACTTCTCGGGCCAGTGGCTGACTCACCATCCCTGGAAGTGTTCAAAAAATGCATGAACCTGATGCTTGGAGACATGGTTTAGTGGACTTGGCAGTGCTGAGTTAATGGTTGGACTCTGTGATCTTAAAGGCCTTTTCCAGCCTCAGTGACTCTGATTTTCCTCTGGAAGGGTCAAACTTGCATGCCAGGTGTGCACAGCTCCTGCTGGAATTCCTGCTGCTCCTGGGATGAGGTGGGACTATTGCTTTTTCTTGCACCCAGAGCAGTCAGCAGTATCCAGGCTTCTCAGACACTCAAAATTCCTCTCAAATTCCACTCAAAAGATATGGAAAATCTTCAATCAACAGCTTGAAAATTTTGAATGGACAATATGTGACTGAAGCTTGGGAAATCTTGTTTGAGACAGAATTGTGATTTCGCAATCAAAGGATAAGACGGCTGTCTTCCAACCCTCCTGGTTCAATGGTACAACATGACAGCAATTAAAATACTCATTAAAAATTGTATGAAGAGAAGTGGGAACAGAAATGACTGTATTTCACTGAGAATAGAGCATAGAAAGTCAATAAAGACCTTAGGGAAGATGTCTTTTTTTTATGTTAGGAGTGAAATAAATCACAGTGATTTACAGTTCCATTTATAGATTGTGGTGATAAAATTATTAACACTGCTGCTATAAAGCAAAAGTATTTAATAAATATTTCTGTTCTCAGTATGAGAAGAAACAGGATGGTAAATTATATCACAAGATGAAGATGGACCAGCAGTCCATTTATTACCAAATAATGTTAAAAGAATGAAAACATTAAATATTCTTTCAGAATAAACATTCTTAAAATCAACAGGTCCAGTCTCATTCCAGCTTTAAAACTGCTGCTAGAGTCAAATATCTTGTGTTGTTTTACATTAAACAAGCTGAAATTTCTTCTGCTTCTTCACAATCCATGCAGTATAATTTGCAAAGACTATATAAAGGCTCAACACTAATACATTTGTAGGTAGAAAAGTAAGTCTAGGGAAAGAGACAATTTACACATAGGAGAGTTGGTGTTTTTGAGAGCAAACCTGTGGTTCCCAGTGGTTATAAGCAAGAAATTGTGAGATTTATCTCTTTATTTGATTAAGCATATTCTGTATAAAATGATGCAAAAAATTGTGGAAAGCAATGAAATCTGGAAAGAAAATACTTGATGGATAGTCCCCATTCAAGTACTATTTTTATAAGCCTAAGAAATGAGGACTAAGTTATAAGACTTTGTTATAAGATTAATGAAACAAGGAAAGTGCCTCTATGTGAGAATAAAAAAGGAAATCAGGATAAGCAGAATATGAGCAATGGCAAGCAATGGTCAAGATAATGCTTAATCTGTTTTTTATACTAGAACTTCTTTCCTTTTTTTTTTTTTTTTTTTTTTTGTGTAAATACTGCAATTAACCCAGATGTCTGATCTCCCTTCTTCTTGCTAAGAATTGGCAGTGTTATCATGGAAACATGAAATGGTTTGGGTTGGAAGGGACCTTAAAGATCATCTGGTGATCTTGTTCCACCCCCCTGCCACGGGCACAGACACTTTCCACTATCCCAGGTTGCTCCAAGCCCCATCCAGCCTGGTTTTTAGCACTCCCAGAGTTGGGCAGCCACAGCTTTTCTGGGCACCCCGTGCCAGGGCCTCACCACCCTCACAGGGAAGAATTTGTGAGGCAGGAGAGACGGCTGGGTGGTGGGTAGAGAGATCACCAGTAAAAACTGCTCCCACCAGTAGCAAACTGGCCATGGGATGAGCTGGTTCAGTTATCAGCTACTTCACACAAAGGGAGCAGGGTAGACCCTTTGTTAGAGGTGTGAATCTTCCAGACCTTGGGAATTTCTCTGCTCTCTCCTGGGAAGTACAGCTTGACCTAGGAAGGCACATCCCATGTGCAGTGTGACAAAATGAATGAGAGTCCACTCTGTCCACATCCCTTGTACAGAAAGTGACAGCATCCTTCACAAGAGAGGCAATATGAAAGGAGATCATGGAATAAACCATCCTGAGGTGAAAGACTGAGATTTTCAGCTCATGAGAGGCAAGAACAAGGGATGCATTTGACAGAACTGAAGAGCTTGAGTAAAAAAAAAAAAAAAAAAAAGGGATGGAAATGTTTTTTTATGCACTATGCATTTAACCCACAGAATTCATTGCTTCAAGAAGTTGTTGAGACCAAATATCACAAAGATTCCAAAGACCAGTTCTTTATTACTGGCAAATCTTATCCAGTTATACTAATAGGCAGTAGGAGGAAAATGTTGGCAAGCAGCTGAAACCTTATGCTTTGAGGTGAAGCTAACCTCTAATTAGGGATTAAAATGAGATTTTTATGGGATGGGGAGATTAACCCACAGCCAACTAAGAGGGAGACGTGTCTCACACTGTATTTGGAAGCATCTGGTTTTGAACAGCAGCTGGAAGAGTTTGCAGGATTAAATCTACCACTGATCTAAACAAGTTGCCAGTTCTTATGTTCCAAAGCAGTTTTCCTCTCCCCTCTCCCAGTCACAAGTAGTTTGTAACCTAAAAAGTAACATAATACAAATTAAGTAGAAATATCCCTTTTCAACATTAAGTGACTTAGTTGGTTAAAATTGGGTTTTTCCAAACAAAGCTTCCTTTAGCTGTGGTTGGAGAGTCTACCCAGGCTGACTGGCTTTGCTCAAGTCTAGAAATGCAGACTGTTGAAGAATCAAAAAATGGACTGGATTAATTGGGTCTTTAAACAGTTGATAAATCCATAGGGAGAAATAAAGAGAAAGGTGGAAATTTCACAGAATGCAATAACATTTTAGCCTTTATTTTGTAATTTTAATGCAAACCCCTTTGTTTACCTACCTCTTCCAGTTCCTTTGGCTGTGAGAGAATGACTGACTGAATATATATGATTGTATTTTCTTCTTCTCTTGTCTTCAGGTGGCAAACTCCTGTTTACTGGACCAGGACCTGTAGAACTGCATGCTCATTACATCCTGGTGTCTGACGGAGGAGAGCTCCAGGCGGGATCCCCTGAGGCCCCTTTCCATCACAAAGCACACATCTATCTCTATGGAAGCCTCCATTCTCCACCATTATTTCCATATGGAGTCAAATTCCTGGCAGTGAGGAATGGGACCCTTTCCATTCATGGTGAGTACATTTCTTTTGTTGTCCAAAGCAAAGGACAAATGAACAACAGAAAACAAAACAAAGAAAACGCACAAAAAATGTTTTTGGAAAAAAAATAAATCGACAAAACTTTGATCATGATTCTCGTGGAATCATGGAATGGGTTGGGTTGGAAGAGACCTTAAACCCTATCTAGTTCCAGCAGCCATTCCATGGGCAAGGACACCTTCCATTACCCCAGGTTGTTCCAAGCCCCATCCAGCCTGGCCTTGGACACTTCCAGGGATCCAGGGGCAGCCACAGCTTCTCTGGGCACCCTGTGCCAGGGCCTCACCACCCTCACAGGAAGAATTCCTTCTCAATATCCCATCCATCCCTGCCCTCTGGCAGGGGGAAGCCATTCCCTGTGTCCTGTCCCTCCATCCCTTGTCCCCAGTCCCTCTCCAGCTCTCCTGGAGCCCCTTTAGGCCCTGGAAGGGGCTCTGAGCTCTCCCTGGATCCTTCTCTTCTCCAGGTGAGCACCCCCAGCTCTCCCAGCCTGGCTCCAGAGCAGAGGGGCTCCAGCCCTCAGAACACCTTTATGGCCCCTTCTGGACCCATTCCAGCAACTCCACACTATTCTTATATTGTGGCATAGAAAAATTTACATGTGGAGCTTTTCTTGAAGACTATGAAATATGGGTATAGAATGGCCATTTCTTAGTGCAGGAGTTTGGACTTGGAATTCAAGTCCAAACTCAGCATAATTTAGAACATTGGTGCACATTTCTCAAGTTCTTCTCTCCTGGGCTATTTTTAAAAGCTCTACATCTCATAGATGAGGAGGAGGGAAAAAAAAGAAAAGGAAAAACATCTGAATGTCTCATCTACATTTCTCCTGTTCTTGTGTGTCAACCTTCCTGTTGGTGGGTGTTCACATCCTACAGCAGGTCTTGAACTTCCACCCTGTGCCCTCCAGGAGGAAATGTTGCTGTCTGAGCACAGAGATGTGTGGCTTTTGGACAAAAACGACGTCAGGCACTGAGGGTACCATCTGAGCCCAGGCAGGGAGTGGGTTGTGCCTCTGTGCCATCATCCTGCCAGCTCACAGGAGCTGAGCAAGGCTGGGAGAGGTTGGTTTTGGAGGGGAGTCAGTGAGCAGAGGCTTTTGTGAATTAGGAGAGATGAGCAGGGGCTGAGGAAGGAGCTTCTGGCAGGGCAGGAGAGGTGGGGCTGCACCTCAGCACCATGTCAGGTGCTCTTGATCCCTTCATTGAGACGCAGCAAGGCTCAATTATTTACTGCCTGTAAAAGGCTTCAACAATTTCAGTGAAGTGGCTTTGCAGAGCGTTTCTACCCCATTTCCTGGAGGGTCTCTGTGAAGGAGGGCTATTAGAGTATCTTGGCTGAATTGACTGTCTGTTACTGGCCATTGAGTTTCACACAGTTATCCAAGCCCTGAGCTCAGAAATTCCCCTTAGATTAAAGCTTGCCTTCCAGAAAGGCTTGGTCTTTGAGGATGTCAGGGGAGACAGAAACCAGCTTCTTCCTTAGAGGCTTTTTCCAGGGGATTAATTTGGTTAATCATCCATTTTCCCCCCCTTTTTAAAGAAAAGTATTGAGATTTGAATTTGCCTCATAGCAGCTTTTGCTGCTTCACTTTCTATGTCTTCTGCCACTTTAAAGTGTTCTTCTATTCTTGGTTTGACCCCTGTAAGCCACGATTTTGTCCTTAGATTGTCAGCACTTTACAGCATGAGCCTTCACTTTCCCATGCTTTTTGTTTTCTAGCAGTGTAGGGAAAGCCAGTAGGCATCTTAGGCATCTGTGCCTCCTGTGTTGCTTCTGCTTTACATTCCAAGCCTGTATCAGCTTTGCCTTGGTGACTCCATCACCCACAAAATTGAAGACAAACAGGGCAGAGCATATTTTGCAGTCTCACCTTGACAATGTGATGGAGGGAGGTTAACCCAGGCCTCCACATCAGTACCTTTGAGTCTTTTCTCAATAATAATTTATCCATTTTACTCAGTGCCATAATTCTCAGGGAGTCTTCATTCCCTAGGAAAACAAGAGGATGAGGTCTGCAATCCAAGTATTACCTGGATGGAGATATACAGAGTGGCTTGACCCTTAGTGGAAAAAACTCTTGGTTTCAATTTTTTATCAATTATTGGATTATTGAAAGGCTTGTGTAGGAAGAGATGTTAAAGACCACCTAGTCCACCCTCATTCCATGGGCAGGGATGACTATTCCAGGTTGCTCAGGTCCTATCCATCCTGGCCTTGGACACTTCCAGGGATCCAGGGGCAGCCACAGCTTCTCTGGGCACCCTGTGCCAGGGCCTCCCCACCCTCACAGGGAAGAAATTATTCCCAATATCCCATCCATCCCTGCCCTCTGTCACTTTGAAACCATTTCCCTGTGTCCTGTCCCTCCAGACCCTTGTCCCCAGTGCCTCTCCAGCTCTCCTGGAGCCCTTTTAGGCAGTGGAAGGGGCTCTGAGGCCTCCCTGGATCCTTCTCTTCTTCAGGCTGAACAATGCCAACTCTTATTCTATTGTTGTTATTCAAAACCAATTCTTATTCAAGAAATCATATCAATTTCTTATTCAACATATCCAGAGTAGCTATGAAGTCACTTTTAAGCTCCGCACAACACACGGCCCCAGTGCATGGCTGCGATTATTGCTCATTCAAACCATGTAATCTGCAATTTAACATTGAGGCAGTAGAAGCCTGCTTCTAAACATGACAGAAAGTAGTGGGGTCTTTTACTGGGTTCATATTGCTTACATGGAAAAAAAAAAATCTGCTGTTCTGTCTTCAATTTAGCATCAGTCTGGTCTGTGGTACAGAACAAATTGTGGAGCATGACAGCCCCTTTCATATAAATATATGTATGTGAGAGAGGCTGACATGCTCTGCAACACCCATTTGTGAGATACATTTATACACACGAATATATATGTTATCTCAGATCAAAATCATTAAATAAGCAGGTTTCCAAATTCCTGGCTGTCTTGGCAAAGACAGGGCCGAGTGCATTTTAATTCCTTTTCTCTTTCAGGCTGGGAGTGTTGGGGGATGCTCTGCAGCTCTGGTTGAGTTCAGATTGTTTAGTAAGCGCTGTCAGCTCCTCACTTTGATATGTTAATATGACTAAGAGTTTCCCACAATTCCCTCATGAGTGGCAGTCCTTTGCTCCTGTAGTTGTAGCAGACTGGGAAATTTCACTGTTGCCTTTGGCTTTGGCCAACTCCCCTGCCAGTCAGAGCGTGCCACCCGTAAACTGCCTGTCAGTCACCCGTCACTTGGAGAGGGGGCTTCAGCCAGCCAGGGCAACTCGACTTTTTGACAATGTAATTATGGCCCTTGCATCCGCAGTAGGGGCCTGAGCAGGGCTGAGAGAGTTTTATTGATTGTTCAGAAGGGAAATTTATCACTGTCTCCAGCTCCAGTCGCGCTCTATTCCCTGAGAAACTCTCCTGACAAGCTTCGGGAGAGAAGTGCAGCATGGTGGCCTTGGCTGTTCTTGTGCCTTTGTCCTTCCCAGGGAAGCTGGAGGCACCACTGGATGCTGAGTGGGGGCAGGAACTGGGTGCAGAGTGGAGATGCTGCGTCAGAACAAAGAGCACCCAACCTGTCCTTGTGACAGCCTGATCTTGTGGTTCTAACGCTTTTATGAAAAGAATCCCAGAATGGTTTGGGCTGGAAGAGGCCTTAAAGACCCACCCCTAACCATGGGCAAGGATGCCTTCCACTATCCCAGATTGCTCCAAGCCTTATCCAACCTGGCCTTGGACACTTCCAGGGATCCAGGGGCAGCCACAGCTTCTCTGGGCACCCTGTGCCAGGGTCTCACCACCCCCATAGGGAAGAATTTCTTCCCAATATTCCATCTAAACCCACCCTTCTTCAGCTTAAGACCATTTATTCTTGTCCTGTCCTTCCACATCCTTGTCCCAAGTCCTTCTCCTGCTCTCCTGGAGCCCCTTTAGGCCCTGGAAGGGGCTTTAATTTCTCCCTGGAGCCTTCTCCAGGTGAGCACCCCAAGCTCTCCCAGCCTGGCTCCAGAGCAGAGATATTGCCACACACTGAAATATTTTAAATTTATATTTTTATTTTCAGCAGTCCTGTGTAGATGATCTTGTTATTCCCTCATGTCCCCATGAAACAGACTGTGACTCTTTCCAAAACAGACCAGCATTCCTTTGTCAGGCATTTATCTAAAACTTTGTGTCAGCACTCTGGTGGGAAAAAATATGAGCTGTGAGCAAGATATTCTAGTGGAAGGTGTTCCTCCTATGGAGGGGGGTGGAACTGGATGATCTTTAAGGTCTGTTGCAACTCAAAACCTCCTGTGATTCTGTGATTCCATGAGCCTCTTCTGTGAATTTTGACTAATAATATGTATCCCCTCAATTAGATGAAAAATGTTACACTTCAGATTAGAAACATTTGCATTCGCCTTGTCCAAACTATGAAAGGTGTGTGATAAAGGAAAAAAAAAATGTCCTGAGAGTTTTGGTTTAATAACTTATTTTTAATCAGGAAAATTTAAACAGAGATGTCAGTAGTCACTTCAATGCTCTAAAATCATGGCCAGTCCTACTGCAAAGAATGTCCCTGCATTTGCAATGGAGAAAATTACATTTTGACTTCTATCCCAGATTTCTCTGCAGCCAAAGCCATTTGATACTTTTTCAGGGTTAGCTCAGGGAAAAAAAAAATATCAGTTGAACCAATTATTAATTTTAATTGCTTTTAATCAATAATAAAACACAAAATATTTGTGAGCTGTTCACTGTGCTCTATAAAGCCTGTGCATTCCTCCAGAGATCAAACATTTAATCAAATGCCTCTTGCTTTGCCTCCATTAGGCAGTGTTATGTATCTGTGCTGAGTTTGAGATTAAGAGATCATAGACAACATGAGAGAATTTGTTCTGCTTTACTCACATATTAAAAAGAAAAGCTTCCCAGGGGAAAAAAATAGGGGAAAAAAATCTGTTGCAGGGGGATTCAATATAGGGTGCAGAGACGTGTTACAGAAAAGATATTTTTTTACTCTACTGAAATGCATCTATTCAGTAAATGTTATTTTTTACTACCTGAACTTTCTGATTTCCTGAGCTTGCTCCCATAGGTTGGTTTTCCTTAGGTGCCAGTTATTCTGTGTGAGGGCTCAGGAGGCTTTTTTCCTCCTGTGACAGTGTTTTTCCTCTCTAAGACCTTGACTTTAACATGATGCATTAAAGCAGATGGCTCTGGAACAGAAGGCTGAGCTGCCTTGAATCCCCTCGTGTTCTCCAGGGGTAAGAAACTGCACTTAGGCACTTCCCATGGAGTAACTAATGTACAATGACTTGTGCCTTCACTTTCTTATTCACAAATATAAGATGACCATTAGATTTTAAAGACCTAGCAGATGGGGGGAGAAAAAAAAAGAGTTGTGTTCAGGGCAAGCTGCTGTGTCTTTCACAGTTTGCCCTTCTTTCAAACAGAAATGCATCTATTATCTTTGATTTAAGCTTAAATCAGTTGATTTGTGTTTTTCTGCTGATCTTAATGAGAAAAACATGATGCAAAGGGGACAAAGAGATGGAGACTAATATATTTTATATAATAAAGATATATATAAGAATATATAATATATTATATATATAATTTAATATATATTATATAATAAAGATAAATATAATATAGGTAGTAAAGATATTAGCACAATATAATACAATACACACTATATACTAGTAGAGAATAGAATAAAATAGGATAGAATATTATGTATATATAGCCCATAGCTAAAATACCTATATATAATTTTATTGTGATTCCTGACAGGGTGCAGGTCTGTGCATTGTTACAAATGTGGAGGCATATTACATATTAAAAACTTCCTCCTTAACATCAAAACATCAAAATACTGCTTCCAGTTCTGGTGCCAACAAAACCCAGGTTATTGGCTGGAGGAAGAGAACACCCAGCAGCCAATTCGGGGCTAATTTCCACCCTGGATAGGAGAAAAGCTGAGAAGTTTTGGCTTCCTGGGTAGGTGGTGGAGGTGTTCAAGAAAAAACTGGATGTGGCACTCAGTGCCCTGTTTGGTTGACAAGGCGGGGCTTGGTCACAGGTTGGACTCAGCCTCGGAGGTCTTTTCAAACCTGAGTGATTCTGTGGTTCTGAGAAGTTTGGCAAATTGAGGGGCCTGGATTCAGCCCTGGCTTTCCACAGAGCTGCAGGCTGAGCCAGGCAGGGACCCTCCCTTTGGGCTCACCCTCTCTTTTCTTGGTGCTGAAATCTCCTCCATCACATTTTGGGGACACAGGGAGCTGATCTTAGCCTGGCAATGGTTGCGCCGCCCCACATTCCCACTCCTGCAGGGAGAAATGCCCTGTCTCACTCCACAGCAGCACAGGAGATGATCTGGCTACCACACAAAGTGTCACCAGCTGTCTGCAGCTCCCTGCAGGATCCCCTGTCCTTGGCTGCCACAGCTGGAGCTCTTTGTTCCTGGGCTCTGTCTAAGGACCTTTTCCTCCACAGCATCTTTGGTTGTGAGCTTGTTCTAGGTGTAGAGCATGGATTTTGCTTTATGCAATGGCATTACAGGAATATCTTTCTTCTTGTTTTCAGGACTGATGTGACTTAGCAAACTACCTAGGGGATCTCTGATTAAAGGGAATGTTTGGAAATTTGTGTATTTATGGAACAGCTTGCAGGGAAGGTACAGTTTTTGCAATGTAAATTGTCAGAAAAGGGCAACAATCCTCAATAAGATCCTATTATCATGGAATGGTTTGCGTTGGAAGGGTCCTTAAACCCATTTCATTCCAAATCCCTGCCATGGCAGGGACATTTTCCACTAGACCAGGTTGCTCCAAGCTCCATCCAACCTCACCTTGAACACTTCCAGGAAAAGAACATGATACTCCTTTCTTTCTCCAGGTGCTGTTGAAAGATATTCAGGCGGAAATGCTTTAAGTGAAAACTGCAGTTTCATGAACAGGAAACATTCAGCAGGACTAGATCACTTTTAGGGATATCTCCCAGTGGAGAACATAAAAATTATTCCGTTTGTCCTCTTGTCCAGATGATGTCAGATTTTTTATTTTTGCTCACTGAGAGAAGGTCCAAGATCAGGTTGTATGGGGCTCTGAGTAACCTGATCCAGCTGGTGCTCCTGCTCCTTCAACAGGAGGAGGGCAGCTGGACTAGATGACCTTTAAAGGTCCTCTCCAACCCAAACCATCCTCTGACTCTCATTCCAAACTACGATTTGTGCCCACCTAAAATACCCAGTGTGGTCCTGCTGCAGCTTCTTGTAAAAGAGCTGATAAACTCTTGGGTGTCCTAAGGGTTAACAATTATAAATTCTAAGGGTTAAAAAGCAGTTATAAATCAGAAATGAACTTCTATTTCACCTGAGGATGGGGATGAAAAGCTCAGTGCAGTGGCTGTGGCAGGAGAGCTGCTCTGCATCTCCCCAGGAGCTGCCCAGACACAGCAGTGAGTCCTGCAGGACTGCACAGGGGTGGGAAAGCAGCTCCCAGGTCCAGGTAGAGATGTCCCTATGTTTCTAAGATGTGTAGCATCTTAGAGAAAAAAAAAAAAAAAAAAAAAAAAAAAAAAAAAAAAAAAAAAAGACCAAAACCTTAACAGAAAAAAAACCAAACCAAAAACACCAAAAAAACCCCAAAAACCCACCAAAAACCAAGCAAAAAAACCCCAAAAAACAAACAAAAAAATCCCCCCAAAAAACCCCACGAAAACAAAACCCTAGCAAACTCCTCTCATTGAAAAATAAGCTAAAAACATACAAATTCTTATAGAATATCCCCAGGACTGGCATTAGCAGAGAGCAAAAATAACTGGAAACATTCAAGTCCAGAGGGTTGACAGCTTACAGTTCAAGCAAATGCTTTTTAACGTGTTCGAAAAGATAGGAAAGCAGCTTTCATTCTCCTTTTTTGATTCCCTTTTTGAAACAAACCCTTTATGGCCAGTGACTGGAGTAGTCACTGCAAGAGCTGATGTAGCTGTGACTTTAAAAAAAAAAAAATTATAAGATCCAGGTTCATAAAATATCTTTTCCTAGTCCTTAATTAAGCATCTGTCACTTGAAGATCCATTTGGCCATAGAGAGTTGTAGCAGTACATCTGTGTGCTATCCTGACTAAAAAGGCTTCCTGGAAAAGATTTTCTATTCCTTTTCACTTGAAGAATTTAATCCATTATTATTTTTATGGTTTGTTTTATTAACTGAAGCAACAGCAGCAAAATGTCTTTGTCATGGATCAAAAATATTTTTAAAAAACTCATCTTTTTGCTGAAGCAACAGTTTCCAATGGCAGTACTGCCAGATATCACTTTGAGATTTGAAAATTTTAGGAATGGCCAAGCTAATTTTGATTAGGAAGTGCATTTTGGGTCAGGAAAAGGGAATAATAATAAGGGATTATGACAAAGGAGAGGAAGCTATATTCCTAAGATAGTCTGACACCAGAAATGCTGCAGGAAAGTGTGTTGGATTTTATTACCAAAGACAATCATAGAGTCACAGAATGGTTTGGGATGGAAAAGACCTTAAAGTTCTTTTAGTTTCAACTCCCTGCCATGGGTGAGAGGTTTTTTAGATACTTAAAAAAAAAAAAAATAAAACCAGTTATAGTCCATTGAATTATATTATTAACTTCCCTTGAAAAGTTTTTTTGTTGTTGCTTTTGGTTTTTTTGTTTGTTGGTGCTTTTTTGTGGTTTTTTTTTGTAGTTTTTTTTTGTGTGGAGGTAGGAAAATAGGTTTCTTTTCACTTTGTTCCTGGAAACTGAAAGCTCCTATTCCAATTTACACTGAAGATTTACAGTATAGCTACAACAGATTGACAAATTATCTGCAGTGTAATTTGTACATTCCCAGTAAGTAGATTTTGTGTCTGAGTGCTGCAGTTCTCTTAAATTCCTTTTGTGGAATAAAGGGATCTCATTCCCTCAACCTTAAAATGCCAATAAACAGTCAGAAGGTGTAAAAGAGCTTTATAGTTTGTCAACACCCTAACAACTGTGTGTTCACAACTGAGTTAATTAATTTGTGGTAAATAGAAGTAAAAATGAGATGCAGCAGGGTCCTGGGTGTCGGAGGAGAAGGGTTCAAACCCTGCTGCCCCATGACAAAAAAAGGGGAAGTTTTTTAAAAACATTTAAACAACTTTTGGGAGAAAAACCAAGAGAACCATGGCTTAGAATTGGAACCAGTTCTCTTAAAACCATTAAAAGATTCCAGTTTGTACCAACACTCCCATGTGTAAACCCTATTCTCCAGCTCTGCCTGACTCTGGATGGGGCTCACACTGCTTGCTGTCAGGCTTGGTTAGGAGGTTCCCAGAGTGTCTAAAGTTAGCCAACAACATATACTCCAAAAAGTCTTGTTTTCAGGTCAGGGACATCTGTTTTCCATGAAAGCACCTTGACATCTTGTCATGTAAATTCTCAGGCCCCCTCTCCTTACTCTGTAGTAATTTCTTTCAAACCCCTTTATTTCAGTGTTTCCAACTGTAGCAGGTTCTGCTTTCAAAGCTGGGTGACCAGAGATAGAGATCAAACACCCAGATGAAGTTTTCAGTGCCCTTTGAGCAACCCACTGTGCACCTGGATGAGGAAATGATGCTCATGTCTTTTGTAATCAAAGGATTGTAAATAATGGCCTATTTTGTTTAAACCTACACGACTCAGTACAATGCATGTTTTGCATTTTGTGGACAGATTTTCCTGTGACCCTGGAGGTGTGAGCCCAGACACACTTTACTGGTTTGCTCAGTTTTGCTATGACTTGGAGATATTTCTGTAAATGTCAAATTCACATCTCTTATTGAGCTACTTAGAATCGTGGAGTGGTTTGGGTTGGAAAGGACCTCAAAACTCATTTAATTCCAACCCTCTTTCATGGGCAGGGACACCTTCCACTATCCCAGGTTGCTCCAAGCCTCAGCCAACCTGGCCTTGGACACTTCCAGGGATCCAGGGGCAGCCACTGCTTCTCTGGGCAACCTGTGCCAGAGCCTCCCCACCTTCTGACTTGAGAATTTCTTCTAATATCGGATTTAAATGCCTCCTCTTATAGTTTAAAGCTGTTTCTCCTTCTTCTGTCAGTACCTATTGGTATCCTATCACTACTTAGGACTGGGTGAAACCAGGTAAATGACATATCATTCCACATTGATTTATGAAATATTTTGTGTTAGAAGCCATAAGAAATTAAATTTATACTATTTTTTCCTCAAGAGTGGCATTGTACACATCAGAATTGTTTCATTCTTAATAATTTTACCAGGTCCATACAAGACTGGAACTTAACATTATGCTTCTAACAGCAAGCATAACCAGAGCCCTGATGCCAAGATATTTCCAGTCTTAATATTTGTGATCAATTAATTTGGAATTATTTTTCAAATCCCTTGCATTTCAAGGCTGCACCATTCTTCTCTGCTCCATATTTAAGGTTGTTCTGTTAATTCATTTAGTAAAGTGCTCAATTTTTGTATTGCCTGCAACAGCTTTTTGTGTCTGAAGCCTCTGTCCTGTACCTTTAACATGAAGTCACTTCTGCTTTAGATCTCAAGATGGGTTTTTTTTTCCTATTTGTGTTTAGTTAATTATTAAAATGAGTTCAATAATTAAGGAGTTATACAGATTCATCTATTTTTCAGCATTTGGAGTGTTTCTGCTCAGTACATTTTGGGGGAAGAAATAATTTAAATACACCACAGCTGTTGGTCTTTTAAACATTTTCCCCTCAAACAGGTAATTTATTTACCTGTTGCACAGCCCAAACACAGGCACTGAAGGTTGTTTTATGAATTTTGCATGTTTTAATCAAAATAGAGTTTGTTTTCAAGGGGAATATATTATAATTAGGGCCAAGAAACCTCAGTTATGGTCCCTCATTGACACCAGGAAGGTGTCACTGACCATATCCTCTGTATCACTTGTGCTGCTGGAAGTAGAGGAGACTCTGACCTGGAGGTGTTGTATGAGGAAATATAAATGGGAAGCAAGTAAATGGATAAATGTGGTGCTTAGGGACATGGTTGGTGGTAGACAGGAAAGAGCTGAGTTAATGGTTGGACTTGATGGCCTCACAGGTCTTTTCTTAATCTTAATAATTTTATGATTCAGTGAAAGTGGGATCTACTAGACTTGTTGGTTTGTTTGGTTTGGTTTTCCCTAACAAAAATATACTGAACTCATTGGAAAATGGAAGTAGATTTTGAACATGCAGAGAAATACCCCACCCCACCTAGATCATCAGGAAAAAAGGTGCAACAAACTGTGGAATGGGAGACAGGTAGCTGAACACAGTAAGAGGTGAAAAACAAGAAAAAGGAAATAAAGGAAACGGGGGAACGTTTGGATGCCTTGAATTTTTTTAGAAGAAAAACCCCAAATAATTGAGAATATTTTTGTTAAAAAAAATTTTTGGGTCAGAGCTTGAAAGTGGAAAAAAGCCTGAAAAAAGCCTTTTCCATTGGAGCATGTTTTGAATGCAGAATGGTGTTTCCCACTCCTCAGGGACATGAGCTGTTGCCCAGCAGTGCTGCTGTGGAGTGTGTGTGACAGATGAACTCCACAGGGGTCAGTTGTGTGTCTGGACACAGATGCACGAGAACACACATTAACACAGGCACACAAATCAACACCAGAAACAAAATGTCCAGAGCTGGAGAGAAATTGTGCAGCGCTCCACATGCAGATGGCTGCTGCCAGTCGTGGGCTTTTATGCCAGCCCTAAAAATTCACGAGAATCGCTCAGTGGAAGAAGGTAAATGAATAAAAATGAAGAGAGTGCTGCTGGTAAAAGAATGCACATAGGATGATGTGAAGATGGGTTTTTTGAGCTGTATTGAAGATGAGGTCTTTGATGTCTGTGAATGGTGAAAGGTGGGTTTTGTCTAGGTTTGCATTAGAAAACAGCGTGGCCCTATAGAAGCAGAGCTGTAGGGTGAATGATGTAGGTGCTGAGGATGCAGGGTCCCTGTGTTCTGGGGGCTGCTAGAGAGTCATTCCAGTCTGGTTCCATTGGCACCTACAGTGTCCTATGTGTCCTACTGCATTTCAGCTTCTGCACTGGTTTCACAGAATCCAGGATGGGTCAGGTTGGAAGGGACCACAGTGGCTCATCTGGTCCAACCTCCCTGCTCCAGCAGGGCCATCCCAGAGCACAGGGCACAGGATTGTGTCCAGGCAGTTCTGGAATATCCCCAGTGAGTGTAGGCGCAAGATATCACGCCATCTAGGACATGTCGTGATGACGCCTAACCCCTTCCCTCCTACCGTTAGCCCTCACCCTTTGCCGTTACCCCCTGTTATAAATCACCCTGCATTGCCGTTAATAAACGCCATTTCACCGCCCACCACAGAGGTGTCTGCGTGTGCTTTGGCCCTGTGGCAGGGGTGCTGCCACAGTACCCCTTAACCTGGGACCCCACGCCCTTAGCGGCGGCAACAAGTGAGGGAGACTCCACAGCCTCTCTGGTCTCTGTTCAATGCTCCGTCACTGCACAGGAAGGAAGTTCAGCCTCCTGTCCAGGTGGAACTTGCTGGGATCAGTCCCTGCCCGTTCCTCTGGTGCCATTGCTGGGCCCTGGAGCAGAGCCTGGGCCCTGCTCTGACCCTCCCTGCACACAGGGACACCCAGGGCTGAGGGCCCCTCTCAGCTGTGCCTCCTCTCCAGGCTGAACAGCCCCAGCTCCCTCAGCCTTTCCTCATCAGGGAGATGCTCCAGCCCCTCCATCATTTTCATCACCTTCATCACCCTCCACTGGACTCCAAGAGCTCCACGTCTCCCTTGACCTGAGGAGCCCAGAACGGGACATAGAAAGCCAGATGCACCTCACAGGGCTGAGCTGAACAGCAGGAGATGTTTGATGCCTTCCAAAAGAGTTTGAAATGTCTGGGAGATTTTCTTAGCTGGAAGTTGAGAAATTTCAAGTTTGATTTAAGAAAATTTAATGATACAGAATTATCTCAGGTTTAGAGCCCAACATTGACACACAGAGCAGGTGCTCACATATACTTCAAGATAAAAGAATATAAAGATTTTATTCGTCTGTGATTCTGTTGTGAATTTATTGTCTTGGAGGTGCTACTTCTTATTTCCATCTTCATTAAGGAAATAGTTGAGACACTATTATATAAATAATGAAGACACTGGAGTATAAGGAACAAGAAAGTGAAACAGGATATGGACAGAGAAGTTTGCTTAAAATAATTTGAAAATGATTTATTGGATGCAACCTCTACACTCAGACATTTCTGCTATTATTACTTTCCTGCAGTATGACCAAGGAGGACAGTAACTTGCTGTGGGATAAAGGTAAATGATTTCCTTCCCTACTGCAAGGGAGGGAAGAAAAGTATTCTAAAGGTGGATGTGTGAGGCACACGCTCTCCCCTGATGGTGTTCAGTGTGTTGGACCTCACTGGATCAATCTTTTCCAAAGCCTGAGAGGAAAATGTCAAAAGTTAAAAGCAAACTTCATTAAGTGAAGAAAGGAAGGTTATAGGGCAAGACTTTTCATTGCTAGGGCTTGTTACACACAGATTTCATAGAATCATTGAATTATTGAATGGTTTTGGTTGGAAGGAACCTTAAAGACCATCTCATTCCACCTCCCTGTGATTGACAGGTTCACCTCCCATTAGGCCTGGTTGCTCTGAGCCTTGTCCAACCCAGCCTTGAACCAGGAGAATGCAGAATGCTACTTCTCTTTGTTTGTTTGTTTTTTAAGTTGAATGGCTTGCTTTGTAACTTTTTTTCCCCCTTGTTCTTTTCAGGCTGGATGCCCAAAGTAGTTTCCACACACTTGAAATCATCAGCTGATGCTAGTGACACACGATTGGTGCTCCAGGAACCTGTTGATTGGCAACCTGGTGATGAAATCCTGGTGGGAAGTTCAGGCCTCGGAGATGCACAGCAGCAGGAGGAAATGGCTGTAATTCAGTCTGTGAACAACACAGAGCTGCACCTTAGATCACCACTCAGGTATCCTTTTAGGAGTTTTTTATAGCAGAGAGCTAAACAAGGAGAAAATTTGATCAAAGTCAGGATTTGCTGTTCCCTGTGGGACATAATAACTATATAAATCCCTTTAATAAAGGTGGCCAGTGATATTTCAGTTCCTCACTCCCCCTAAAGGTAGTGGACGCTCAATCCTGAATGTTTAAATTCTATGTTTAAATTCTGTATCATCCCCTTGGAACTCAGAAAACCTTTGAAGCAGAAAACACTGATGGCTAGTAAAGTCCAGTGGTGTCAGTATAGGAATGACAAAGAAATTTCCTGCATATTCAATTCCTTGAGAAAGTATATATTTTTCACAGGAAATGTATGACTTGTGTCCAAAAAAATCCTCTCTTCTTGATTGATTTTCTTAAGTAATACACTCAAAGTAAATTTTTTTACTATGGAAATCTGCTTCCATATTTCCAGTGAGTGTTAATTTCACTGCCCTACACTTTCTTTATCTATTGTGCATGGAGATCTTGGACAGACTGAAAACTGCATTTCTTACATTATCAATCTGGAGGCAACCTAACTCCAATGCCCAGGAAGATTAAAGGTATTATCTTCAGAAATAGTTTGGGCTCAAGGAAAAAAGTCCTGATGGTTTTCACCCAAAGCTGTTTTGGGAAGAGAATTCAAAGGCTGAAATATATTGTTGTAAATCTCATAGAATCACAGAACATCCTAAATTGGAAGGGACCCACAAGAATCACTGAATCCAGTTCTTGGCCCAGCACAGGGAAATTCCAAAATCTCCACCATGTGCCTGGAAGTGTCATCCAAATGTGTTTTTGAGCTCTGCCAGCCTAGGGGCTGTAATCACTTCCCTGAGGGGCCTGTTCCAGTGCCCAACCACCCTCTGGATGAAAAGCCTTTTCCTAATAACACAACACAATATAATATTATATACATAATCTAAGGAAGGTTTGAGAGCTTGTGAAACAAAAAGATGAAAGCAAACATCAGACAAGGAAAAGCCTATTTTTTTTTAGTGCAATACAACACTATCTAGCACTGATTGTGCCACTGTTCCTGCTGGGAAAAGGACTGAAACCAACTCAGAATTTGGGAGGTTATGTTCATAAACATAAATAACAAGAAATCATAAATGTAATTCACTCAATCTGGCAGGTGCAGATGATAATTTTTGTCTTACTTTAGGTATCCCCACAGTGCTGGAGAGGGATGGGGCAGTGGCCAAGGTCTGCCTTCCAGTGCTGTGGTGGCACTGATCAGCAGAAGGGTGGTTGTTCAAGGAAATGTCACACTGGAGAGGATGTCCCACCTCAGGCAGTGTGCAAATGCAGGTGAGGAGGTCTTTTCTCACAGAAATGTACTGGGGAGTAAAAATGCTCCATTAAAATCCCATTGTGGCAGCCTCACTGTGTATTAGAACTCTTTCTTCCTAGGATAACTTTGAGATAATTCCAATGCCAGGAAAGAGAGTTTGTCTTTCCAAACACTGTTTGACATTGAAGTGTGAAGTCTTGGGAGTTGAACTGCACTTCATTGTAATATCTCAGATGTATTATTTTCACATTGTTGTTTCAAGCCATCTTGGGAAAGACCCTTTAGTTTTGCCTGAGCCTAAGGGTGTAGAAAAGAAAGTATCTTCTGAAAACATGTTTCAGTGTACATAATATATTAAATTTTTAATTGTGTTTACTATTTAGTCACTTTAAGAAGAAGGAAAAACAAAACAGCCCAATGCTGTTTGTACTCTTTAGCGTAAAATATTGAGACGTTGTTTAGTGTTTAGGGTTGCCAAGGAAAAAAATAACAGGTGATGCATAAAGTATCACTGGTGAAAAAATGTTAAATATCTCCGTTCTCCTTTAGTTTTACCTGTATGAAATGCCATGGAGTTTGGCAGGAGGATTTCTGATTTACACCATGTATTCAAGAAGCAGAATCAGACACAGTGATTATAATGTGAGGAGAGTTAGGTTATCTGGCAACCCAGGTGTAAGGTTTCCTTTAAAAAAAAGTGCCTTGGGCTTTCAGACTGTGACACAGGACTTCATTTGATATCCAGCAGCCAGCTGCTTATATTACTCATGGATTTATGGTCCATTTTCTGTGGAACTCATAAATATAGACTCTGAAACGTGCTAACCGTTTGAGGTTTTTATTTGAGTTAAAGGATAGGAGGATTTCTCAGAGGAGTCACCAGAGGAGGAGTGAGCAGTGTTTTTTTGTGGTTAATTTACCTTCTTTAAAAGAAAAATGAGCATTACTGGGCATCAGCGGGCAGTGCTGGAATTTGAGATCCCCTCTGCTCTTCCACTGAACAAGTCCAAGTAACACATTCATAGTCTGAATCTTATACCAAAATATCTCCCACCCATGGAAGGGTCTTTCAGGAATTTTATCCAGCCCTGTGATTTAATTTTTTGTCATATAATGAAATCCAAGAATGGCTGGGTTGGAAGGGAAGCTAAAGATCATCTTATTCCACCTTCCTGCCATGGGCAGGGACACCTTCCACTATCCCAGGTTGTTCCAAGCCCTGGCCTTGGACACTTCCAGGGATCCAGGGGTAGCCACAGCTTCTCTGGGCACCCTATGCCAGATCCTCACCACCCTCACAAGGGAGAATTTCTCCCTAATCTCTATTCTTGTCTTGAAACTGTGAGTAGCAACAGTTCCCCATCCATCTGCAGGGCATGTCAGGAGAGCAGAGTTAAAAAAAAAACAAAACAGAATGCCTCATTTCAGTTTAATTCTATATATCCATGCCCAATCTCCTTTTCAAGAACCTCACCTAAGGGAAATCAATGTCAAATCCCTCTTCCTCATGCATACAGTTATCTAAAATTAACTCCAAGGAGGTGTCCAAGACATAAGACTATAGCTTTTTGCTTGTTTTGATACATTTCCCTCCAAAACATCCAGACTTTTAGGGAAAGAACCACGCCTATTTTGAGGAACTTCAAAAATGTTTGCCTCTATTGCCTTTGGGCCATGTTTCAGATCCCTGCTGGAGCTGGAGTCTCGCTGGGTCAGTGGGGATGATCTCCCCCTGCACATCCCATCCCACGGAGAAGGTGCCACTCACAGCTCTCCCTGGGTTGTGTCCTAGGTCACTCTGGGTGTTTGTACAAGAGAAGCGAGAGGCAGCTGGGCTCTCGGGACCTGGGGGCCGTGGTGGTTGTGGAGGCCTTCCAGGGCCAGGCGAGCCGGCTCCAGCTGGAGGGGGTCCAATTCCGCCACGTGGGCCAAGCATTCCAGCACCACTGCAGTGCCCTGACTGTCACTGGCAACACCTGGATGGCAGGTGAGCTCCCTGCACTGGAGATGCACGCCTTCTCTTGCCCAAAGCTGGAGGCACCCTCAAATCGTGCTTGGCTCTTGAGTCAGTTAGCAAATTGGATTGTTAAATGTGAAAAAATCCCCTCACCTCTAGTCTAAGCCCAAGTGACAGAGTTGTTTCACTTGCTTCACTTCCTTTGTATCTCTGCTTCTTCCTAAAATGATATTTTTTTTTATGCTACACTGCTCTTTTGATGTAGAAGAGAGTAGCTTTGGAAATGAATGCACTAAGACACTATGAGGGAGTCCAAAAGTGCTTCAAGATACCATGAGGGAGCCCAAGACACTATGAGGGAGCCCCTTCAACTAGCCAGACCAATGACTCGAGGCCGGCTAGTTGAAGGGGCCAACATTTAATTTTATCATCCAGATGCTAAAGAACACATTAAGTTCTTTTGCCTTTGTCACTGTTAAGTGGCAAATCTATCTCTGTGGAAGTGGCAGTGAAGGCTCTGAAAACTGGTGGTGGTAGGGGCAAGTTAGGTGGGCTCAAAGAATGTTTTAAGGGTGCTGAGTGGATTTTCCCATCCTTAGGTACATTTTCACCTCTCACAGAATCATAAAATGGTTTGGTTTGGTTTGGTTTGGTTTGGTTTGGTTTGGTTTGGTTTGGTTTGGTTTGGTTTGGTTTGGTTTGGTTTGGAAGGGACCTGTGTCATCTTCATCACTGAGTGAGGGTCAGGGCTCCCTGGTGGCAGAAGGCAGCCCTGGCCAGGATCTGGATGATGGGAAGGTCACCAAGCCTGGCTAGAGAAGGGGTGTAAAATACGTGCCCTCAATCTGCAGGTGATTTGTGCTCACACCACTCACTCCCTTCCTCCCAGACTCTTACATCCGTGGTTGTTGTGTTCTGGACTCCTTTGGCCAAGGCCTCCATCTGAGAGGGATCTCCAACCTCAGTGTGGACAGCAATGTCTTCTACAACATTTCAGGCCATGGGCTTCTCCTGGGTAAGTGAAGCAGGCAAATATCCACACTACATACAACAGCAGCTTGTGCTGGCTCCCATTTGCATGAAAATTCTTTGGAGGAAAGAATGGCAGATCATTAACTGTACTCTGAGAACTTTATTGACATCTTCTGCAATTTCTGGTGCCAGTGAATTTGGAATAAAGCTCTCACAATTCCACATACAACTCCTAGCAGCTACTTTCATTCAACCAGCTCTCTTTCTTCAGGTCAGTCTTCACTTGGTAGAGATCAATTATTTTTTCAGTGAAAAAATACTAGATTTTTTTTTAGGGGATTGATTCATCTGTCTTTGGAAAAGTGTCATTATGCCATTTTAAGACCTCAACTCAGTGAAGCATTTAAGGAGAATATTACCTTTAACTTCAGTCATTTGATGTCGAAGATAATGGAATGGAAGCATATGTTAAAAGTTAACCAGAGGATTTAGCACTTAAATAAATTGGAGCTTGGAGCAACAAAAATGTTAAACAACAAAACATTTCTCCTAACTAACCATCAGGAGTCTGACTTCAAGCATCTTCTGCTGGGATCTCATGTTTCCTGAATACCTAAAGATATAGCTTGATTTTTGTTTTCCATAAGAGATGGGATAAAAATGACCAATTATGAGATAAACAGAGGGGAAAAAAGAAAGCCTTCACTTCTGATCCTGCAGTTCCCCACCCACAGCAAGTCCCTGTACTGGGTGCTGTGTATAAACATAATGAGGAGTGATATATCATGATTTAAACAGGGAAGATTATAAACCCAGTGTGGTTATACACACCTTGCAGATGAAGAGAGCTGGCTCACAGAGATACAAGGACTTGCCCAAGATGATGTACAGAGCCCTTGCAGCCATGGGGAAGCAGAGCAGGACCTCCAAGCTGCTGGCACCCCTTGGCTCGTTTGTGTTGGGTTCTGTGTCTGAGTTAAAGGATTCTGAGCTGAGCTGAAGTCTCAGCCTGAATACACCTTATCCTCAAGATGCTTTTAATGGCTTCACTCTCAGCAGCTCCAGAGGCCTGATGGATAATTAATTTATATCTAATTTTGTTGCCTCTGAAGGAATATTTATTACAGCTGTCTCTTTGCAGCTCTGGAATTGGATTCTCTCAGTGATTTTACCTAAAATCCTTATTTTCAGAGGTTTGCAAGACCATCACAAAGTGTCACTCTGGGCTCAAAATTATTGACACGCAAAGTCTGAGCTTGAAAGTCAAAACCTCAAAATCCTCTATGGCTGTAAAAAGGACTTCTTTAGGATCTTGTTCATGCTCTGGTAGCAGCATTGTTTATAGTACATAGAGACTGGAAAAAATTGAGAAAGCTGATTCCCTCAGAATACTAAGGGAAGGCTAAAAGTATTTATTGCTATCCCAAAAACCAAAGGGCACAGGTTTTCTTGTGAAGTAGCTTATATTTGGGGTAGTAAAGATTTGGGAAGGGATCTGTACTATGAATAGAAATTTGAGCTATTTGAAGGTAATGACTTCTGTTGGATAAACAAAACTGGATGGGTGTGATTTGCTGCTAATATAGGCCAGGGAGAATGGCCTATGCATAGACTCCACACAGGATTCCACTTTGTGTTCTGCTTCCAAAAGAGCAGCAGTGCTGGTCATAGGATCATGAAGTCATTAAAGTTGGAGAAGACCTTCAAAGTCTTCCTGGTTCTGGAAGTTCAGCCATTAAATTGACCCTGCCAAGCCCACCACTAAACCGTGTCCCCAAGTGCCATTGTCTCCATGGCTGCAAACACTCCCACGGATGGTGACTCCACCACTTCCCTGGGTCAGCCTGTTCCAATGCCTGACCACCCTTTAGGTGAAGAATCTTTCCTGATATCCAACCTAAACCTCCCCCAGAGCAACTTTAGGCCATTTTTCCTTATCCTATCCATGTGTCCTTATGTGGACTTGGCTTGTATGGGACTGTCCACTCCTTGTCATTGGGTAGCCCATTTTTTTACGATATAGTTAAAAAAAAAATTTATTTTGTTTTCTTCTTCCAATTTCTATACTGTAACAGATCTGGGTCACCCCAAGAGGTCTGTGTTGTCTAATCAATTGCTTGATTGATTTTTCCCTTTCTCTTCTCCTACTCCATTGCTTAGGGGGCAACCCCCCAGTTTTGTGCATAGGTGCACCAGGTGTTTTTCAGCCTGTTTAGAAATTTTCTTACATGTAAGTAGGGCAGTGAATGGAGACAGGAGATAAAGAAGACTTTGAATTCTAGTACTGCCAGGAGCATGCCTGTGTCTGCATAGGTGAGCCTCTTTCCCACTCTGAACCACTCTGAGTCTCTTTTCTCAACTGCAAATCTGTTTTATAATACATCTTTTATTTTTACCATAAACTTGGAGTCCGGAATATATGACTTGTGGTATAGTCACATATAATACCTCTTACAGGGAAATATATGTGAATATAACACCTGGACTTGTGTATATTGAAATGAGAATCGTGATAATAGAGGGTTTCCAGCTATATGTACATCTACGTTTAGTTTTCTTTTTTTCTTCCTCTTATTTTTTACTTTTTAATATTTTTTTCCTATCTTTTTCTTTTAAAGGTGAAGGACTGGAAGAGGAGAACAAAATCAGTAGCAACATAGTGATTGGCCTTTCTGTAAGTGATGGTTTATCCAATATTGAGACACTGTCACCAGCAGGGATCTACATCAGAGCTCCTGCCAGCCACATCAGGGTAAGAAGTTCTGGTATATGCCATAATATTTCCTTTCTAATCAAAGGTATCAGAAAGACACTGAGCTTCATTTATCTGGGAGATCACATACAAAATATTTGTTTCTTGGCTGAGCTGTCAGAACTTGTGCTTGTGATGGGATATTGAAACAAGTGCATATTACAAAATAAATTATGTTCCTGTGTAAATGTATTAGTGAGAATTTTGCTGTGTTTGAGTGGAATGGAATATTACAGTGAGAGAATTCATCCTGAGGAACTTTAAAATGTTGTTTTATTTTATAATGCTCACAGATTCAGAAAACTTGGAAAAAATATAGACTCAGCTTCTCTAGACTTTCTGTCATTATTAAAAAAAAAAAAAAAACTCAATTTTAATGGACTGACTACAAAAACACTAAAATTCAGCAGCATCAATTACACCTCTGTCTGGATTAAAATCACATTGCCCATACTGCTAAAAATTTGCATTTCAGGATGAGAAACAGAGTATGTTCCCTGTCTTATGAAAATGACATTGTTTTGAAAGAAATGAAGGTTCTCTATTTTAAATGGTTTTAAAACACCAGGTTTTAAAAGAGAACAGCCACACATCAAAAAGTTGAGTTCAGAAAAAATACTTTTATTCACTAATTCTCTGATGCTTTCTCTTGGTTCATACTATTTTTTAGTCTTACATTTCAGCGTAAAGAATCACTTTTATGTGTTTCGTGGAAAAATATTTTCATTCACTTCAAACCACTTTTCCTTCCCAACTATTTTAGGAAATTACATTGAAACTGACCTTTCTTACCACACATTCAGCAGTGAAAAATGCATATTTTCATTTAAAAATAATCCTAACCTGCTCTATTGTTAACCCCCAGTTACCAAACCAATTACTGTTTGTGAAGACCTAATCACCCCTGGGGTTTCTGCTCCATGAGGAAGTATTTGCACCTAAAATTGAAGGTGAAAAAGAGACCAACACATTTCCTATGCTTTTATGAAGAGAGGAGCACAGAAGAAGGAGGAGAGAACTTTTCTGCAATTCCCTCAAGGCCATATTTATCATTTTTAAGGCCATCAAATATGGTTTTAAAATACAACAACCAGGCAGAATCATGAGAATTTCAGCTCCACTAAGCACAGAGTTTTGTACTGTCATGCACTGACTTACCCTGGAGCTGTTCACTCCATTGCCAGTGGCTCAGCTTTTGAAAAGGTTTGCTGCAATTACCTCCACGGGTTCCTGGGAGCTGCCTGTGCTGGCTTTTCAGCACATTTATTTATCCCCCTCTGCTCACGTGAATTTGCAGATACAAAGCTACAGCTGTGGCTGTGTACCCCAATATCAGGGGGTCCTTTCTGCTCTCCAGAGATGTGCTGCTCCAGGCAGGGTAACAGATGGCCCTCAAATGGTTGCTGATGACCTTCATCATCTTGAGGAGTGGAATATTTGAGGAGTTGCAGCAGCAAAAGGAAAACTTAAAGAAGTTGCCCAGCTTGAAATTGTTATTAACTGCGCTTACTGTACAACAGGACCAAGCAGTGCTCAGGAAGGCAGCAAAGCACAGGGACATTAAGAGAAAAATGTGACATTTCTCCCTGGTAAAATAACTAGTGACTTTTCTTTAATGCAATAATAATCACTAAATTCCAGGGGTGCTGGTGCAGCACCAGCATTATGATGTTGTAGTCTTAGCATGTTTTCTCATGAAAATTCTCAGATCAAATCACTCAAGCTTTTTAGGTGTTTATAATCTTAGTTCATTGGGGAAGTTTGAAGAATGTAATGGGAAAGACTCATCTCCCACGTGCCTGGTTCTCATGCCAGAACATGCAATAGAAATTTTCCCAGTTTAGAATTTAATTTTAGGCATCTGTCAGTCTTTTTGTTTATTGGTTTTGTGATTGTTTTTTGTTCATTTTCAGATTTCCATCTTTTTTCCTTTCTGGTTTTAACTTATTGACTGCAATCTTTAAGGCAGGGACTGCAGAGAGCTCTAAGTCCAAGCTGTGTAACATCTGTGCATGATGGGTTAAGCTTTTCTACAGTGAGACCTGCAGTAATGTTTTCATAACTAGTCAATTTACTTGGGAGCTTAAATTTGCATCGGTGGCTGAAGAGCTTAAATTTCCTTGAAATTAAGTGGTGGCCTAAACGGTGTGGAAATTGGGACAGAGCAGTCACTCAAACCTGAGCCTACAAAGACATTTGGAGACCCAATTCCCACTGGTTTCCATTTGACTTAAGCTCTTAAGTGCACTGGTGAATCAGGCTGTTAGACAAAATTTTATACTCACACAGTATGAGTGCAAAATGATTATTACAAGGTTAGTATAATTTTTTTTTAAACACAGTGTTTAAGCCTAGGTTATCACTTTTTAGAGTCATGGACAATCTCATTAGCAGGCTGGTTTTTTTTTTTAATGTTATCAGTGCAAGGAACTGAAGATGCTCCTCTGTGATATTAGCTTTTTTCTCACTGAAACATCCACCCTATGTCCTTGGTTTTCTTTTTGTGTGCAGGAAAAATAATTTTAAAAGTATGGTTTTATCTTTTTATATTGTGTCTCCTGGGCCTGGTGAGTTTTGGCCTTTTTGCTGTTCCAACCCATAAACATTCAATGCCCTGAAATGCCAGAGCCAGCATGCAGTACTCATGCATAACAACATATGGACTGGGTTTAAGAAATCCAGCAAGAACCTCCCTTTCCTTTCTTGCCTTGGTGTTGAGGACTGGGAAACAGCTGAGATGAATGAAGGGGGTGGAGCTCTGCTGGTGTCTCCATGTCAGAGGAGTGACTGATTGTCACACTGTTGGTAAATGCATTTGTTTCCTAGTGTCACCCCATGCATGGGGAGCCATTCTCCACAGCACCAAAGAGGTGAGGCTGCATCTGTCTGGCACTGTTTTCCCACTGTTCCATCCCTGCTGAGATCTTTTCCAAACCCTTTCCTGCAAAGTGGGCCCACACCAAAGCAGGCACATTGTGAGTACCACTCACATCCTGCCCTACTTTCAAACTGTGGGAGCAGTGCTGGGAACACTGTCCAGAGCTTTAATATCATCTTTAAGGTCAACAGTTTGAGTCCCAGCTATCTGAAAGAAGTTCATGAAATATTTACACCAGCAGAGTTGTAGCAGTTAAGAGACACTTAAACCCATCAGCCGCTTGATTTTAGTGACTTGCAGTGCATACCTCCAGGTTTTTGGCATGCTCAGGGAGGTAATTTCTCTCTGGAATTTTGGTTGCATGGACATTCGTAATATACTGGCTTCCACAAAGAATTGATTTCCACACAAAATTCCTTGCTTGCCTAAAACCCCTGCCCTCCGGCCACGAGCTGGCTGAATAAATATGCAGGGTTTTTTTTTTTTTTTTTTTTTCCTTATGAATCATCTGTAGAACGCACGATTGGAGTCGCAAGTAAAATGTCCTGGAAATGATGTGACTGGACTGCAGAAGTGCTTTGTTAAAGAAAAAGGGTCTGTGGCTGCACTTTCAGAAAAAGCAGCAGTTTTACCAGGGGATAGAGAAAGCAGAGCTCTGGGTCTCAGTACTTTATTCCTTGACAGATGTCAGAGATCAGGACTGCAGGGAGCACACTTGGATGGGTCAGAAGAAAGTAATTGGTATATGGAGGGTTTCACCTCGAGGTCACCAGGCTCAGCTTTGATTTGGACCATCAGGGACCAAAAAGCCATTAGTATTTTAACAGTGTCCAGTGACCTATGAATGGGAGTGGTGGTGTCAGACCTGATCTTAGAGAACAAGCCCTCCTTAGAGCTGCAAGAAAGACCATCTTAGACCCCCCTCAGAGAGCCACATACCTCTAGAGAGCAATTAATTTTGTCTAAGGACAGACCAAAAGCATTGCATTCTGCACATGCCTATGTCTTATTATTTTTATTTTTTTTTCCTAAAAAGGGAGCTAAGATCTACCAGCCTGGACTTCAAATTTTCAGACATCTAAGGCAGGGGAGAGGGATCATGCACAGGTGCACACATGAAGACATTGCAATATGGACACAACCCACACCCAACTAGGCTTGGCTGCTCTCCAAATAAGGCTGGCAAGAGCAGGATTTTTGTCCTAGAGTAGAAAAGTTCAGAACAAACCCAATACAACTCATATAACCTATTGATGCAGATTCTGTAAGTACCAACTCCTAATTTTAAGGCCAGTCAGACCTTATGTCCTCTTATTTTTATTATTTTATTATTTGTAACAAAAATAATGTAACTCAAGCGCAGAATTTAGAATGCAATTTCTTTAAGAGATGTTAAATCACAGTAACTTACAGCACATCTTCCTATGGTTATTCACTTACCCTGTAAAAATGATCCAAACCACGTAATTTACCACAGGTGTAAGGAAGTTTAATTGTTCAGTCACTGACATATCCTGAAGATGTTGTTCTTTGCTTTCTCTTGAGTTTTAGGAATCTCACTCTTTCAATGCAAATATTTCCTTTATTTCCTTATCCCGTGTTTGCTTTGGGAGATAAGTACCGAGACTGAGAAGGAAACCAATAAACTTGATTAGTTTGTGATTTACCTTTGGGATTAATTTGTGATTTACTTTTTCTTCCTGACATTTTCATATATAGAAAGAAGTTTATAGACATAAGTTTTCAACACATTTTTTTCTTACCTACTTCTTGAAGATTTGTGACAACGGCATTTTTCTGCCATTTGTCTCTATTGCTTGGCCAATCCTCCATGTCTGGTTTAAAAACAAAGAAGTATTTTTACAACTGGCCCAAGGTCAAAGTGAAAACAGAACAAGATAGGGGACACAGAAATAAGGTACTAGTCTCTACCAGACAATTTACAGAATTTGAATGGACCACAGCTGGGATTTTAATTTGTGTGTTTCTTAAATTGATTTTAATTTCCAGAAACCTGTGCTAATATTATTTTCATAGTCCCATGTTCCTCTCCACAGGGTAACACAGTGTGTGGTGCTGGGTATGGCTATTTCTTTCATCTCTCCCCTGAGGGACCATCCAAAGTGCCTCTCCTGTCCTTCAGTGAGAACACAGCTCACTCCTGCACAAGGTACTTGGGAGTTTGGTTAAGGAGATTTTCCTTCAGGGAATGGTTGTGCCATCTATAATTGCAGTGGTGGGCAGAAAAGGCCTTGCCCCTCTTTTCAGGACTTTTCCCCCCAGTTTTGCACCCTTTCAGGTCCTTGTCCCTTGCAAGAAGGGTTGTCTGGAACAGGGCAGGATCGTTGTGGGAGTTGTCCCTGTCCATGGCAGGGTGGTGGAACAAGATGATCTCTAAGGTCCCTTGCAGCACTACCTGGTTCCATGGTTCTGTGACATTTCATGCAGCAATTGTTCCTTTAGTATCCAGGAACAGCTATTGACAAAAGTTTTAACCAGTACTTCCCTAAAACAGAAAGAGTATTGGAGAAAAAATATTAAAAAATGAACATTGTACTGAAAATCAGTGGTTGAGGTGACATGAATTTTAATCTGGATATTAATCTGGATTTTAAATCTCTGAGAAGGTCAAACCAAATGCTGCATTCAGGAATGCATTTGGGCTGTAATCCAAGTCAGCGGAATCCAAGATAAAGAAGAGCCTTGCCTGTCCAGATTCATGTCAGGCTTACCTGAAAGTGACACTGGTTAAAAACTTATGAGCATGGGAGGGTGTTTTATAGTGAGAACCTCTCAGTGGCACTGCACACTCCTTATCAGCTCTGATAGGTCTAACGCTGAAAACTTGTGACATTGCTTTTAAGAAATCAAGTCTAATGCAGATGACTGTTACAGATTTAAGGTTTTAGATATCAAAATGATGAATAGAAAAATCTGCTCACCAGTACATGCCATGTAAAGGAACAGTCTCCATGGCTTTCTTTCTAAACAGGCATGGGTTGCTGGTGTACCCAGAGTATTTGCCAGACAGTCATGTTCAGTTCAACAACTTCACAGCCTGGAGCTGCCAAGGGGGAGCACAGGTAGGTTTGTCCTCACTGCCTGCTGTGATGCTCAGGATCTTTCCAAGTATCTCACCTCCACACCTAATTGTCTAAAAGCTTGATTGACTAAAAGCTCTTGTGCTTCTATGTCCATGTCCTTCACTTGGAAGCTCCTGTTCTAATGAAAGAGCTAGAAATTTAATTTGTGTGAATTCTTTTTGCTGCAGAATCAGTGCCACTTTCACCGGCTGGTGTTCTCTGTAATCATCCAGCATCTATCTGCCACTGCAATCATGGAATTTTAGAACAATTTGGGTTGGAAGGGACCTTAAAATCCATCTCATTCCATAGGCAGGGACACCTTCCATTAGATTATGTTGCCAAATAAAAAAAATCTCCAAGTATATCTGAGCTGTTCATGAAGATTGCAACAGGTAGATGTATTACCTTTATAGAACTGGTGGTTTCCATGGGATTTTTTAAATTCTTCTTAAAATTTTTCACTTTTTATATATTTGAATTTGTCTAGCTTTGTTCTCCAGCTAATATGACTCACTATTAATTAATCTGATTTTTAAAAGCCACACCACCCTTTATTATGTCATATTTTTTCCCATACTCACAGTTTGTAGCCTGTGATCCTATTAATTCCTGTCTGATGACCTGAACAGTTTGTATGTGTTTCTCTGTAAGGTTTTATAGCCTCACCCATCCCTATGACTCTTCCTCTGAAGGTGTCCAATTTTTCAGTGTGATTTTTCAGCCTTTTCCCTTTCTGGAAAGGCTATTTGTATGAAAAGAACTAAAAGGGTGATTTGCAGGTTTGTTGTTGGTTTTTTATCTTTGCATAACTTGTGATTTCTTTGTATGTGACTGATCTAGAACACATAAATAACTATGTTTATTCTGCTTCTTTCCATGAGCTCCCTTTAGAAACAATCTTCTTTCTTTTAGGTGCCCCATTCCAGAAGTGTTCAAGGCTGGGTTGGATGGGGCTTGGAGCAGCCTGGGATAGTGGAAGGTGTCAGTGCGTATGGCAGGGGTTGGAATGAAATTTAAGGCTCCTTCTAACCTAAACCATTCTATTATTTGATCATGATATGTATTTTTATTATTTTATTTTACTTTCATGTAGATTTTCAGTAGCAGGAACCTTGAACTCCAGCATTTCTGGATTTCTGCTTGCAAAGATTTTGGCATTGACATTGTGGAAAGCCTGGGAAACACCTCTGTGTCTGAAAGTGTTTTAAATGGACACCTTGGGCAAAAGGTGAGAACTGCAAGGAATTTCAGTGTCTCTTAAGTCTCACAGCAATGTTTCTATAGGAATTTGGAGAAATTAGAAAGCAACCTGGAGAACAGACCCTGCTCCATGGCAGCTTGGGAAAAGCTTGGATTTTAAACAGATTGTAAGGGAATGCCCTCAAATTGCACCAGTAAAGGTTGAGACTGGATTTTGGGGAAAATATCTTCACTGAAGGGTTTTCAAGTGTTGGGACAGACAGCCTAGGGCAGTAGTGGAATTACTTGGAGGGTTTTAAAAGCCATGTAAATGTTGGCACTTTGGGACACTGTTTAGTAGCGTTGGCCTTGGCAGTGTTGGGTTGGTGGTTGGGCTCCATGGTCTTAGAAACCTTTCCAACCAAAACAGTTTTACAGATTTTTGGGCTTTTTTTCCTCAACATCTTTTCCTTTCAGCAGGGAAGCTTTTAAGATTTCTTTTGGAGCAAATTTGAAACAAGGACTCTGGTTTTTCTGTTTTCATTAGAAACTACTATAAAATTTCACACTATAAGGCATAATCCTATATATTCTTTCTAAAAAAAAATCAAAAAGTAAAAGCAAAATCACAAACACAAAAAGCTGAAGGATCTTAGCAAGACAAGTGCAAATTTTTTCCTACTCATATTTTTTTCCAGTATTGATATGGTCTCAGAAAAATCTTGGAATTTCACCAAACCTGACTTTTTGAGAGGCATCATAATTTCTTCTTTAATCAAGCTTTTCTAACACAAATTCCTATACACCTTTTGCGTTTAGCAACATTTAACTATGCACAAGTGGGTTTAGTTTAGTGATTTGAGAGTTCTGAGGGGGACCACCAATTTTGGTTTCCTCTGCTCTCTCTCAGCATCATTTGTCCACCTGAAACACAGAGTATTACTTTTTTACTTGAGAATGAAAAATACTGACAAAATGTAATTTTATTTATGCAGTAAATATGTTCTTTTTCCACTATTTCTTTAGGCAGCTGGACTAAGTCCTTTGGGTGCTACCAGGTTGTTAACAGATTAATAACATGGATAACAATGGAATTTTAGTTACAACTGGCCGCAGATGCTTGTTCATGATTTTGAGGTCTTTTTTTTTCCCCTGCTCAGTTTTCTATAGTTGTTCATTAAATTAATTTTCTCTCTGACTGTCAGAAAAAAAAAAAAGTATTTTAAATGAGTTTTCTTTAGAAGCTCACAGAAAGGAACCTCCTTAGCAGGTCTATTTTAAGTAGATGTTTCAGGTAAAATTCTGCCTTCACTGTCCAACCTTGCAGTGTCCCAGTGATGTCCCAGTGAATTTCTCTGACACCAAGGGTGGATGTCTTTGTTTTTGCTTTGCAGGATCCATGGAAGGACTCCAGTGTTGTACTTGCTGAGAGATTTAGAGACACACTGTGCCTTGTTTCTTTCAGTACCTCGGGGGGTGATTATCTTTGATTATCTCATGATAAGAGCCTCCTTGTCATAATTTACATCTTAATGTATGTAATTCTCCCTTTAATAATGACGTCTCTTTAATATCAATTAAAACTTTATGGCATTAATTTAATGGGAACCTTGGATATTCCTCTCTGTTAGCCCTTCCACTTTTTGGAAAAAAAGTGCTTTTAAAACAAGATTATTTTCTGGAAATATCAGGGCATTGAAAAGTTGGGGTTTTGATCCATTGAAATATTAGTGACAGGGCTAAATCCAGGACTGGCAAAAGCCAAGTGAAAGATTTTTTTTTAACTTCCAAGACATCCAGAAAGCCCCCTCCATGTTGTCATTAAGCAGCTTTGTCTTTGTGAGACCATTTAAGGAGAAGCATTTCTTCTTGGAGAAAGCAAGAGTTCTGAGACACAAAAGGGAGGAATTACTGTCTCACACTGGTCTATTTGCCATTTGTTTGAATAAAATTAATTAATTTAAAAAAATAGAAAATTGGGAGGGATGGAAGAACCAGAAGTGTAAGAAAAAAGCCAATAGAGACTTTCTGAGCAATTTGTTACCAGAAACCAGGGATTTCTGCTTAGCAGTGACTTGGAATAGGAGGGTCCAAGGACCAGGACTATCACTCCTGATGTTTTGGCTTCAGAATAAAACAGCTGATGGAACTACTGTGTCTTACAAAGATTAAAGATAGCACCTTCTCTTTGAAGTAATAATCTGCTTATAAGAGTCCATTAAATTCTTTCTTTTTGATTGCAGGTGTTTTTACATAGGGTGGATTTCTTGATTGATTCTTTACTATGACTTTTGAGATACATTTTACAGTATCACAGACTCCTGCCAGCCCTTCTTCCTCCAGGCTGCTCACTTACTCTTAAGTATATCTTTATTTCCAGCTTGTTTCCAAGACAGCTGGGCAGAGGGTTGTACACTTCCACTCTGCTGTGGACTACAATCGCCCCAAAATCCAGTTTGTTGATTGTGTTTTTCATCTCCCATGGCTTTTGTCCTTCCTTTCTGTTTATTTTTAAGTTCTAATAGACCCTGAAGTCCTCTAGAGCTTTCAGAGAGCCTGGCTTATGCATGTCCCTATGCCAAATCACGCAAAATCCCTTTGAATTTTAGTGCTCAGGTTTTTCTTAGAACAGAAATAAGAATGCTTGCAGAGTAGGAAAAATTCCCACTTGCTGGACAGAAAAGGCAAAGTGAAATGGGGATGTAAAAATCCACTGACTATGACTTTTAGGTGTATTCTTTCTCTCTAGGGAAACTATCAATCATAACTACCATGCAACAACTCAAACAAAAGCCAACAAGCTGCCCTTAAGAGTGATGCTACCTCCTGCTTCAAGTGGGGAATTAGATGGGTGTCGTCAGAATTTGCCAAACAAGAGCTTACAGTTATCCTTTAAACTCCACAATTATGGGCAGTCACACTCTTGCATTCCCAGCTGCTGCATCCTGGATGCTCCATTTCTGGCCATGTTCATGGCCAGGTTAGACAGGACTTGAAGCAACCTGGTCTTTTGGAAGATGTCCCTGCCATGGCAGGGGGTTGGAATAAGGTGACCTTTAAGGTCCTTTCCAACTCAAACCACTCTAGGACTCCATGATTCACATGGTGATGTTTCCTTCATTTCTTCATTTCAGGATAGGACCTGTATGTCTGCAGGACTAAGGACTCCCAAAAGATACCAGCTCCTCATCTCCAATACAGCTTTCAGGAGCTTTGATGTGAACACTTGCACAGCCATCAGGACTTGTTCTGGCTGTTACCAAGGGCAGGGTGAGTCTGATTTATGTTTATTTCTCAGGATTCCCAAATCCCTAGCTTCCCCCTGCCATTACAAGTTCATAGTTTCCACAGATGATCATTGACAATTCCTCTGAACAGGCTGAGATTTCAGGTTCTCCCCAGTCTTTCTGGATATGGCTTCATCACTCAGTTGAAGCCACATATTGCATTTATTTCAAGACAAACGTAGCCTGATTTTTGCACTGATACAGTTTTCTCAGTGGAAATGGGTTTTATACACTGCCTTGTTTCTGCATCTTCATTTTGAGAGGTAAAATTTCAAGAGTGATGATTTCTTTAAAAGCTGTGACACCACCTCGCAGAATTCCACCAAACTGCTCACCAGCCTAAACCTGAGGTGAATTTGCCTAAGATAATGTGTAAACTAAGCATCCTTCTGAGCTTTGAAGAGGTACTCGAGGGCTCTTTGAAGAGTGTTCCAACTGCAATTGCCTTTTGTATTGTAATAAAATGTATTTATATATAAATGAAGACTGTCCTACAATAACATAGAAGAGGATTTCAGGAGATGAGATCAAAGTACAGGAGGAATAGTGAAATCTGGCTTAGTCAGGCTAAAAGTGGTTTTAGGACAGTCAAATAGTAACCCAAGTGTTGTAGGGCACTCCTGACAACGCTGACTTGTTACAGTCCATGGGGCAATGATTTTCTGACATTTCTGTAAATATTAATGTGCTCATAAATTTTAGCCTGCATGAATATTCATCTTTTTTTTTGTAGCTATCTTTGTTTCTCCAGTAAAAAAGTCCTCCAGACTCACTTTTCAGCCTAGGCTTTATTCTGCCAGGTGCTACACATATGCAAAAGAGTCAAGTGCATTTACACCATATACTCACCTCTAAAAAAAAGGCAGACTGGATCTATAAGAGTCAGTGTAATTTTTGGCTGTGGGGCCTGTGAATAAATGTTTGAAGTCGCTGAGGAGATGCTGGTAAGGCCAGGAGCAGCACCTGGATCAGGCAAGTCTGAACCACAGTCACAGCAGGGTACTGGGCAGGTTTGGTCTGGCACAACAACAGCTATTCCTACAACCATCTCCATTTAGTTTCCTGAATCTCTCCATTTTTTGTTGCTCCATCAGACATTTTTCCAAAGGCAAGGTGGAATGAAATTGGTCTCTTTTCCTCCAGAGAGTCGTCTTCGGGCCCATTACATGAAGTGACCATTTTGGTTTTTTTTGAAATGCTGCTTGTCACCCACAGGTGGGTTTACAGTGACAGCTGAACATCTGACCTTCACCAATTCCCCTTTCCAAGTGTCCTTCCCCTTTCCTCACTCTGCCATCCTTGAGGACCTTGATGGCTCCACCACGGGACAGAAGGGAAGTCACATCCTGCCTTCCACAGAAATCCTGGCAGCATCTTGCACAGCCAGTGCCAACTTCAGCCAAGCTTCTGGTGGCAGTGTCTGTGACAGTGACCTTGTTTTCCACCGTATGGATCTTCATTTGTAAGTAATTGCTCCACCTCCCAAAATGCAGCATGGGTTTTTCTTCTTTGTGCTATTCTGAGATTACTGCTGGTCTGAGCTCAGTGCCAGGACTGCTGCCTCTCTGCTTGGTCCTAAACTAGGTCTAAAGCCTGAGCAGTGCCATCTCTGAAGCTGCTGTGCTGTCTCCCATGGCCTGTCACTCCATGGCTGTCCCTGTTATATTTTCTGGAAAAATCCCCTTGCCCAGGATTCTTCTGGGAAGCTGAGAAGACTCAGAGAAAAAGGAAAACAATATTATCTCATTTGCTTCTCCTGTGTTTTGCTGCTTTGGAATGTGGTTTGGAGATCGTTTATCCAACATGTGAATTGTTTTTACCTAATTACCAATCACAGTCCAGTTGTGTCAAGGCTCTGGAGAGAGTCACAGATTTTTAATTAGTATCTTGTTAAGCGTCCTATAAGTATCTATTCTCTATTCTTTAGTATAGTTTAGTATAACATTCTTTAATATAATATAGTAAAATAAAATAATAAATTAGCCTTCTAAGAACATGGAGTCAGATTCATCATTTCCTTCCTGCCACAGCCACAGGGACCCCAGAAAATACCACACAAGGCAGAAGGACAAGGATCTCCTGGAGATGCTGGGTCAGATCTGGCATTCACACTGAAGTATTTGATAGCTTGGGAAATTAGAGCTCTAATAATAATCCAGTCCCGGGGTACAGCCAGGTCATTCCCATCAGCTTTGGTGGCTGTACAGCTCCAGATGGGTCCCAGTTCACTTGTCTGCCCAAGCTGGAATTTTCTCTGCCTTTCACCAGCTGGCAGGTGAGGGGATCCAGTGGAGGAATGCTGTCCAAGGACTGCCAACACTTCTATCACTCAGGGAGAACACTTCCAAATTTCTGATATAAGAAAAAGGGTGAAAAAGACTTTTAGAAATCTGAACATCACTCCTGCTTTTCTTCCCATGTTCATCTTCCCTTCCCAGTCCCCTGCTCAGTATTTCACTCTCCTTTTGAAGTAAAAATCTGAAAAATTATCCATTTTTTGCTGTCTCAGGTTAGTAGTACACAGGCAGAAATCCTGAAGTGCTCTGTCAGAGGGCTGTTAATTATTCATGTCTAGCTCATAATTAATGTTTTAGAAGTAGAAGGGGGAAAACCCCAACCCCTTCCCAAACAGGAAAAAAACTAATCAGCTTTTCCATTGAAGGAGAAAACGATAAGACTTTGAGTTTCCTGGAGGCTTTGCATGTGATTACTGTGTCTCGTAATGAAACCAAAAGTCTGCAAAAATTTAAGAGCTTGGAGTCACTCATATGTAACTAAAAGAATACTCGGTAGAAGGCAAAATAAAACTGTGCTTGGTGTCTTTCCTAAGCAGTTAACCATGAGGTCTTGGGGAAATGAATTGCCTTTCTAGTCTCTGTTTACCTTGATGAAATGGGCTGCAAGATCTTCGGGCTGATGATGTGTGGGTGGATGGAGCTTTTCTAAATGTTGCCTGTAGAGTGGTTTGGGTCCTTTTGGGTACTGCCACGATGTAATTGTTAATAATTCATGACAGTTCATATATTTAATACACCTTGTTTCTCTTGGCATCAAAAGGTGGGTAAGGAACAAGATCAAGCAGGAATTAATCTGCACCATTGCTGGAAGACTTAACCAGACATAAATTTTGTCTTCCCAGTAAATTGCATGAGAATTTCCCTGGAAGTGCTCGAGACTAGGTTAAACAGGGATTGGAGCAACCTGGTCTAGTAGAAGATGTCTCTCCCCATGGCAAGGGGTTGGAGCTAAATGAGCTTTAAGGTCCCTTCCAATCAAAATCATTCCAGGATTCTATGATTAGTCATATCAATGAATTCTCAATTAAGGTTTTATTTCAAGCAAGTACCCTTTATTTAATTTCTTTATTATCCCTCTGCATGATCTGGGAGTCAATTGATGTCAAAGATCCTTGGTACTGAGAAGAAGAAGCCAGCTGTTAGCCTGTCCTCCTGAGGACTGTGTACTCAGCAGAGTAACCCTGGGGATCATGAGCATCCTCTCTGGGCTTCTTCCAGATCCTCTCTCCTCAGCAGCTCCCAGCAGCCAAATCACTGTCATGTGAAGTTGAAATACTGTCATATCCAGCCAAATGAGGGTGGTGAGTCAGGGAGGCTTTGTTCGGATAGATAGAGCTCCAAAAGGAACCTGGGAGAGGACCAGGACGGAGAATAAAAGGAGCTGGAGGGGATGAAGAGTAAAAGTCAATAAAATATCTACACCATGACCAGAGGATGAGGGGGTGGGAGAAGGAGAATGGGTGAATTTTATCCAGATGTGTTTGGAGAATGTTTGCAATAAAAAAGGAATAGTTTAGGATTAATACAGCAAAACATGACTAGGAGCAATTGGCAGAGGTTGAGTAAAGAGAAAAAAGATAGTTGAGTGACAGGAAAAAAATTCCTAACAAGTTCCTCTTGCATCCATCTCACCTCAATGAAAAGACAAAAGCACTGTTGCTTGGCTATCTTTAGTTTCTGACAAGAAAAGGGTTAAAAATCTCTCTGGAAGAAATCTTTCTATTGCACTCACCAGTCCATGGAATATGAGACCTGTCAGGTCTGCAACATGAATTTTCTGTGCTCCTCAAAAAAAAAAAAAGCACGAGAGGCTTGAGATGGTGAGTTTTTTCACTTATCCTGAATTTCAGGGATGGGATTCCAGCTCCAAAAATCTTGAAAGTTGAGGCGAATCATGGGATTTTAAGAGGAGAGACCTAGTATGGCAACCTCTATCTCAGAAACCTCAGGATCATTCCCTGACCCTGAAAGCAACTGGCAAGGATTGGACATGGCCATATTTTAACCATCTCAGTCTCTAAAACATCAGGGATGTTGCATCAGCACTAACCTTTAGGGAAGATCCCCTGCCTGGGAGCTGTCAGGAATAGGGAAGTTTGGTGCCAGCTAAACAACAATTGGAACAATTTCAATTATTTATGATACAATGTGGGCATCTGACTGTTTATCATTGTGCTGTTTAATTTACCAGGATGCATGTGTTGTATTGACACTTTTCCCCAAAATAAACTATGTGTTTGGGAGAAAATTAGTGTTTTGTTAGAGAAAAACTATGGAAGCTCTTTTCTGAAAAGGAGAACTACTATCTTGAACATTTTGTGACTCTCTGTCCTGAACCACTTCCCTCAATAACTTCCAAGGAAATAGGGATCCATTTCCAAGCTAACACTGCTGTAACAAAACCCTTCTTCACAAAGTCCAGTTGAAAGTTAAACTAATGTGTCACGTAAGCACACTTTAAAGAGGGGTTCTATGTCTTTTAAAAATGTAATTGGAGCTTATAAAAGTCTTTATAAATTTATATGTGAGAAAGTTATTGAGTAGTCTGAAGCACAGCTTATGCTATGGCACAGCACAGCATGGCTGCAGGCTAGAAACGGCTGCTCCAAATGCCACCGCTACCCATATTATCATGAAACTATGAATCTCTATTAATATTAAAACAAATTTTCATTAAAAAATTGTCATAACATGATTAAGTGACTTTCAAAGTTTCTTCACATTATGCATAATTTTTACAAGAGGAGAGCATTAGAATAATCTGCAGCCTGGCAGCCCCTTGCTGCGAAGGGTACTCCAAACACACGGTGGCTGCGCCTGCCAAAAGGGAGTTTCCCTCTTGGTCCCTCTAATTTGCTTTCCCTTTCTCACTAGGGAGGCAGTAGATTTTGCTTTGCTTTACTTGGATTTGCTCAGCACCAGTCTTGTAGTTCAAGCCTTTTATTGTCTCCCTCTTCTGCTGCAGAGCAAAAGATTTACTTTTTAGGTTTCATTCCAAATCAGCTCTAACATCCTCTCCATGTGGTGCATTTCTGCTGCAAACCCAGCCACTGCTGATGGGTTGGTGTCCCCCTACCTCTGTGTCTTTGAATTGTGAAGAAATTTCAGGTGGTTTCTCTAGTTTTTCTTTTCCTGTGATATTTACTCTCCGTGGTGCCTTCAGCTGAACATCCCCCTGCTGTGAAACACCCTGACCACCACAATTCTTCCCTCAGTGTCCTCAGTCACTCTCTGGCCGTGTGTCCCCCCACACAAGGGGCAGCTTACATGGTCACTTGTCCCCACAACCCATCCTCTGAGGGCTCCTGTGATGCAACATGGAAGGCAAATATGAAATTATTGACTGTTCAGTTACCAACTCCTCAGCTCAGCTTTAGAGATTCAGCTTTTACTCTGCTGCATTTCTGACATTTCAGACACCCCACCAAGAGAAATTTGTTTCCCACTGGAGGACACCTTTCCATTCACCCTGCAGTCAGGGGTATGGGCAGCAAAGCCAGATCCTGCACAGTGTTATGAGTATGCAGGACAAGACATTTCTTCAAGCCTTCTTCCTCAGCTTGACCAACATCTGAGGTATTTCTAAGTGCTGGGAGATAAATCTAATGTTGAGCCAACGTTTGCTGGCCCTAAGCTTTCTTTCCTGGCAAGGAGAAATCTGGCAAGTCTGTTGGATGCTTCTTATGACCTGGATAGATCAGAGCCAGGTGCATCAGCTGGGACTCCCTGTAATAACCAACCAATTGATCCTAAAATCACAGAATGCTTTGGGTTAGAAGGGACCGTAAAGATCATTTCATTCCACCCCTTGCCATGGCAACCCAGCCTTGGACACTTCCAGGGACTCTTCAGAGCTCTACCTGATGTGGGAAAAGCAGAGTGAACAAGAAGTCCTCCTCTGGTGTTTGCTGTGCTAGGACATTTGAATTGTTTTCTTACCAACCACTTTCCAGCTCAGGATTTCTGTCTGATTTTCATTTTCCTGAAAATATCAGCTTGTAGGATCTGGGGAAATATTTTAAGAACACAGGGGATTTTGGAAGGCAGGGGTAGCAAACTGAAATTCTACTCTGAAGGAATCCATCTTGTCAGTCACAACCCTTTCAATTCCTGGGAAACCATCTCAATTCTTCTTTTACTTAAAATTCAGCCCATGGTGGTGACTCAAGATCAGGGTCAAAGATCTGGTTATTTCCTAAGAGACTCATGCATGAAAAAAAATCACTGCTACTAAGGATTCATAATAAAAGACAGATTTGAATAATGAGCTTGGTATCTCAACAAAGATACACACATTTACTGAAAACAGCTGAAAATTCTTAGTTCTTGGCAATTAAAATAAAGTGAACTGGTCTGGGGCCCAAGATTAAACCTGTAAAGTGTTTGATATGGTTATAATTCTGAATTAGCCTCCCTTTGGCCAACAATAAACATGGACTCTTGATATAAACATTTGGTGTCCCATTTGAAGTTCAATGTTAAATAGTTTCCTGTTTTTGAAGAGGGATAATCATAATGGATTATTACACAAACAGAAAGCATTTAGAGCTAAACAGAGCGCCTGCCTTCATACACAGATATGGACCCTTAGGATAAATAAGTTAATGGTAAACATAAACAGGAGAGTTAATATTTGTTCTACTCCATGTTGTTGATTGGCTTAACAAATCCTTTGTGGCCCATATCTGTCGAGCAGTTCTGCACAATGCACTTGGGCTAAATTATATAACAGTTTATACAGTCACAATTGGTGAATTGTGGCTCAGACTGTAAAGCCCTATCCTGTAATCCTGCCATATTTCTAAAGCAAATTGCTCCTTAATTGAAACCTGCTTCGATATAAAAAATACAGCTTTCACAATGAGTCATCCTTTTTTCCCCCCTTACAGTTTGCAAAGGCTTCCAGCAGTTTAAAGGGAGGGTTAATTTTGCGTTAAGACCATTGCCTCCTAGTTTCTTTCAAATAAAGCCAGGAGAAGTTCAGGGGAAGGCTCTCCTCTGATAATGAAGCTCTCCACGTTAATGATGCATGCAGGCTCCCTCGGATCCTCTGAATTAGAAATACTCGTGTGTGCCAGTGCTCTTCGACTTCATTAGCATTAAAGAGAGGTAGATTGGTGGCTATTTAGGGCACAGTGAAATCACTGGCTATTTAGGGCAAATGGAAATGGTGCTAATTGTGGCTGGTAATTCCATTAGTAGGGTACTTCCATTTTGGTGCTTTTTTGGCACGGAGGTGAAAAAACAACACACTGACATCCTTTCAAGGGAGTGTATCTCAGGCTTATTGCATCCTTGCACCAGTTAACTCGTACACTGAGCTGAGAAGCTTTCCCCAAAGTTTTGGTTTGGTGGTGGGCAGCCTGTCAGGAGTTGGAAATGAATTTATGGGTGGCAACGCCTCAAGCAATGCATGTAAAAGAAAAAACATTCCAAGTCAAGAAAACCCTAAAGATTCCAGGCCATAAGGTATCTCCTTTTCCTTCCTGGGTCATGAACATGAGCCAGGTGTGCCCAGGTGGGCAAAAGGCCAAAGGCACCTGGGCTGTCCCAGCTCTGGGGTGGCAGCAGGGCCAGGGCAGTGTTGTCCCCTGTGCTGGCACTGCTGGGGCACCTCCAGTGATGGGGGCAGCTCTGGGACCCTCCTGACAAGAGGGACACTGAGGGGCTGGAGAGTGTCCAGAGAAGGGAACAGAGCTGGGGAAGGGGCTGGAGCACCAGGAGCAGCTGAGGGAGCTGGAAAGGGGCTCAGCCTGGAGAAAAGGAGGCTCAGGGGGGACCTTCTGGCTCTGCACAATTCCCTCTGCCCCTTCCTTGGGGCGGGGGGTGTGGGGATGTAGTCAAGCTTTACTTCTAGGGAACAAGGCACAGGACAAGAGGACATGGCCCTAAGGTGCACCAAGAGAGGTTTAGATTAAATATTAAAAAGAATTTCCCCATGGAAAAGGAGATCAGGCATTGAAATGGGCTTTGTGGGGCAGTGGTGCTCATAACTCTCTAAAACTAGAGTTAAATCTCCATGCCTGGAGGGATTTAAAGCACATGTAAATGTGGCATTTTGGGACATGGTGTAGAGGTGGCCTTGGCAGTGTTGGGTTAATGGCTGGACTCGATGATCTCAGAGGTCTTTTCAAACTTTAATGATTCTATGATGTCTGTTATACGTAGACACACAGGAAAAGATGTATTTCACTTAACTGTAGCCATCTGGAAGTTCACTATACAGTTTAGGATATTTATTTGGGGTCTTCTAAATATTGGTCTCCAACATAAATTGATTCACAGTTAATTCACTAGTTAGTGAATTCACATTTCCATTCACTAGCTATTGGATCTACATGGCTGGTGTGGCATTGCCACCTAACCTTCTAACAGGTCAGACTTGTATCCCAGCAGGATTGTCCCTTCCAAGCTTTCTTCTATGTCTTTACTTCTCCTGGAAGTACTGGGGAGAGTCCCCCAGTAAAAGTGATTCAAGCTGTTCTCTTCAGAACTCTCCAGCAATGAAAATTAAAATAAATAAAGGGTAAAATCATGTGAATTTATGCTGCAGAGAGGATGGGTCTGAGTCTCTGTCACTTGCTGTGACCTTGGGCATATTTGCAACCCCATAAGGCTCCTTCTGATGTGCAAGAGAGTTTTGCATTGTGTGTGGTGTTCTTCTGCTGCTAGAATACCTGTACAGGTGCTGATAGCTGTGGCAATAATGTGCTTGTTGTCATTTACTTGCTTAATTAGCAGCCTAATATCCTGGTCCAGTTAATGCCCATAACAGGAGGTTTATTAGTGGTACAAAAGCTGTTTAAGCCTTATAAACTCCTTCCAGTTTCATTGGTCTGCCAATATCTTCTGGTTGAGTGATTCTTTGCTGATTCACACTTCGCTTTGCCACTGCTGTTTCTCAGCTGAATGTTTCTGGGTAACCAGAAAGTGATTTGACAAAGTGACAGACACTAGAATAACAACAACAAAAAAAGAAGAAGAAAAAAAAAACCCACTGAACTGATTTTAAAAGAGAAAAGAAAAATAGATCTGGGATGACTGCTCTGGTGATTTTGCATCATCTCCAAAGCACTTGGGGGAAAATAAAAAAGCATCAAACCAACCAAAAATTGCAAATACAGGCAAATTGCAGGATGACACGAGTTTTAACACTGTCATGTGTTAGTAAGCCATATCCAGTCTGAGAGGTTAGATAATATGCTGAGATGTGTAGTTGCAAGGTAATGCTTCAAATATGGAGAAGAATTATTCAAGGGATGCTTAAAAGAGGAGATTTTTTTAAAGTTTATTGTCAGCTCAAATGCCAAAATTAAGAGGAGTCTACAGCAACCTTAAATCTAAAGGGTTTATGACCCCTCATGATATCAGTGCTAATGTTGATCAGTTCAGTAAGGGTTTTTTTCTCCTGAGTATACTGGTCAGAAATTAGGAATGCCAAGTTCTAGTGAAAAAGGGGGGCTGAGTTCTCATTTGGATGCTCATAAGAACTTCTGTACTAAAAGTTCACCCATTTTGTGAAGGATTTAATCAGTCCTCAGCAGCCCCAGCTTTGACTGCAGGCAGAGACCAGCTCTTTGAATTACACAGGACTTTTATTGAAACTTTTGACCGCTTAAATGGGAGTGAATAATCACAGAATCACAGAATGGTTTGGGTTGGAAGCGACCCTAAATATCACCTCATTCCAGCCCCATGCAATGGGCAGGGACACCTTCCACCAGAACCAGGTTACTCCAAACCCCATCCAACCTGGTCTGGGGCTAATAAGAAGACTCCACCAAATTTCATGAAGATCCTAAAAGTTGAACCTGAGGCCCATGAGTCTGGCAGAGGGAAAATACTCTGGCAGTGTAGAAGTTGGTACCCTGGCTGTTCCATCTGCTCTGTTCTCTTCCTCTTCCTTTACTCCTACATACTGTGTCTCTCTTTTTCTTTCTCCTTTTACAGCATTTGGGACAAAGTATTGTTTCTTATGGCATTTATAAAGAATTACAAAAAAATGGAGACACATTCTAAAGGAGATCCAGCACAGCTGCTGTAATTCAAATAAAAATAGAACTGCACAGGTTGCAAAATAACAGTTTAATGTAAAAATGTAATTTTTTTTCTTTTCCTGCAGAAAAGAGGCTCCTGACATTCCCTATAATTTGACTGTGACTGACAGTAGGAATAAGTCAAACACAGTCAATTATGTCCCTGATACTTTATCAAACCTGTATGGCTGGATGGTTCTTCTCTTGGATAAAGAGACTTACACGTTGACATTTGACAACCCTTTGGTCAGCAAACAGCTCCAGGTAACACGGCAAGCTTTTATAATTTCAAAATTATATCTGGTAGAGATAATAATGCTTTCATCTCTTTGGATGAACAGAGAGAAATAAAATAGAGTTAAGTGCACTGAGAAACTCTCTGTATTTATAGGCTTAGATAAGTTGACTGATAAGCTCTCTCTTATCTCTTAGATAAGCTCTCAGTAGTCAGCTGGAGCAGGAAGGTCATGGAATCATGGAATGGTTTGGGTTGGAAAGGACCTTAAAGCTCATCCAGTTCCAACCCCTGCCATAGACAGGGACACCTTCCACTAGACCAGGTTGCTCTAAGCCCCATCCCACCTGGCCATGGAAACTTGATGATTTTGGATGTCTTAGGTGAAAGTTCAGTGTGGTGCTTAGGAACCAACAGGATTTTTTACTGCCCTAAGACATGTTGAAGCACAGTTTTCAGAAGACATTGATTCTCCTCACCCTTCAAAGGTGATGAGGGGAGTTGATTTTGTTTTTTTCTTCTGCATTTACCATCACCTCCTGCTTAATTTTGCATTTCTTTTCCTGTTTTCAACACATGTTGCCTGTGAGGAGCACCACCCTCCTTACCCCTTTATGCTCCACTCCATGGAGCTCTAATCACAGACTCAGAAATGTTTCCTTTGGTTCCCTCTTCTCCAGTATTCAGTGACATTTAGCAACTTCAAGGCTGGGAATTACCTGCTGGTGGAACACAAGGATCTTCCTGCCCATCTTGAGGCTGTGGTGTCCTGTGGGACAAGGAGGGGACAGCCACTCCAGCTGGTACCTTCCTATGGCCAGCACAGGAGCTGTGATTGGCATCTGGACAGCAAGCTGGGGAAGTTCACCTATCTGGGTAAGTGCAGTGGGGGGGGGGTTGCAATCTACATTTGTGATCAAGAATGGTGACAGAGCTGATGTCTCATTAATTTAAACTCCAAATCTACTCAAGAACAGCTTTCAATGGCCCTTCAATAAGTGAGAGGCCCTTCAAAATGTTGATCAAATAGGTAAGTGCACATCAGGTCCAACCCTGATCTATCTGATGCCTGGCCTAGCCACAAAAGGATGTGCCATAAATAGTGGGTGATGTGACATCAGTTGTATTTGAGTTGGCTTTTTTTTGAGTGGTAAAGGCATTAAATTCCACCAGTGACCTCTGCTGTCAGCTGGTCCTATATCACAGGTATATTATTAAAACATGGTCATCTTGCTAGGCTGAGCCCACTGAAGGCAGTAAGATTACTGGGAGAGAATTTTGTCTAGGGCTGGAAACTTCCAAAGACATCTTAAACCTTTGCCTATGTGACTTTGTACATGAGATCACAGAGTGTGGTGGAAATTTGTTTTTTGAAGAAATGGACATTTTCCATAATACCCATTCTCAAGTAAATAATTTCATAAATATCTAAGCTCTATATGCCAAAGGCAAGGTAATGATTGTTCCCTTTATTAATAGCAGCAGAACTAGAAATCACAAATATATTTTGGTGTCTTTGAGAAGATTATCTTCGCCTTCATGACTCGTACCAGGAAAGTAAAAATGATGATTTTCATTATAACAGATTATTTTTTACTGTTCCATTAAATTTAATGAATTTCCCTAGATTTTGCGCTACTGAGATGGCATGCAAATGGGTTTCTCATGTAGGATACCTTTAGAACAATCATTGTGACAATAGAGAGAAAAACACACCTGGAATGAGGGCAGGCAATCCACTGAGCTTGGTCTGGCAACAGTGAAAATCAACCAATGTGGAAAATCACATTTGTGGAGAACTGGGGAAACCCAAAACTTAACCTCAGTCTGAGGATCACACTTTCTGTGTTCGCCTCTGGTTCTTCAGCAACTGCCACAGCAAAGCTTGAGTTTAACAATTTAGCTCAAAAAATGGGCTGGATGTACCCAGGATTCAAATTATAAAAGATCCCTGTGCTTGCTAAATCCCAAACGCTACTGGTGCACTGGTCACCACTTAGGAGTCTGCCTGGTCTAGGCCAAAGCTGTGCCCAGAATTTGGCCAGCATTATAACCATGTAGAGTATTGGGGTCCTGGTCTTAGGTGTGTGTCCCGGCCCTATTTAGATACAGTTCAAGTGTAAATTTGCTACTGTAAATTTAGCTGTTGTATCTAAGCCTTACCAGAGATCAAGTCAAGTATTTACTGAAAGAAGAAAAAAGTTTTATTATTTCTGTTTACTAACAGCATAAATTTGTTCCTTCAAATATAAAAAGGTGACTGCATTTCAGTTTGCATATCCTGATTTGCACTGTCAGAGCAGCATGGGAAAGCTGAGAGGATGGCATCTGTAGCTTGGCCTCTGCTGTTGAAAATAGAGGAGATGAGAGTCTTAGGAAGATTGGGGCAAAAGTGGTCTGGCTGGCATATGTCACTCTTGCATCACAGATACTTTGTTGTCCTTTTCTTGCCTTACTTTCATCTTGATTTTTATCACACAAAGAGCTTGTGGTGGTTCCTCATTTTAATAGAGAGAGAAACAATAATCCAAAATACACGAGAGGAAATTTATGAAAACACCTAACATGTATAATTCATGCTGTGAACATTTTCTGCGAGGACTTTTATAGGAGTGAGATCAATAATTCAGTGTTGGGTACCTAATATTTATGCTGTGGGTGTAGGGTAAAAGTTTGAAACAAAGCAGATTCCTGGTCCTGGTGTGAGATTTCTCTCCTTCTCTCCGCTGTGCAGGCTGAGAGGGTAAGGATAATTAGCCAGCAGAGCAGATTCATGGCATGTGGTGGACTTTCCATCACTCAGGGTCCTTAGAAGATGCTTGGCTGTCTTTTCAGGGAAATATGCTCCAGCTCTGTGAGAAGCTATTAGAAACCTCATGAGGCGAGATTCATGCTCCGTAGGAGGTCAGAGAAAGCTGCCACAATGGTCCCTTCTGGCCTTAAAACCCCACCAGTCCACCCACCCACCTGGAGAGGACAAGGCTAGAAGGTCTGGCCTTCCTGCCATCTTCCTGCCTAAATCTGCAAGTTGGCTCTTTTAGAAATTTTTCTTTTTTAATATTTTATTTACATTTAACTATATGAAATAATTAGCCAACTAATTAATCCCGTTTACAAGCTTTGTCGGATTCTTCAGCTGTCAGTCATGCCCGAGCCCGGGGCCGGCGTGGAGCCTCAGCTCCCTCCTTCATCAGACTTGGTCTCCATGGCTACAGGCTGCATCTGCTGACACCCCACTCTCTATTTACTGCTTAATTAAGAATTTCACGCTCAGCCCTTATCTGCTGCTAAGAACAAGAACACACTGTTAAGAAACTCCAAATTTAGGCTGCTGCACAAGGAAAGCCTTTCTTGTTGTCCTGACTGCGTGGAGCCTCTTTAACTACCCTCTTGGCAACTGCGCTGCCACCCTTCAATCAAAAATCATTAAATGGGGCAGAGATAATGAGCATGTAGCATATCAAAAGGAGGATGTTTGCTCGGGCTAAGGAGGAAAAGCTGTAAGGGCCTATAAGCAGCCGCCACTTCAAAGGGAGAAGGGGCTGATAAAGAGTCATTTGTTCCTGTTTGACTTATGTAAAAGGTCTGGTATGTCGCAGCCCCGTCTAGCAGACGCGGGTCCCCCCTCTGCAGGCTCGTGTGTCAGCGCTCGGGCAGCTGGGCGCAAACAGCATCAGCCCGAGCATAAAATCACTTTACTCCACGGCCACAATGGGCACTTGTAGGGGGTGGCAGGGGGACAATGGCAAGACAATTATTGCAGCTGCTCGGGAGGGCCATAATTCTTCCTGCCCAAAGTCGGCCGGCGTATTAGTCATCCTTCGACTTTTGGAAGCGCTTCGGTGGGGTTTCGACAGCTGCTGGTGTACCACCTCTTTGCAATAATTGTACATTCTGGCCGGGGTCAACTCACTTTTGACCCTCTGCTTTTGTGCCCCTCAGAAAGCCTTTTAGGGCAAACTGTGGGGAAGTGGCAGGGGTGCGTTACATCCAGAAATTAACGCCGGTAAATGCGGATCAGATGCCAGCTCATTAATGGGCAGGCTCCTGGATTCACACAGGCTTTTACTCGGGCCTGCATGGGGGAGAAAATGGGGAGAAGGGGAAGGAAAACGCCGTGACTGAGAAGATATTATTATTCAAATGAAGCAGGCAGCCGAATGAAGCCACCTTGGCCAGAAGTCTGTGTTGGGCTCAGGCTTTCCCCATCCCCTCTTCAGTCCCGCCTGGCATCATGCAAGTGTTTGTTTATCTTTGGAAGGAGAAAAAGAAAGGTCTAGCACAAAAGGCAAGAAAATAGACCTTATGGAGGGGATTAAAGGAGTTAAGTTGCACTGATGCTTGGAGTCTTGTAAATTAGGCTTGGGAGCCTAATTCCTGTAAATTAGGCTTGGAGAAGAATGCAGGGGGTGCTGAATGGGGAGAAATAATTGTAATGGAGAATGTTTCTGTTGTATGGGCAATGATCCTATTAACAAAGATAGTCGCTGCTACCTACATACATGAAACTCTTTAACTAGCCTCTAATCCACTTTAAAAATCCCCTTTTCAGACCGTTTTAAAGGAATCTGCATTGAAGGACAGGTAACTCCATGTCCCTTCTGGGTTCTGGGTGTAGGGGAGGCTTAGGGAGCTTGAAGCATCCCATGCCAGTCATTTCTACATCACCAGGTTTGCTTTGACACAGTTCATAGCATCACCCTGATTTTCTCTGGGGCACCCTATGTGCTAAGAGAAGTGATGCTCAAAGGTCACTGTGGGCCTGCAATAGTGGTGTGACTCTGAAACACTTATGGGCTGCAGCTCAACCACATTTCAGGGGAGTGAAAGATGATATGACCATGCTGAAGCAAAAAAAACCCAAAAATAACACTTATTATAACAAGGGTGGTGGAAAGAAACATCCCACTGGGACATCTGGGATATTTTTTAGGAGAAATATCCTTTGTAAATTGCAATAATAACATGATGAGCTTTTTAAGTCTGTTACAAATTTCAGCATATGGTGCCACAGCATGGTACTGCTCCTTGGTTAAGGTCTCTGGGCAATACTGGAACTGGCTAAAAACCAGAGAGATGTTGTTTCCTTTCAGTTCACTTTGGAAATGTTTAAACAGTTTTCTTTTGGAATGAAATAAAGTGTTGGCTTCCTTCACCTCCAGATTTGTCTTGGCTTTTTTTTTTTTCCTAAAATTTGAAGTGCTGGACAGAAACATTATTGGAAACATCACAGAAAGGATTATCAAACTTTTTATTTATCCCAAATACATTTTTCAGTAGACACAACTTTTATGCAGATGGGTCATCCTGCTGACTTTGCTCAGGCTGCTCATGTGTGAGTTGTTAAGAGGGCCTAAGGCTGAACCTCACATTACTGCTGTGTCAGAAGCAGGTTTACAATTTCCATAGTTCTTAAAAAATAATTTGATTATACTTATTGTCTTTTCTAGATTCCTAAAGAATGACCTCACTTCCATTAGGCTCTGTGGGTTTCTGTAATTGCTTTGTATAGGAGGAAAAACACTCTAAAGAATGTTTGTTTCTAATATGAAAATGCAGAAAATAAATAAACACAGATATTTTCTGCAGCCTTATTGCTTGGAGGTAAAGGCAAATCCTAGGTGAAAGACGTGAAGAATGGAGTTAATTCTTTACAGAGGATTGTACAGGGATGAATCTTTTCTTCCAGCCAGATAAAACTCACCCATATCAGTTGTTTCAGAGGGCCAGTTGACGAGATGTGGGCTGCTCAGTGACCTCCATGAAATGAAAGTCAGTTCTTTGCAAAGAGGTGCCCCTTGTAATCATAGAATCATAAAATTATTTATGTTGGAAAAGACCTTCAAGGTCACCAGGTCCAGCCTGTGACCCATCCCCACCTTGTCACCCAGACCAGAGCACTGAGGGCCACATCCAGGAATTTTTTTAACAGTTCCAGGTGTGCTGACTCTACCAACTTCCTGGGCAGTCTGTAGCAATGCTTAACCACCCTTCCAAAAAAGAAATTCTTCCTGATGCCCAACCTGAACCTCCCCTAGTGCAGCTTGAGGCCATTTCCTCTTGTCCTCTTGCTAATTACCTGGGAGAGGAGACCAACACCCACCTGGCTAGGACCTCACTCCAGGGAGTTGCAGAGAGCAATACGATCCTCCCTGGGACTCTTTTTCTCCAGGCTGAGACCCCCCCCACCCCATTCTCTCAGTTGCTCAATTTTTGTAATAGACACAGAGAGACAAAAATCCTTCACCTGGTGGGTGAGCTCCTGTCCTTCTGGCATGGAAGCAGAGAAACCAGAGAGTGCAGCAGTTACAGAAATAAGATGATGAAATGCCCTTATAATCCTGTCAGGGTTGATTTTTTGATTATGTGAGGTCTGCAGGAGGAATTTTACACAAATGCCAATCTGCTGTAAGCAAGAATCTGTGTCCATCAACCCAAAGACTTATATACATATATATATGTGTATGTATATGTGTGTATATATATATATTTCTATATGTATACCTATATCATCTATATCTATATCTATATCTATATCTATATCTATATCTATATCTATATCTATATCTATATCTATATCTATCTATATCATCTATATCTATATCATCTATATCTATATCTATATCTATCTATATCTATATCATCTATATCTATATCTACATCATTTATATATGTATATTTTTAAAAATATATATATTTAAATAAAATTGTATCTATCCAGTTATATGAATATAAAACGGGTTTTTACACCTCTTCTCCCTAATTCATTGTCCTCATTATATCACACTTCTGGGTATCTCCTGTAGAAGATCCTCACAGGGGATGACAAAACACCCTCTCCTAGGTTCTCCAGTTTCTAGAGGTGTGTCTCACTGTGTTGTTGATTGTGCTGTCTAAAAAGTTTTGATTTCCTGGTGATGGATGTTAGCCCAATTGATGTTAAATAGCACAGAGCTGCTTGTTATTTGTAAGTCAGGCTATTGGAGCCATTTATCCTAGTTTCAGCCCTTCCTAATATCCACAGGCAAAATTCCGAGTCACTGCAAAGCTGATAAAAGACTGAGTTGCTCCTCCTTCATGTTCACTCAAGGAGCCCTGAACCAGGAAAAGTTACCAGCAGTATCATCCAGAAGGCCTATATTTATGATCCACAGCCCAAACATCCAGGAGGAGCTGTAATAAGGCAGAAAATTGATGAGCCTTATAAAGGTTTTATACAACTAAACCCTGGAGCCTTATAACTACATTTTGCCAAGAGTCACCTTAATTCAATGTTTACTAATGATGTCCTTCATCTGTAGCGCCTGTATCTCTTCCTGTCCTGCAAAACCCAGTGATAACATACTCAGCAGCAAAACAAAACCACCAGAAGGACTGTGTCACTGTAGCCTTGATTAATCCCAAGGCCTTTACCTTTCCTGACCAGTTTTTAGGAGTATTTGTGGGAAAAGGCAACACAACACTGCTGATTCACAACTGGTGCACTTTACACCCCATGGATGTAAATGTTTGTACAAGTTACAAGGATGTGGAGAGTTCTGGGGAGAATTCTGTCCCTGATTCTTATGCTCATGTCAAGGGTAGAAATAACTTATAATGGTTTGAATTGTCATGCTCTCTGGTGGGACAACGCTTCAAATATGAGAAACTTTTATTATATGAGAAACTTTTATTATTGCCCTGACCCTGGACATGGCAATGATAAAACTCTGTACTGAATTAAGTCTTAATGGTTTCCTTCTTCGCCATATAAGGGGATTGAACCCTGTTATGAGGTCTATGCACCATATTGATCAAGTTTTATGTCCCCTCAGGATTTAATTAGAACAGCTTTTCTCTGAAAAATACAAACATCCTTAATTAGATGATTTCACTCTAGTTCCTGCAAAAGTAAGCAAAAAAAAAAAAAAAAACCAAAAAAACCCAAACCCAACAAACCTCACAAAATACATTGAGGTGAGAAGGGATAGTGTCAGGGCTTGGTTGTCTTGTTTTTCCTAAGCCTGTTTTGTCAGCTTTGGCAGCTGTTTTGCCTTGTGTGAGAAGGAAAAACACCATAACCATAAATGTTCACACAGATATATTGTCTGAAAGCCACAAGAGCTGTGTCAGAGGCTTTAAATTAGCAGTTTCATGTCATGTTTTTCCTCTCAAATGTTCACCTTGTGGCCACTCAAGGCATGCTGCTGTTCAGTGTGAGCTCTGTGTGATGGTTTGGGGCAGATTGATTTGATTGATATGTGGATCAGATCCCAGCTACCATTGGGAGAGAAGGTGTCACTGAAGAACAGGGCTGAGGCACCTGATTACTAATTAATCAGACATGAGAAAAACCTCATGGAATCAGTTTCTATTTAATTATGGAAGCCTCATTTGGCATAGGAGCATATGCTGCTAACTCAATCGAGTGCTTTCAACTGACATCAAATAGTAATTATCAGAAAGAATCAAGTTTTTTGATTATTCATACTAATTTATTGAACACTTAAAATTAATGAACCTCAGTTATTTTAAATTTGCTCAGTTGCACTGGGAGAAAAGGAGGGAGGTAGGGAAGGACGGGTTTCACAATTTAAAAGTACAGAGACTTGTTTAAAGATAAAATAAGTAAATTACAATATGGCATGAAATCCCATCGGTGGGTTGATACACACAGAGGAAAGTTCCAGGCATGTTCTGGAACTGAGGAAAGTTCTGACAATGCCTTCATTGATATAATTCTTCTACCCCCCAAAAAAATTTTCCAGCAACACTTTAGGGTCACCATAAGGGGCTGGGTAGAGGACAGGAGATTTATTTGTTTGTCAGAGTGTTTCTATTTTAACCTACAGTTGTTCCAGTCTGGTGACTGAAAGGAAGTGCCTTTATATGCCACTGAAGATGAAGAGGAGGTGGGATTTTAGCTGGGTCTGAAGCAGCTTTCTCCTGCTCCTCTTTGATTTGCATTATTCTGGCCCTTCTCCTGCTGACAATACACGGGCACAAAGGTTACCACTGTGATAATTGCTGCTGACCCCTTTTCACAGCAGAGAACACAGGGTCCCTGTCTCCAGTCTATAAAGTCTGGCTAATTAAAGCATCTCTTTCAGATACCAGATTTTGGGGGCAAAAAAAAAAAAAAAAAAAAAAAAATCAAAACCAAACTACAAAACAAAAGCTGTATTTCGCTGTCTGAGCCAGTTAATATATTATGCATTCAATGGTGTGATATCACTTGTGTGAGTGGAACTGCTGTGGATTTATAGTGGGATAAATGAGATTTGAGTTCCAGCCTAGAAGTTCTGATTGTTGAATGTTTTCTTTTTAGCTGTTTCTAATGAGTTGTCTTGAGACCTTCCGTATCTGTAAATTAAAATGTGTTTGTTTAATCCTTTCTCAATGCATACAAAAAAGGACAAAAAATGCTTAGAAAACATGTATAGTTGCTCTTAAAGAAAATGTTTTTTGTAAGAAATGTATAATGTTGTCAGGAATTCATGTGTGGAAATTGATTTATTAATGCTTTTTGGTGTTAATTTGAAAGGTCTTGCTGTAACTCCCTAAAATTCTCTGTGTTCAGTCACAGGAGCTGACTTAATTCAGGTCACACTGAAAGAGAAGGAAAAAGTGGCTTTACCTACCCCAGGTATGTGATAGTCTATGTCAGAAAACATTGGTCTGGAACTCACACCATTTCTTTTTTATGGCTTCTTCGGGAATAAATTGCTATTTTTCACTTCAATCTTTTGTACATCTATCAAGCCAACAGAGGCTCTTGGTATTCATTTAGGTGTTTCATTGAGCCCTGTCTACCATTGCTCAAGATAAATGTGTGATTCCACAGTGTAAAACACTATAAACTTTCCCTGGGAAATACCACAGCAGATCAGAAAGGTCATGGAGAATGTAAGACTACAGAGTATTTTAGTGCTCCATAGTCTGATATTACTGCTCAGTTTCATGCTGAATCAGACAGAAAAATATTCCAGAGACAAGGGACACCTCCAAATTTTTATATCTTTGGGTATTGTTACCTAGAGAGGCTGCCTGGAACAGGGGCTAGACAGTGTCAAAGGAATAAAGTAGGTATTTACTGAAAGGTGTTCAAAGGATACACCTTGGGCAGCGCAAGAACCCAGCCATGGCTCTATCCAAGATGAACCCAAGATGGACCCAAGATGGACCCAAAATGGATGACTGGTCATGAGTTTTCCCACTTTTATAAGTTTTGGTCCATTTACATATTGGGGTTAATTGTCAAATTGCATCTCCATGTTATGAAGTCCCATCTTCCCAGATTGCTCTCCTCAATTTGCTGTTGTTTACATGATTTGGGCCAGAAACTGCAATGGTGTCCTTGGTTCTCAGGCTGGAAAAGGGTTGTTTCATCTGACTGAACCGTGAGGAGAACTTGCTGACACTTTATATGAAGTTCAGAGTCACACACTAAGGCAGAACAGAATCTGAAAAATGTGAAAGCTAAAACATAAGACACCATATTAGCTGCCTTGCTATGTTGTGTATTAACAATAATCGCTTATGTGGAAAAAGGGTTTAGCGACATTTTGGCAGGGTTCTTCTCCCAGAACAGACAAATGATTGGAGAGACAGACCCAAACTTAATGAACTCAACATGGGTTTAATTTCTGTGTTTCTCTGTGCTGACAACAGAGGTTTTTTGTACAACACAACATTACTGAGCTGGGTCTAGCCCCCAAAACCTAGACATGTGCTTGCTCCCATATCCCCAAAGAAGCTTTCCTCAAGAAAAAAATGCCACAATTCCCTTTACAGTGGAAGGATAGAAGTAGGTGCTTGCAGAGGCCTCCAGAGGGAGGCCCTGCCTGCATTAGTCTAGGATTTACTAAACTTGCTGTTTAGTAAATCCTTGGCAGGATTTTCCCTTGAAGGCTTCCTTTCCTCTCTTTAGGGACAACAAATTTAGGGGCAATTCATTTATGGAACCTGGCTAGTTGGTTCTCTAAAATACAACTGCAAGTCAAGCAGCTGCATTTTGTGTTTCTTCCAATATTTTCCTAAGTCTTAGGATTTTTCTTTTGGATTGACCTGAAAAAGAAAATTTTGGAGAAGGAGCAGGAGTTTACATATGTCTTGGTTAAGCTGCTTTTCCAAGCCAGGTCTTGGTCACCTCTTGGAATGGGAAAATTGCTTTTCTGGGTGTTAACAAGCTTGTAAGATTTGATCACTAATTATTTTAAATTTTTCATACTTTGGGAAAATATGGAAATTCCTGTGCTCTGGGAATTCAATCAGTTTTCTTTAAACGTGGAAAATAACAAAGAACAGTTAGCAGTGACAAAACGAGGATGTTAATGTCACAGATGCTTGACTGTCAAAGAAACGGTAATTCTTCCAGCTACAGAAAATTATAACTCTGTCTTTATGTGTTCTGCTTTGTAGCTCCTTCTAGTGCTGTCTTGAAATGGTCACTCCCAGAGACGTGGAATGGTGTGGGAAAAGGCTGGGGTGGATCCAATGGCAGCATCCCAGGCCCTGGGGAAGATGTCATCATCTTGCCAAGTAAGTGAGGAAGGAAAGGTGTTTAATTTCTGTGGAGGTGCTGGGCTCTGTCTACATTGGGATTTATATTTGTGTTCCAATATGGGCCCCTTGGCCTCCTCGTCACTCAGACTGCAGTACTAAAATGTAGTTTTTGGAAGAGAATGATAATTCTCTTCCATTTTCACGTACACACAAACACAAGCACTTATGCTGACTTTCAACCTGGTGTACGTACAGGGACCTTAATTCAGAAGAGAACTTGTAAGACCCAGAATCAAAGCTCACAAAGAGCCCATCTCTTCACCCATCTCTCTTTGCGTTTTGTGGAAGGATCATATTTTACATTTCTGAAATTGCATCACCTTCCATTTTATTTTTCTGTTGCAATTCCTACTTATCAATGGTAATTTCTCAAACTATTTGCCATTGATGCCTCCTAGATATTTTAGCTTAGGCCTGTATTTCAACTTGAATTACATTTAAATCCCCACTCATCATACAACATTACTGCATGAAAACTAGATTTTAGTAAATTTATTGGGGAATTTGCAATAAAATCTGGAGAAAAGCTTGTGATAACCATTTTACATAAGAGCTGACCCTCCTTAGATCAGGGAGATGAACTACATGAGGTCCTGAGTTCCTTTCCAGATATGATTATGGAATGATCCAATGAATATTGTTTGATATGTACCTGAAATACTCTAGAACCTGATGCTGTCTCCTTCTCATTTGTTTGAAACCAGTTAAGTCTCTCTACCTACCATAGCTCCACTTCTGGAAATGTGGAATGTGGATAACACCACTTCTTGTCTATTCCTCTCCTACCTGATTTTGGTTTATGGCTTTTGTGGAAGGAAATGTTTGTGTTAGTATTTGGACATGGAGCTTCAGTAACTTTTAGGGCTTCTCTGGCCTGTGTCATTAAAGATTATGTATATATATATATGAATTTAAACCCTAACCATGACTGAAATTCCATGCCCAAATACCAACAATATTACTTTTCTTCACTTTGGGGGGGAACTTACATTGAGATGAAGAGGAGATAAAGTTGGAGTTCAGGGACAATTTTTGCATGGAAAGGGTGGTCAGGCATTAGCAGGGGCTGCCCAGGGAGGTGGTGGAGTCCCCATCCCTAGAGGTGTCCAAGGAAGGCCTGGAGGTGGCACTCAGTGCTCTGGGCTGGTGACAAGGTGGGGATTGGCCACAGGTTGGACTTAATGGTCTTGGAGGTCTTTTCCAGCCTTAATAATTCTGTGATTCTGTGATAACTGGTCCACCAATATCAGCCCATTACTGCCGTAAGAGCAGAACATTCCAGTCCTCACCATCATGTGGCGGATGCAGATATGGAGAGGCACAGAGGCAAATCACAATTTGCACAGAAGAGAATAAAAAATTAATGAATAAATAGGTTTGGCTGAGGGTTTGGAGTTCTGTTGTTTATATCAAGGGTAGAAGATGAAGGATGAGTTTGTGATGCACGATGAATAAAACTCTTCTGTGTTCCTGGAGCTCCAGAGAAAGGTAATGATGCTGGGAAAGGATCCAGATCACACTCTGAGACACACAGTGGGGTATTTGGGGCTGTTCTGTGCAGGGCCAGGAGCTGAACCCAGTGATCCTTGTGAGTCCCTTCCAACCCAGGTTATTCCATGATTCTATGATCCTATAAAAATCTCTTCTCTCCCATTGCCAGAGTAAATGTGTGTGTTGGTTGATGTGCAGAAATTATTCTCCTCTCCAGTGCCTTTCTGAAATGCTCCTTTGATTTTATCCTGAGAACACAGACATGGACACAAACACAAGCTGTCTATCACACCACCAATTTTGTTTCTTCTCTGCCTTTTCTGGTCACTCTTTCTCTATTTTATTTCTGCTCTCCCTCTTCAGTCCTGCTGGTTTGGAGGTGTTGAGACACTCACTGGCATTGGAGTCAACAGAGTACAGGGTCTTAAATTAGAGTCATGGTCCTCACCAAGTGATAAGTTAACTGGATTTGTTGCTCAAATAAATGCATTAAAAATTAAGTTAGGCACGATGAATTTTCGGTCCATTTTGCATGCTTTGCTTTGCTGCCACAAATATTTGAGTCTCTAGTTCAAAGAAAGCCAGCCACTTGCTTGGATCCAAAATCTAAAATGAAATCAACAATTTTAAAATGTATGTTTAATTGTAGCATTTTATGGATGTTTCTCTTCCCTTTTCCACTGGCTTGTGCAGACCCTGCTAAACTGAGAATGACTCCAAATGGCTTCAAAAAGGTGAAGAGCTTGTTCTCATAAGAACAAATATTCTAGAAACCACACAAACTTTGTGCTGTTATGCACACCAAAATAAGTTTCTGTGATTCACTCCTGGCAAGATGCAGCTGTGTCTTACTCTTTGCTGTCTTCTGGTTACTTAAAATTCTCTTCTGGGAGCCATCTACAATGATTTTCTGTTTGAAAGCCAAGACATGAGCTTGCTTCTGGTATGCTGTGCATGACTGGCTCAATCCTTTCAGCCCCCAAAGAACAGTTTTAGAGTCATAAAAGCAAATAATAAATCAGTTTTCGGGTCATAAAAGCAAATAATAGATGCTTAGTGCTTATTTCTAGTGTGAGGAAGTAGAGGGAAAGACTTTGGTCAGACACTGTTGAAATCTTTGACTGAATGTGGATTCCTAGAGTTCACTGGAGAGCTGGGACACTGTCTAAATTTAGCTATTGAAGGCTTCAATTTGCTTATTTAACAAAATAAGCAGAACTGTGACATTACAGCTACCTCATGGGCTGGTCTCAGGAAGGTTTGAAAAGATAGAAAATGCCTCTATTAGCAAAATATACATATTAGAAACCAGGTTTTTGTGTTCTTGCTTGGTGTCTGCTTGACATCGAGAGATTTGGGCAAGCTTGGAAATTGGTGTTGTGTGTCACAGACATGTTTTATGAAAAATCCTTTCCTTAAGTTTTTTTCTCCTGAGAAGCTGAGAGACCTCAAGAACAAAATGTAAACAATGATTATCTGCTGCTGTGGAATGCAACAAGTGGATCTGTAATTAGTCTCATGTGGTTGTTTCTAATTAATAGCCAATCACAGTCCAGCTGTCTGAACTGTCTTGGTCAGTCACAAGCCTTTCTTATCATTCTTTTTCTATTCTTAGCCAGCCTTCTGATGAATCCCTTCTTCTATGCTTTTAATATAGTTTTAGTATGATATATATCATAAAATAATAAATCAAGACTTCTGAAACATAGAGTCAACATTCTTTTCTCTTCCCTCATCCTAAGACCCCTGTGAAGACCACTACAGTTGTGTACTAAGTTCCTTCTTTTTTTGCCCTGTTTGACTTCACAGACTTAGTACAAGGATGACTTTCACTTGCAACAAGGCTGGGCTCCTCATGTTAAAGTGACCTGTAGTCTTGGTGTGCTGCTGCAATTCCCATCAGTGTCTGTCTCCCCAGTGGATATGAGTCTCTTCCAGCCTGATCTGGAAATCCTCAGCTCAGGCTGCCACAGCTTGTGCTTTTATCCCTGGAGGTTCATCCTCCAGAGCCACAGCCATCCCACAAGGACCTGTCACATGCATCAGGCTTCAGCAGCCACACCACATTGGAAAACAAGCCAGAGGAGTTTAGTCATGCCATTCCAGCAGCCAGCAGTGGCATTAGCTTCCCAAAGCCCTGAAATGGTTTATGGTTTTTAGGGTGGAACACTCCTGATGCAGTGTGCTCTGGGTGGAAGGAGAATGTGTTATAATTCCAAGCAAAGGAGTGCTGTTTTGAAGGGTATTGATATGATATCATGTAGCCTCTGGCAATTTCTATCTTCCTTTTTTTTTTTTTTTCTCTCTCCAGTGGTGGAATTCACTCTGTTCTTCATTTTCTGATTTTGATTTTCTTTGAAGTTTTTCTGTTTGAAGAGATGAATGCTGGAGTACTGTATCCCATATAATAGCTCCTCTGTTGTGCCTGATTTCCATTCAATGGCATGCTATAGTGTTTTATACAGCAATGTGGCTGATCAAAGGCATTTTGTGTCATTGCTGGAGTCATTAATGCCTTCTCAGTATTGTACATATGAACATTAAGACTCTGGCCTACCTGAGCTTTTTGTCTGAAGAAAGTGTATGTACAAGGAAATATTGCTCTGTTCTCAAGCTCAAACTATGGTTTGCTGAAAGTGGTTTCTTGCAGTTATATGAATATTTTCATGGTGGGAAAACAGCTCCAGTTTGTCTTTCTCTGAAGGTAAACCCTTTGAGCTCAGTGACCTAAAGTCTATTATTTTAACTGCTAAGTCATATCTCCCTCTATGAGGAAAATGAGTGTATTCTGTAAGGAAGTTGCCTTTGAATCTGTTTGCTTTCCTCCTGAAGCTTGGAAACTCCCCCCCCCCACACACACAAAGGAGTGTTCTGTTGTTTCTGCAGAGCAACATTTCATCCTCTGAGAACTTCACACCCCAAGCATCACACCCCAGAGTGTTGTCCTTTTAAACTGGGAAACTCAAGGTTTGCAAAGATATCTCTGAGTGGGGGAATTTCTCACTCCTCTGTTTCAAGGCTCACACACATGATGCCACAGATACAGAGCAGTCAGCATTTCCTTTATTAAACATTTTTTAGGAAGATGTGCAATTCAGCAAAAAATCTCTGTTCTAGACTGAAATGTGACATATAAATGGCATGCCTGGGAGCGCTGCTTCTCTTCCTTGTAAAAATGTTTCAGCCTGTGTTTGATGAATATACTTATGGCCTTTGTCAACTGCAGATTTTTGCCACATTCTTGAGCTGTGATTTCACAAACTAGATTCCCCTTCTGTCTGAGAGATACAATTTTAACAACATCTCCTTCTTTATTCTCCTCTCTATTTCATATACTCACATCCTGAGCCTTCCCTTCACAGCTCTGCAGGGCATGGGACTGTACCTGTCCTGTAAAGAGATTATAGACAGGAATCTCTCCATGCCTGTAAAAATATATTAAGTGCTAACACCATAAGATTTAGAGAGGAAAAAAATGCACTTACTCCCTAGAGACTGACTTCATCTGAATGCTGTGAAAATTTTGCATGCTTGAAAGATGTTTCAGCCCAAGGATGCAGGGAATTTGTTTTGGGATGAGGGGTTCAGATTTACCATGGCTTGCTGCTGTACTTGGTATAGTCCTTGAGAACAAATATCCTGGGCTTTCAGGGTGCTCATGGCCAGAGAGAAAGGATGAAAATGCAGAGTGGGAAAAGGAAGAGGTGGGATAATTGATTCACAGGGATAAAGGCAGGAATATGTAGGTAGGAGACAAACAAGTCTGTAAGAAGAGCCAGAACTCTAAGCCTGAAAATAGAACCTAAAATAAATTTTTCCTTTCCCTGGAGGTTGTGAAACTACAGGGCTGCAAAACCAAAGAGTAAAAAGCTAGAAAATGCTACTAATATTTTCTTTCAGTCCAATTCTGAGTGTACTTCATGTAGGTTTTCACAGAACCATATTGATTATATTTTCTGCAAGCAGGGCTTGGAAATTTTCTTAAATGTGTGTGCTAAATAGTTCGAGCTAGCCCTGATTACAAGATTTTTGGCAAGGATTTTCTCTGTGCTACCCATTTTGTGGTCATTTGTGTTCCCATTCACAGCATTTGCCAATGTCCACAGGCAGAAGTGAAGTTGTTAAGTAGCTGAACCACTTCCCAAGACACTTCATAGTTCTTATATTCCACACAAAATCAGTTTCAAGTGTCCCATTCTCACCACTCTGTCAAAATACACCAGAAAAATATGTGTGTTCCTTAATCTCCCCCCCCTTTTTTTTTGTATTTATGCCTTGCTAAGAATGCTTATGAGAACAATGAGAGTCACAGAAGATCTTTGTGTAGGATAGGGCTGTCATTGTGTTGGAAGATTTTTTTTTTCCTGCAATCTGTTTTTGTGAAAGCCAGTATCAGATAATATTATTGAGCCCCTTGTTAGGGAAACACCTTGCTTTTCCTTCTTCCAGGAGCACCCGCTGACTGAGAGAGGCACCATATTGTTACCCTTGTCAATAATGAGAGGGGATGGAAACCACAGTTTTAGGGCCTGAGCTGTTTTCCAGTGCAATCAAGTGAGAAGCTCTTAGTGACATCCAAGAGCATTAGATGGGCCCCGGGGGTGGAATTCACCTCTGTGCAGTGGGCTGCCTCTAAATGATCCACCATTTACATCCTTGCTCATGTCCTACTTGGAACACTTAAGAGACTTTTTAAAGGTTCCCAGGCTGCAGAATTTCAGCTTTAGCAAGCAGCAGTGATGTTGTCATTTTGCTCAAGCTACAGGAGTTTCCACTCTGTTCTGAAATATAAAAATATCCCCCTTGCTTTCTCCTTATGGATCTGAGGGAATGGTGCTTTGCCCTGGTCATTGCTAACTGATTTTTAGAGGAGAATATGAATGCAGAATGGAACTCATGGTGGACCTGGAGATGATCTCAGAGGTCTTTCCCAACCTTAACGATTCTGTGGTTCCATGAACTCTGGCTTCCGGCAGATTGTGTTTGTGTAAGCAAAGCTTTCCTCTTGGATGGTGAGGAAGAGGTGAGTTTTCATACACTAAACCTGGGAGAGAAAAACCAAGGTGAAAAGAGGGAAAAGTGGTAACAGGGAGTCCGTGGAGGTAGCCCATGGTGTGTGGCTGCAGTTTGTCACCCTGATCACTGCTCTTGACAAGGTGGGGACTTGCAGGCCCTTTGTACCTTGACACACCTCAGTGATACTGATGGATATCTTTCCATTTCCATCAATCCTAGAACCCAGAAGGGTGTGTATTTGAAGGGACCTTAAAGCTCATCTTTTTCCAAACTCCTGCCATGGGCAGGGACACCTTCCAATAGACCAAGCTGCTCCAAGCCCTGTCCAACCTGGCCTTGAATGCTTCCAGGGATGAGGCATTTTGTCATTCTTGTTCTCTTCAAAAAAACTCTCTTGTCCTCTTCAGTTCCATGAGGCAAAAATGGGAAAGATGGGGAGAGACTCTTTACAAGGGCCTGGAGTGACAGGACAAGGGCTAACAGCTTCAAACGGAAAAAGAGTAGGTTTACATTAGATATTACAAAGAAATTCTTCCATGAGCGGATAGTGAGGCCCTGGCACAGGTTGCCCAGAGAAGCTGTGACTGCACCCCTGGAAATGTCCAAGGCCAGGTTGGGCAGGGCTTGGAGAAACATGGGATATGGAAGGGGTCCCTGACTATGGCAGAAGGTTGGAACAAGAAGATGTTTAAAGTCCCTTTCAACCCAGGCCATTCCATGATTCTATGAAAACCAATCTGAATAATAAAACTCCAGCCAAGTTGACAGTCTTTCTGGCAAGTGGTGTTGTCAGGCTGCCATTGACTTAAACAACCCTCTGCTTTTTTTCCCAGACAGGACCATCCTGGTGGATATGGCTCTTCCCCCTCTGAGAGGGCTTTACATCCTGGGGACCCTCGAGTTCCCCAGCAACTCCAGCAACGTCCTGAGTGCAGCCTGTGTCGTGGTGCTGGGGGGTGTGCTGAGAGTGGGTGAGTGAACAGCTGATCTCTGGGATGCCTGGGGTTTATTTCTGCTCTTGACAGGGAAAAAAAAACTGTGGAGAAAGACTTAAAGTGTCACCATAAACATGCTGTCCAACCTGATGCCCTGTGGCTATCTGGATATCTGCAGTTTGGACACCCAGGATCCATGGGAATCAGGATGATTATCCACTGGAGCTAATTACCTATTCCTTTAATGGCAACATGCTATAAATATTGCACCTCACTCCTGGTTTCACTGGGGCAGAGATTTTATCTGATATGTGTAAGAGCCCTCCCTACTCCCTTTGGGGTTGCTTTATGAGACAGTAATTCCTCAGGGCAGGATCTGCCCTAGTGTTCAGGCAATGCCTGGTGCCTATGGACATTAATAGGACACTTTTTGTGACACAGAAATATTTAAAGCCAACATAAACAGAGTCATGAAGAATTCCCTGAATGCCTGGAAGTCCTGCTGGGTGTGAAACAGCTGGATTCAGCACGCTTGTTCTTCTCATCCCTCTGCGCAGATGAGCACCAGGACCACAGGAAGGTACCACCTTGTCCCTGCCTCCAGCTGTTTCACAGTCCCCAAAGTCACCAGGGCTGTTCCACATTATTTACCACCGTCAGGATCGGTGTTTTTCCACTCTGAAGTAATTACTCACATAATTCCCTTTAAATATCAAGGTTTCTAAAGCCAGGCATTATATTTACTTACAGGAATCCTTAGGACGCTGGGATCACATTGTTGATCATTTCTTGACCTTTCTCAAGATTGGTTTCATGAACTTTAAAAAGAGAATTTGTTTGTGTAATCACCTCCTGAGGAAGTCTGCTTCAATATTTGTTTGTTGCTAATCTCAAGGGACTGTTTAGTTAATATAGCACTGGCCAAAAAAGTTATTTTGCTGTCTTGTGTTTTTCTTTGGAAAAAGAGGTTGGAAAGCTTAATCTGGGAGGTTAAAAAATATATATACTTAAAAGACTGTCGGTCATTTCTTACTTAGACTCCTTTGCACTTTAAATATAGTTTCATATTGGTTTTAAGAAAAAGCATGTGTTCATTGCTAAAAACACTTATTAAAAAAACATTGAGGCACTTTGCTGCACAAACTCCCCTCCAGCACATCTGTGAGTAGTAATGATATTAAAAGCCAAACAGGTATTTGCAGCTGTTGAGTCGCAGTCCAGCGTCTCCTGGAGAGCTGTCCTTGTTTCAGCTGTGAGACGATGGGTGGGTAGAGGCTCTGCAAGTTTCCCAAATCTCATACTGGCTTCTCTGCCTGCATGTAGAGCTGGGAGTGCCTCTTTTTTCCGGCCTTCCCCTTTCCCTTCCCATGTGTTCGAGGCCTTACGGAAACGTCTTGGAGCCCATCTGTCCAACCCTGCCTGTTCCACGCCTGAAGGAAGGGTTTTGAAGCCCATCTGTCCAACTCCACCGCATCCTAAAGAAATCCTGACACAAAATAGATAATGAGACAGTTTAGTAAACAGATTTAATAGATGTGGACATCAGCGTTCAGCATTGCCTGAGCAGGATCTCAGGTTGGCATCACGTGAGCCAAATCCCCAGGTCCTGCCTGTTGTGTAATTTCTCCATGCCCTGTTTTCAGTGCAGAAATCTATAGCCACATGCTGTTCCTTCTAATTCCATGGCCTGAGACAAGGACTTTCTGGTAAAGGTAGAGTATTTTGTTTCCTTGAACTCTTAAAGAAAAATTACCAGTTTAGAAATTCATCTTATCTGGGTTTGGTGTCCTGCAGAGCACTTGACTTCTTCTCTGCAGAGAGAAAACAAAGTCAGAAGTTTGTCATGACCATAAATGCCTGGAACTAAATGATGATGGGAAATATGTAACAAAGAGAAAAAAAATCAGTGTAAAATTGGAGTTTATTAACCATAACAAGAACCTAATTAATTTTATTGAAACAATAATTTACAGGCAAACTGGGATGAGAAGGTAGTGCTGGTTGGGAAATCAGAATTTTTGGAACACCATTGACCATGCAGGGACAATAATCACTTTTCTCTTTAATGTATGATCACAATCCATGTGAATTATGATCCCTGGAAGATGTGAGATGATTCAAGATACACAAAGAACTCTGTCAGAACTCTTGGAAAACCCAAAGGAGAATGTGTGGATCTACCCCCACAGGAATTTCTCTGGGTGCTCCTAGACCTTCAGTGTTGTTGGATCAAGGGAAACTTTCTGATTATTCCTACTTTTATAGACCTACCCCTAAGATAAAGAGTTTCTCTTTTTCACTTTATCCTTCAAAGTCTTTTATTTTATAGTGATGTTTGCAGTAGAATTTTAGTAACACCATTTACTTCTATTTCTCTGTACCATGATATTGTAAATATTGGCTATTTTTCCAGCTTATATAAGGAAGTTTGAGGTTCAGAGAGAAAGCAAAGTGCTAAATATCTTTAGCACATCTGTGTCAAAACAAGGTAAGAAATGATGAGTTCAACATCTCGTAGTTGTTTTTCCATTCTCAGCTAGGATGATTCTGCCCATTTTAACCCACAAGCATTAAAACTCAGATGATATGTGCAGAAAATGCCCTGTTCCACTGCTGAGCAAAGCCCTCAGCTCCCAATAAAGCTGAAGGAAATGTTGAACTTCACTTGGCACACATTGATCTGTTGGACTCATCCTGAACTAAACTGCACTCAGCTGCTCTTTGCTGGCAGGCTGCTTTTGCTTTTTATAGTAGAGCTTGCCAAGTAATTACCCAGATAGGATTTCTCTTTTTATTTCAACTTGTCACATTCTCTCCTTCACATATCTCCTGATGGCTGCTTGTCAGTCATGTCACTCATTGGAGGCAAGAAGCCTAAGGTCATCATTAGCTCATGGCTTGATTGTCGAGAGAGGGAACCCCAGACAATTCTAATGCCCCTTATCTTGCTTGTGGTGAGAGCTCTAATGCATTTATTCCCCCTCTTTTCCAGAAAGAACCCCCACACTGATTTTTCAAAGGATAAATCAGTGTATTTTATTAAATGGCCATGTGTTAGCAGTAAATAAAGAGCAGTAATTAGAGCACCAGTGAGCTTCACCAATTTACTCTCTTTTTCAACTTCTCCAGCACCTTTGTTGTGTCGGTCCCATCTTTGGCTGTGGCTGTCCCACCCTGCAGTCACACATCATCCCTGCACAGCTGTCCAACTTGTATGAAGAAGGGATTCTGTTGGTGTAACAAGATGTATTTTCATTCTGGATCACAGAAAAAAAGTGCTTTGGAAAGTTCATTGCACTGTTTGTATTCCCTTCAATGAACCCCTCAGCCTCTGCCTGTTTGACTTTTACCCCTTCCAAGCCATTTAGTTTCTTTTAACTGATTGCTCCATGTAGGGGAGGGATTTGGTTCACTTGTTCAAGACACCCAAATTTAGGTGTAATGTGGATATCAGCACATGAGCTGCTGTTTCAGTAGAGGTCTATCCAATATAACCAGTGCAGCCTCTGCAGTCAGTGAGACTGGTTGATAAAGGTATCTAGAGAAAATCTACATTTAAAAAAAAATTTTAAAAACCCCATTTAAAAATCTACATAAAAAAACTTCAATGTAGGTATGTGATTCTCCCCAGAAATATTGTTCAGTTGCCTAATTATAAGGATTTTCTATAGCTCTGGATACCCTCAGGTGTCTCCCCCTGCCTGCACCTTCTGCTTAAAAATCCCACTCTTCAGTCATTTATCCCTCTTTTATATCTGTAATCTTCGAGAGGATTTGGAGGGCACTGGGACTGTCAGATCCCATCCTACTTGTCTCACCACTTATTCCTCATTCACCCCCCACAGCTGTGGTGATGTGGAGCTGAGGACTTCTGAAATCTTCTGTACATTTGGCAGAAAGAGGCAACCAAGTGAGGTCTCCTTGTTTGGCTGCTATTCCAGGCTGCTTTCCAGAGTGCAGCCTGAGCACTTGAAGGAAGCTCCAAGAGAGAACAAACAGTAGGTGCTGTCCAGCTGTGTATTGATCATGAATAAAAGCTCCTCAGACTTTCTGGTGAAAATATGACACAGTTTTCAAAATAGCTGGGTACTCAGAGTCCAAGAAGTTTTGGATTCAGGAAACAGAGATAGAGGAGATGGTCCCAGCAAGATAAGATACACAGCAAAGTCTGTTTGCCAGGTGAAGGGAGGAGATCTAGCTCAGAGATTTCACTGTTCTTATATGCAACAGCTGTTGCAGAGTGTTATGTTGTGAAAAAAAGAGAAGGCTAGAAGGGAGGAAACACCCACTATTCTAGGAAAGAATTGAATGGGTTTTGCTATGGCACAAAACCCCAAACAATACAGCAAAAAAATCTGTCAGGAGGAACATCTGGAACAGAACTGAAATACGAAAACAATGGAAAATGCTTTTAAAACTCAACAAACTACATCCAGACCACAGTCCAGGATAAATGAAAATCTGGGTAGAAAAAACACATCTCTATTTCTGTTCTCCTGTTTATTCCCTTATTTTTTCTCGTAGTAGGTTTTCTCCTCTCCAGGGGTTAGACCTGATGAAGGATTCTGACTCAGCAGAAACCATTGTGCTAACAGATCTGTGTTACAATCTCAACATTTGCATCTCACACTTCTTCAGGACAGCGTCTATCAGTGGTGAATTTATTAACACATCAGGTTGTTTATTAACACAGGATTATCATAAATGATTGGGGTTTTTTGCACTGTGTAGTGCAATTGGAAGAACACGTGTTTGAGGAAGTCCTGCCTCTGTCTTTAGCACCTCCTGATCTTTTCTACACATCTCACCAGACATTTCCACCTTTTGGTAATTTCCAGGTTGCAAGTATCCTTTTTTCCTGGTCCTCTGCCAGCATCATATTAATATTTCACTTTATGATCAGTCAGGTTGCTCATCAAATTGCCAGGGCTTCCAGCTGGAGTAGGAGCATGAAAGGAGATCCATTTCCACTTGTCTCATGCAGGATGGGGAATTAGGCAGTTTGGTGTGGTCTTATGCAGGATTTGCTCACCACAGAAAAGTGGTACAAGAAAGCTGAAGTCCAAAGATGGACACACAAAGCCCAGGTCCTTCACTTATGTGTTGCAGGAATCATGATTCCTGTTGTTTGTGGCAAGTTGCTGTATCCAACAAAATTACTTATTACAAGAGCTGTGATTTCATTGCTAGTTACTTCATAGGGTTCTGAAATTCACCCAGCTCTGTAATTTGTGTGAATCAACTATTTTGGAGTCCTCTTATGAGTAAGCTGAAGTAGCTGCTGCTTCCTTATCTTCATTTTCTTGGGCCATTCTGCTGGAATCTATTTAGACTTAGTGTGTATCTGAGACCTTACTCAGCTTTTCCCTTTGTTTTTCATTCTTTCCCATTCATTCCCAGAGAGATTCTTACCTTTTCAAGACCTCTTGCCTTATTATGTTCAATATTAGAGAATCACAGAATGGATAAAGCTGGAACGGATCACTGAAGATCATCTAATCCAACCACCTTACTCAAGCAGGATCCCCTAGAGCATTCTTCACTTTTTTCCTAATTCTTCACTTCTAAATTCCTGCTGACTTTCCTAGACCATCCTTGTAATTGTTCTCTCCAGCTGTCTCAGTTTATCTGATTACTTTCAGTATCCTCACACAAGTTTGCGTCCCTAATAAAACATGGAATGCCACAGGGTTTGCAGGACCAGACCTGGCTGAGTCCATGTCCCCATTCCAGTCACTCAGGCTGTAAATTAGTGTGTGCCATGTTCCTGCAGCACTCGTGCAGTTTGTTAATCACAAAGTTTTGTGCTACTAAGCCAAGTGCCTTGGAGAAGCCAATTATACGATATCAAAGCTATTATCTTTATCAACTAGACCTGTAATCTCATTAGGAGACGATAACAAGGAAGTTTCACAGGACCTTTTTTCTATAAAAGCAGGTTGATTGGCATTAATTATATCATCCACCTTTAATGATTTATTAATTGTGTTCAGAGTTGGACATTCCATTTTTATTTATTTTTCCCCCAGAATCAGTGTCAAGTTGACAGGCCTGTAATTACCTGGGGCTCTTACTTTTATCTTTGTTTGAAATATTGGCACAATATTAGCTTTTTTCAAGGACTCTCATACATAATGAGTGATCCCAAAATTATTGAAGAGTTCACCTTAATAGTCCAATGGGTTTCCTGTAAAACTATCTGCTAGCACTTGTATTCAAGTTACTAAAATCCATTGATTTAAACCCATGGAACTATTGATGGCAATAAGCAAGTATTAAGCTTATTTTTCTTCTAAATATTCTTAAAATAAGCAGAATTTTTCTACTGATTGATGACTACTGTGTTGTTTTGTGTCATTTACCAATTACAGTTTCCAGCCACTGAAGAATTTCTGTGAATCTTACCTTCCCTTTTAAATTTTATTTTATTTTCCATTATAAATAGTTTTATTATGACCTTTGTTTCTCACTCTGACTGTATCTTTTATTTGTGTGTTTTTGGCTTTTTTTTTTTAACAAGGGTAAAATTTCTTGGTGCGTTGTACTTTTTTGGACTAAAATTTATGATTTTTAGCTAAATGTAGATGCAAATCTTTTAAGGGAGGGATAACTTCCAATTCATCCTATAGAATCACCATTTCCAATCCTTTGTATGTGATTGTTAAGTCTATTGGAAGCCTACTTAAAAATGGTTTTAAAACTGAGCTGAGAATTGGATATATGAGATGATTCTAACTGACTTAACTATAATAGTAAATGCTTTGTAAAAGCAGGAGTAAAAAACATGAAAGATTGTGAAAGCATATTTAGAAGCAACCTAACAACCTAATTCCTGCTTTTCCTCTGTTCAAAACACAGTTGTGGGAGTTTAAACAAGGAAATCAAACCTGGTTTGCGTGGACGATGGACATTGAAAAATAATTCCCTCCATGTCCCCAGAGAATATAAGTGCTCACTGGTGTGAGATATATTAGATGGGGAGCATGCAAGTCTTTTACTATTTGCCTGTTGCCCATTAAAAAAGTGTACAGAGAATTTAAATATCCTCAGTTATCAGTCAGACACTGGTGGGGAACAATTAATTTTTTTATTGATTTCACTTAAATAAAAAAAGGCTCTTAAAGCAAAGTGTTTCTTTAGGATACAAAATCAGCTCTGTTTTCCAAACTAGTAATTTTTAAATATTAAAAGAACATGACAGGCCAGCTAATTTTGTACAGATACGTATATATATTTTAGTTCTACATCTGCTGCAGTTTTCTGTTGCATAATTGATTTAATCTCTAATTTTAAAGGAACGTTGAACTCCTTTACTGGACTCTGCATACATTTCTCCAGGGCAAAAACCGTCCTACTTTTTCCTCCTTAGTATCTGTTTAGTGCTGGGCCATTTTCCTCTGAAACTGTAAACTACCCTTGGTGAAAGAAATGAAGGCAAAGTTGGAATACAGTTTACTGTGCAGACTTATCACCAAATCTTCTTGGGCACTTTCTTTTTCCCTAATTTTTTTTCCTGAGTCTTTCCATTTTTCTCATCCTTGCTGCACGGTTGCCTTTCAACTGGTGAAGGAGCAAAAAGGCAAAAACTGGTTGAGAAAGGAAATATTAATTCAGCCATTTAGGTATTTCTTTAAAATCAGATTCACACATATTCCCTCCCTAGTTTCCCTCCTGTTTTCAGCATCACAGAAGCCATGGATACTTTTGTGGTGGGTTTGATTCTGCTTTGTCTTCATTGCAGGTTCTTTGCAATACCCCCTAGAAAGGGATTTAAAGATGCTGTTCCTTCTTCGGGCTTCTGAAGGGATTTTCTGTGATCGTCTGGAGGAAATAAATGTGCACCCAGGGAGTATTGGTATGAAACATGAATTCCACATTTCATAAGAAACTAATTTTTGGTAATATCCAAATCTACCACTGTTGAGACTGTTACTTTTTTGTACAGATAAACCTCAAACAAAGGTGCACATATTTTACAGCTAACAGTTAATCTTCTGGGACATATCATCTCTATGAAAAGTTTCTGTATTTTGGATTTGTCCTCTGGTTTTGGATCCCTTTTCCAGAGAGGGGGAAAAAAGTTCATTGTCCAGAAAGAATTATAATAGCCACATAATTTTGTACCTTTTATTCTTGGATTTTTTACCTAATTTGTTTGCTTAGATTTTTTTAAATGGTAGATATTGTTGTCTGCAATTCCTTCAACTCTAATTTGTGTCAATGAGACTTCTGTGGTAAAATCCCCTCTCTTGCCTGTACATGCAATGATCATTTTACTTTATTGAGGACTTATTTACCCTTCACTTTATATTTTGAGTGAAGTCTTTGTGCTGTTCTTACACATCTCATAAAATATAGAAACATGCTTTAATAAATATAAAGATTTCAATATATTTAGTTATTGCTTCAGTTCTTCTCAAGCCTCTTTTTCTTAAACCTTTGAAATCCTCCTTCTGTTCTTTCTTCTTTTTTTTTTTTTCCCCAGGAGTTTATGGACAGGTGCAAATTTATAGTGCTTATCCTAAGATGCCTTGGACACATCTGGGGACTAATGTTGCTCCTGGCAATGAAAGGTGGTATTTTGGCTAAATATGCTTTCAAATATTAAATTTTGGCTCCTGTTGCTATGGCTTGTATTTAATATTCCTGTGAGTGGCATTATTCTTTCTCTTTGTGATGGGCTCTGTTTGAATTCTGTCTAGATAGAAAAAGAAAACCTAGGTAACAGAAGATTGCACCATGATGAGGAAGCTCATGAATTTTAAGTCCCTTCCAACACAGATTAATTCGAAAGAAATCTAAATTCCAAGGATTAATCAAGCTGAGAATTCCTTCCTTCCTTCCTTCCTTCCTTCCTTCCTTCCTTCCTTCCTTCCTTCCTTCCTTCCTTCCTTCCTTCCTTCCTTCCTTCCTTCCTTGTTTCCTTCCTTGTTTCCTTGTCTCCTTGTTTCCTTGTCTCCTTGTTTCCTTCCTTGTCTCCTTCCTTGTTTCCTTCCTTCCTTGTTTCTGCCTTTCAGCCAGGCCTAATAAAGTCTCATTGGAAGAGTTCCCATCAGGATAGAGGTGTCAGCATTTAAGGAAATGATTGTAAAGGTGAGCAGTGGAAGCACAAAGACCTCACCAGTAGAGCTCATCTGTTGTGAGCTCTCTCAGAGCTGTGTGTTCAGTGCAGATTAATTGTTTAGGAATTGCTGTGTAGCTGATCCTCATCCAAACCCTGCAACTGTACAATCACCCTCTGGAAATTCCTTTCCTTCCCTGACTGAGATGGGAGATCAGAGAAAGCAGATTCTGACTGAAGCATGCCAGTTAAACACTTGGATGAAATGGATCCAGGCTAGGTCTGGGCTGCTGCCCAGATATTTTATGTGAAATATCATGAGGTGCTAAGATACAAGTGTTTGGAGTTAGTGCATGCGCATTAAATACAGCACAAAGAGTTTTTTCAGTTGTTAAGAGAAAGGAAAAAAAAAAAAAGAACCAAAACTATTGCCCTATTTTTCATTAAAAATCTACCAAAAGAAAGCTAAGAATTAGTGTGGTTGGATACAGGAAATAGGTAAAGCAGTGCTGGAATATGAAAGCTGAAGGAAAATGAAAGCTGAAGGAAGTGGATTTTATTGAAGGAGAGGAGCTGCTCTATATAATTTTCCAGTATGAATCAGCTCATCAGTTCAGGAAAGACTTTCCTACCATTTCAGAAGAGATGCAGTGATTCATCAAAAAAAAAAAAAAAGTAAAAAAAAAAGTAAAAAAAATAATTTGGTGGATTATTCACAGGAATTGTATACTGTAAGTGCTCATCTGCAACATACTCATCTTTGAAAGATATTGGGGAAAGAGACTCTGGAAAAACTTGATAGCATCCCTTGAGGAATCTCCTTTCTCTCTGCCCTTCTGTCACTCTATCCTGCATGTGAGGCATTGTCTGAATTCACTCAGTGCTCTTTTTCCTCAATAATTCCCTGAGGAGTTTAGATCATCACCTGGCCAGCAGCAGTCACCCTGTAACAGGACAAGGTGTTTATCAAATAGAGATGAACACTGATCATTATTCATTTTGCTGTCACTAAGCACTTCTATTTTCCTTTTGTAAAGCTAAAAATCCCCTGAACTACTAATACAACTTTGACTCTAAAAAGGGATCTTCAGTTCAAGATTAAAACAAATAAATGCAGGACTCTGTGCAATGTTCAATAGAGTTTTAAGTGCTGGTGCCTAGAGGGTGTTCAGCTACCAAGGGCAGGATTCAGGTTCCTAAACAAATGGTTTGGGCCCATTTGAGGTGTCTTTGGGCTCTTTTGAGATGTTTTTGGGGTCCTTCCATGGCTGCACATTTATCTCCAGGAACACTTCAGGAAGCAGTCCTGTCTCCTGTCACATCTGCTGGCTGATGTTTTAGATACCCTGGGATATCTCAGATAGCAAGAGGTGCTCTTGTTTAGGGAATCAAATCCTGCTCAAAGTGCCAAATCCAGAGAACTGAATTGCCTTTCACCCACTACTGACTGCACCAACAAGCTCTGGTGGAAGCTTAGATGCCAAGTGCAGACAGCCACATGACCCTGCACATGGTTGTTGTCTAGATCCAAAGCTGACTTTCAGCTCTGCAGAATATTCCTGGCACCAAAAATGGTCTGATATGTCTTTTGGAGGCAGCTTGAGCTCTGAAATGCTGTACTGGAACTGTATATGTTGTTAATCAATGGTGTGAAGTAGATGCTTCAGGATTAATTTCCTCCCACATATTTCAGACATCTGTTTTTGCAGAAAGCCCTAAAGGGGCTTTTCCTACAGCATAGCCTGTGGACTTTTCTTCTTTTTCCTTTTTTTTTTTTTTTTTTTTTTTTTCTTTTCAGATCTCCCTGAGCAAAACTGTTCATTTTTAATGAAATTTGTGAGCCTAACTCTTGTAAGTGTAATGACATTCAGTTTATATCATGGTGTTACAGGATTTTTGTGGAGGATGAAGTAGATTGGGATCAAGGTGGGGATATTGTGATCAGCTCTTCTTCCTACGAAGCCCACCAAGCTGAAGTAGTTACACTTAAAGAAGTCCATGGTCATAATATAAGAATTCATGAACATCTTCTGCACAGGCACATTGGTAAGGAATTTTTCTTTCCTTTTTTTGAGGGTTTTCTTCTGAAGTATTGGCTTTCCATCTCATATCTCAACAGGATCAATTCTACTTCCTTGTGGTGTCTTCATTTCTTTCTCCATATATTTTTCTATCTTGCTGATTCTAACATGAATTTCTGTGAATATAATCAATTCACTGCTGAATTGTTTGGGAAAACTTTCTGGTGTTTCAAGTTGAGCTGATTCACAGAGAAAGTAATTTTTCCCCTCCTAAAGGAAAAAAGAAATGTAGGATTTTAGGCCTTTTGCACAATTTCTATGGTACGTCAAAAACCTGGAAAAGAATTAAACCCTACCCTTTTTTCAAATTTCAAAATAATCATATTCATAACGTTTAAATTACAAAATTTTTTCAATTCAATGGCATGAAAACAATGTATTTATAAATAAATATCTAAATAAACATAAAATCTGCATATATCTATTTTCTGTGTAGACTGCATGAGATCTATATTTTTGTGGAAAAAGGGATCCAATGTTAATACATATTTACTTTTATTTCAGTCTATAAAGTAAATTTATTACCATCTATTTAACAAAAGAAAAATAATTTTATTAACAGGTCAAATTCTGAACCTTCAAACCAAGGATTTTTCTTGTGCACATCAATATTTTTTAAATTTGATCTTTATTCCAACCAGTAGGCCCAGAAATTAGTGCAATGGATAAAAAGATCCAGAAAAACCATGTTTTAAATGGCGACTGTTTAAATGTCTGAGCCAGTAATCAAAACTTCTCTTGGAACTGAGCTCTGTTCTGTAATTATCCACAGTGTTAATCAACAGTAGCCTCCATGGCACAGTTTTTTATGACAATTGCAGTTTTCAAACAGAATGTGCAGTTAAAAGCATAGAACATCTAGACTTTATTTCCAATAGTTTATGCATTTTAGGCCTTTCTTTTTAGCTGATGTAGATATAATAAATGTATCATGAGGGGAAATTGGGTAATGCAGCAATTGTTAGATACAGTTGAAAAAAAAAAAGTACTAATGAAAAAATTAATGGGTAAATACTGAGTTTCATCTTGGCAAATGTAGATACTTGCAGGAAATGTTCACACATGAGCCAGTCACTCTCAGCTCCCTGGATAATTAAAGCAGAAAAATACATGCAATACATACTTCTCACTCGTATTTTATCTGCCCCTAAAGCAGGTATATAAAATACACAACAAATTGCACTTGAGATTTGCCTATTGCTCTCCACCATGCATAAAACCAGTCTGGATAACTAAATCACATCTGCACGTGTCTGAAATCACCTGAGATTAATCCGAGCTAGACAGCTGCATAAACTTGAGCAAAAGTCTCCTTCAGAAAGGCATTGAAAAAAGTATTTTAAAATCCTTTTAGAAAGCACACACAAGCAAGACTCTGTAGCAAAGAGGGTTTTGGCATTGACATTAGTCTGATCCTGAGGAAAATTCATGGAGATCAACTCTGCAGTGTGCTAAAGAGTAACTCCAGCACGCAGAGCTTGGAAAAAATGAAGTGTGAACCTGTTCATTGCTTTGGCACCTGCACACCTCAGGGGAAAGGTTTAGCACCTTGTTGTTCTAAAAAACAAGATATCTTGGTAAAATATAAGCGCACAGTGAATATTTGATGGGCAGGTGGCCTTTCTGATTTTGTGTCGACGCACGCAGATTGTGCTGGGGGTGAAACACACCTGAATGTCAGTGCAGATTCTGCAGAGGAGCTGTCAGGATTTATGTCCCTCAAAGCACTGGCTAATAGGTATGATAGACACTTATCACATTTGCTTTCTTGCAACTCCCCAGGGCGTCCCCATGACACAGAAGATGGCAGAAGCATCCCCTTGGCCGCGGAGGTTGGGCTCCTCACACGGAATGTGCAGATCCAGTCAGATGTGGCTTGTGCTGGGAGGATGCTGATGGGACACTTCACAGACTCCAGTGGGATGGAGTTTGAAGGTAGTTGAGATTCACCTGTCCTCATCAAGCACACTAGTTTTGCCCAAGAAAGAGGCGCAGCAACATGTGAATCTATTCACATGAAAGTCAGAACAAACTGACAGTCAGCAAGTATGAAACATGAGCACCACTAAAAATTCATTAATCTGGAAGATATTTTAGGAGGGGCTGTTCTGTGTTTTGTAAGGTTTTACTATTACTTTGTATATATTTATTAACAAATAGCCATTACACAATACACTGATGAAGTACCTGCTGTTATATGTCTGACTGTTGTTAACATGGTTGTCCTTACCTGTTCTTATGTAATGCAAGTTTTTATTTCACTCCATTTATCATTGCAGGTGCTCTTCAACTCTTAAATGTTCAATTTTTGAATTTTGGGCCTCCTCAGCTTTCTGCCATTGAATTCAGGAACGTATCCCAGGGGTCCTCAGTGGTGTCATCCAGCATTAGTGGCAGCTGTGGAGCTGGCATTAAAGCAGTCGAGAGCAGTGAGATCCTGTTGCATGGTAATGTGGTGTTCAACACCACTGGACCTGGCATTGATTTGGAAGGGAAAAATCACTCCCTCCTCAGAAGCCTTGTTATTCTCAGCAGGCAGCCAGCAGGTTCATTAAACTGGGTTGCTGGCATCAAGGTGAACCTGGCCACTGGTGTCTCCCTTCGTGGCAATGCTGTGGCAGGATCTGAGAGGATTGGCTTCCATGTCAGGGGCCAGGAGTGTTCACTAGCTGGAGAATATTGCAGTGGAAATGTGGCCCATTCGAGTCTCCACGGCGTTCACCTGTACCAGGAAGATGGATTTCAAACCTGCACTAGAATCACAGGTTTTCTGTCCTGTAAGAATTATGACTATGGTGTCATGCTCCACCTTGGAGGCAGCATTATTGTGGAAAACGTGGTGCTGGTGGACAACACCGTGGGACTCCTGGCAATGGTGCACTGTGCCTACACCGAGCAATGCTACACGGGGAAAAAATTCATAGAACTTAAAAACTCCGTCATTGTTGCAACAAGCTCAACTTTTGACTGCCTCAGAGACAGGATCCAGCCTCTCTCAGCTGATCCAACAGCCCAGGACCGACCCCCACGTTACCCTCTAAGAGGCCGTGTTGGGATTTTATGGCCGACATTTAGCACCGCTCCCAGCCAAAGGTCAGACCATCCCTGGCACAAAACTGGGCATTGTCCAAAAGCCCTGGGAATCATGAAGCTGAAAGGTTGGTCCTCTGTCTCCACTGGCCAGATTGTTCTGTTACTGCTTTTCTTTACTCGTTTCATTTTTTCCACTTGAGGTTTTAGCCTCCCACAGATGGACTGTTGGAGAAATCAGAGCCTCAGTGAAATTGATAACACAATTCTTCTGCAACTTGATACAGTTTAATTAAAAAAAAAATATTATTTGATATTTTTCACTTCCTGGATCTACTGCAGGATAATTGTTGCCCTAGAAGCTGTGGCTGCCCCATCCCTGGAGGTATTCAGTTTGGGTTGGATGGGGCTTGAAGCAACCTGGGATAGTGGAAGATGCCCCTGCCCATAGCAGAGGGGTAGAATGAGATGATATTTAAGGTCCCTTCCACCCAAACCATTCTTGGATTCATGATTCCATGATAATTATGTCTCATGCTAGTGTAAAGATTCTACCTCACACATACCTTCCTTCTGTGTTACTTTTCCAATTGATTCATCTCTCTGACCCACAGTTGCCTCCACCTAAATAAAGATACCAAATCTGAGAAGTGAATATCACACTTTGGATAGAATTGTCACAGAACATAAGACCTACAACTCACAGAAGCAGTTACGATCTTTATTGGTATAAGAGCTTGCATAAGAGGAATAGAAATCTGTTATGTATCCTGGATCTTTGTTGCAAATGAATTTTTCAGTCCCCAGAGCAATATTTGAATACAGCAGAACCCTGATGGCTGGTTGCAATGGTGGGATCTGAATACCTGACTGCTTTTCATGTCTTTACTCCTCATTACTACTTACTTTTGCAAGAAAATTCATTATCCCCTTTTTACTGAGGAGTAAGAGAGATAGAGAAAGACAAACAGACTCACAAAAAATTCATGGCACAATATGGATTTTGGAGCTGCATAAGAGTTGAGTGCCAGAGCCAAGTATGTGTCATCACACCCTGCTTGTTTTATAATAATCTCTGGAAAATAGAAAAATCATCCAAGGCAGGTTGTTATTTAACTGGTTCTTACTTATTCAAATGAAAATGTATTACGTACTCTTGCTTTTTGTTTTCTCACTCAGTTATTATTTCTGTGATTTCATTTCCTATGGTGTGACTTGGTTTGTATCAACTCAGGATATAAATTAGCTACAGAGTATTCTAAAGCCACATGAAGATCTATGAACAATGCTATTAGTCTGATTTTAAAAATAATTTGCACAGATATATATGGGGGGCATTTTAACATGGAAAACATCACATGAAACAAAACAACTTCCTTATCTCTAGTTATGGCACTATTTTAACCACTTTTCCTTGCTTGATCTTCTCTTAATCCCTGGCAGAAGTCACCTTTACTGGTTTTACACAGAGCTGCTACAGTGAAGACAGGGATGTCTGTATCATGTCAAATCCTGATCATTTAGGCATCATGCCTCTCATCACAGCAGAGAGATCAAGGATGTTACATGTCAGTGAGAAGGACAAGTTCTACTTTCATCCAACAAGGTAAAATGCTTCATTCTGAGCTATCTTTTTTGCCCCCCCCAAAAAAAGAAAAACCCAAACACCTACAGCTTTGGAACTATCCTCCCATCATATCTGCTTTTGTGCTGCTCCTGTCTGACAAAATTGAGCAAGCTCCAAGATCAAACAAACATGCACAGAAAAACTCAAATACAGGAAAAAAAATGGAAAAAAGACCACCAAATTTAGTTTAGGGCAATCTTTTACAATTTGAGTTTTGAATTCCGTCAAGGTGCATCTCCGGATGAATCCTCTTGGATTTCTTCTTTTCCTGACATTTGTGTAGCAAAACAAGCCTCACATATCCCCTTTCCTAAACCCCCATCCTGAGCATCTCTGACTTCTCAGCCTCAGGCTTCAGAAAATGTCAGGACCTCCAGGAAAAAAACCCTGAGACAGGGAATGTCCTTTTGGTCAGGGAAGCGTGGCTTGATTTGTGCCTGAGAGATCACATCAGAAATGTTGATCAGTACCAGGCAGGCTGTGAGATGTCAAATGATTGCCAGAACTGCTCCTGCCCAGGGAGAATATAATCTGTGAGTGTTGAGGAGGGAGGGGAGAACTTCATCTGTAACCTTAAGTCACTGCTGGTTGCAATGATTTAGACATACCACATCCAATGGAAACCACATGCCTATTTATTTATTGCAGTCACTGAACATGATGCAGAGGCTATGTCAGGAAAGCCTTGAAGTCGCAAAAAAAAAAAAAAAAAAAAAAAAAATTCCAGCATGGACTCCACTTGCCAGTCAAAAATAATTGGAGGTGTCCCGCACTGCTATGTTTAGAGCCCCTCTAGCCTTCTGCCAGAATTTCTTATTTTATTCTATATTTTTGCTTTTTGCTCTGGGCATTAGTTTGCGTGTAGATTTCTGAGCCCTGTCCAGCTTGTCAGCTCCCATTATGTTTCACTCTTGTATCCATCCCACAATATTCTGCTGGTAGTGAGCTGCTGAATACCCAGTCTACTGCAAGAGCTGGCAGTTTTCAAATGTGAGGAATGCACGTGGATCATTGAATGCTTCCTTGGGAGGCTGCTGAGCCTCTGAGGGTGGTTACATCTCCCAGTGCTCCTCATGCAATATCTGCATGCATTTATTTAATCCATCTTTGCAGCTGCTGAGCTTGATCCAGGATGTGGCTGCATTGTTGTGCTTCAGCATCCTGAAGGGATATCTTGATGGATTTGTCCTGTCAAAGAGAAGATGAGCATTGCCTTGGAGCAAGAAAGGAAATAGAAACATCAGAGAAATAGCAAATCCATGAAGAACTTTGCTTGTCTTACTGGTAGACCTAACCAGCAGAAATGCTGGATGTACTGAGAGATGGTCAAGAACTGAACTGTCAGGATCAGAAGAGTCTTTGTTCTCTGCCTCTTTTTAGCTTGGTTGACTGGGAGAATTGGCCTTTTTGTTCTGCTGCCCTTACTGCAAATCTCTGCCTATACCTGTTTGCCCCATTCAAGGTACCAGCAGTTGGTTTTTCTCAGCCTGAGACCAAATAATTCTGCATTTTCTTCAAGGTTTAATGTGTAGTAATCTGAAAATATCTCCAAGGACTTTGCTGGAGTGCAAGCCTTTTTATTGTATTGAATTCTGCCATGGGTGTGAGATGCTCAGTTCACCAGTTCCTTTAAACTGTGCTGAACCTTTAGTCAATCTGCAATTCAGCTCACTACATGTTAGTGTTTCAAAAATTAGACATGTTATTTAAACACACTGACCTCCTTCTATAGTCAATAGAGACCCTTGTTTAGGAAATTATTCATCTCAACTCATATTTGTCTCAGTGAGATGAGTTTCTCTCAACACACTTGTCCTGTTCCAGGTACCTTCCTCTCTGGCGGCCAGTAGTTAATGACTTACACAGAAATTTATAGTCTTTTCTAGCTGTTCCAAGCCATTAATAATAATGTTACCTTTCCTGCTTACCAGTGTACAAGCCTCTAAAGACGCCATGCTCCCTGAAAAGAGATGCAAAGGCTCAAGGAAAGCCCTTTTCAAGGATTTGGATGGAGGTGTCCTGCGTCTGGAGCCACCTGTCTCCGTCTTCCCCAAGTCAGAGTTTGAATGGACACAGTTCTACTCAGAAGCTGGTAAGTGCCCGTGCTGGTGGGAGCGTTTGTAAAGTCATGCAGAAACTTGAGCCACGAGGTGTGACTTTCACTGAGATCTGCAGCTGAGGCTGAGGTCATGGTAGTCCCAGTCTGTTTGATTCCTTTCCAGCCAGGATGTAGTGAATTGTGCTGTGCAGCTCTGTGCCCACCAGTGCCAATCTGCCTTCTTGCAGTATCATTTTACCCCACATCCTTAGCCTCTTTAGGGTCTGACTCACTAGATTGGATAGTAAAAAAAAATTTTTTCCCTGTGAGGATGCTGAGACCCTGGCACAGGTTGCCCAGAGAAGCTGTGGCTGTGCTTGGATCCCTGGAAGTGTCTAAGGCCAATCTGGAGAGGGTTTGGAGCAACCTGGGACAGTGGAAGGTATCCCTGCCCATGGCACGGGGTGAAATGAGATGATCCTTGAGGTCCCTTCCAACCCAAACAATTCCATGATTGGTGATTCTACCTGCCCCTTGCAAAGTCCTCTGAGAGCATTGAGGGGCACATGCCATAAAACCACCACAAAAATGCAAAATAATACCAACAATTGGCCCTGCAGGGATTTTCATCTGCATCCCACTGCGGAAGTAATCAAGCTGAAAACCCACTCCAGAAGTTTGACTACCCCTCTCTGTTTAAAAAAGGCCCATTCTGCTCAGTAACCACTTTCTGAAGGCTCCCACAGCAAGGCTCCGTTCTCATCCTGATTAAAACTCAGCTCTCTGATTCCAAATAAACTCTTTAATTACAATTAGCATTCTCTGTGCCTGCTGCTGATGGTGGCCATTTTGCTGTAGAGATGCATCGTTTGTAACTCTGCTGGTATGGGAGACTGATGGGAGGGACTGTAATTAATCCTGTTTTCCTTCACACTCCGAAACTGATTAAACACAAGAAGAACTTTAATCTTTAAGCAAAATGTGTAAGGCTTTTCCTCTAAGGATCCTTCTCTAGCTGGCTGCTTACAGGGTTGATTTATGTGTTGTCTAGATGCAAACACTGATTTTTATTGTACCTTTTCCACCCTAATTATGAATCACATCCAAGCACTAATGCTCTGGTACTATTACCACTTAGCACCTGCATATTAATGAATAAATTTGCATACAAAACCTGGATTTCATTCAGATTCCCACCATTTTTTAGCACATCTTAGCACACAGTCATAGCTATAAGAGGAATCCCTACCATCTAAAGTGCACTGAGGATACCACCTTCGCTTCACAGAGTTTATCTCCTTGTGAAATGGAGGTAACAGCATATGATAAAAGTTGCCTGCCTCTGAAGCTATGACAAAATTGCTGTGGTTTTCTTTTTGCTACCCAAATCAGAATGGGGATTTTTTTCCCCTTCCCTTCACAAATGTGTGTTAAATTCCTCTGCATTTCTCATTCTGACCTATGGTTCCTTCTGTGGCTGACATTTAAAAAGGCACAATTTGATGATAAGATGAATGCATGATTGTCTTCTTCCCTTCTCTCCTTCTCTTTCTGGAAAGGTGCAGCACTGAGTATTTTTCATAGTGCAATGCAGGCTCCCAGGATAGACAAACTGGAGAAAAAGCTCAGCTTTCCTGCTCCCACCCATCTCCTGCCAGTAGGACCAGAGCAATTATCATCCTTTCTGTGCTGGGCAGTGATGAGGCCAAACCTTGAGTCCCTGTTCAGTTTTGAGCTCCTAACTGCAAGAAAGACATTGAGGGGATGGAGTGTGTCCACAGAAGGAAAAGGAGTTGGGGAAGGGTCTGGAACATAAGTCCTATGAGGAGCAGCTGTGGGAGCTGAGGTTGTTTAATCTGGAGGAAAGAAGGCTCAGGGGGACTCTCTACAACTCCCTGAAAAGAAGGATTGGCCTCTTCTCCCAGGAAATTGGTGATAGGTCAGGGGGAAATACCCCCAAGTTGCACCAGGGAAAATTCAAGTTGGATATTGTGAAAAATGTCTTTCCAGAAAGGGTGGTCAGCCATTAAAACAGGCTTCCCACGACAGGGCTGAGGCCACCATCCCTGTAATTATTAAAAATAAATGATGAAAGAAAGAAGAAAGAAAACCAAGATGTGGCCCTTTGTGATATGGTTTAGTGGGCATGGTGGCATTCACTTATTCGTCATGGGCTTGATGATCTTAGAGGCCTTTTCCAGCCTTAATGATTCTGTAGGGACAGATTCCCCTTTGGTGTGACAATGCTTCAAATGGTGGTGTTGTCACAGAAATATAGAATCATGGAATGGCTTGGAAGGGGCATTGGAATGGGATGATCTTTCAGATCCCTTCCAACGCAAACCAGTTTGTGATTGTATGATTCTATGATAAATTTAAATATTTATGTTCACTTCAAGCTTTCAGTTTGACCAATCAGATTGAAATTTCTGCCCCTCAGCTATTTTCAAATACTCTGATTACTCTGTGGGGAGCAAACCAAAACACTCAGTAGACTTCAGGGACAAAAAAAGCCATGGAGATATTTTATCAGAATAAGGAATATCACAGGGAAGAGCTTGTGAGAGCCATAACCGGGGCACAAGGGATCATTCAGAATTATACTGATGTTTCTGGATTCTCATGATGTCTTTTATTGAAGACGTAATTGATACAGAATTTGTGAAATTTATTATTTCTATACCCACTTTTCCCCCCTTTGTTTTCCCAAACTTTTACCCACTGAGTTGGGTCTTTGTTCATAGACCAAGCTTTTCATTGTGACTCTCTGAAGAAGCAGAATTGTTCACTTCAAAATGAAATTTTAGTTTTCTGGATAAACCGCAGAAATTTAGAAAACAAGAACAAAACAGGAGGGAACAGATCCAAGATTTTTGTTGCTATTATTATTTCTACTGCAAGAAAAAAGGAGTAACAACAAAAGTGGGTTTGAGTCCAACAAAGCATAATTACTTTTTAATGTGAGAGTCCTTTTTAGTCTTTTTTTTTTGTCTTTTAAATATAATGCTGCAAAAGTTTAAAATTAAATGTTTTCCAACACCCTCCTCCCTAAATAATTTATGAGGAACTTTCAAAGTGCCATTTTTGAATTATCCAAAACAATTTAATGAGTTTAACATGAATTTGTAATTATTTAAATCTCTTTGAGCTGCCATTTTTGGATGACAAAATGTTTTTCTCCTAAAATTCATGTCTAGAGCAAGACTCTTGCAAAAGAGCTTGGGGCCAGGCCTGGAGCACTAAATGGTTCCATGATAGAGGAAATACCAGAATCATAAGCTGTACAGCAGAATTAGCTATAAACAGGAGTGTCTTGTTGGGGAATTAAGGATAAGTGAACAGTTTGTGTATTCAACTGATTCCTATGTCCAGGTTAAAACCCCAGGTCTACAAAGGGCAGCTGATTCAATCATCCCTGTGTAGTTAAAGGATCAGCCAGTTGCTGGCTTTTTGCAGTGTTCATAGGACTCTCTTATCACAGTTCCTAAATCTGTGATTTGGGGTAACTCTCAGAGCCATTGAAGTTCATTGTGCTCCCTTGGTGGAAATCTAGCTGAGGACCTGAAACTGGTAGAAGATCCAGCTGTCCCCACTTCTGTTGTCTCCAGCGTTCTCATAGAATTTTGGAATGGTTTGGGTGGGAAAGGACCTCAAAGGTCATCTAGTTCCATCTCTTGTCATGGGCAGGGGCAATTTCCACTAGAGTTTACTAATGTTCCCTCCACTGAGCAAAGAGAGATTGACTCATTACATGGATAATACACAGAAACAGAGAGATGAAACCAAGGCTTTCCAGTTTTAGTCTTGAGCCTGCAGACTGATGTTTTTTTCCTGCTGACAGATACATTCTAGGCATAATTTAAGGCAATTTAGACTGAATAATCATAAAATCATAAAAGAGATCAGGTTGGAGGTGGACTCAAAACCTCCTCTGGTCCACCCTCTTGTGGGAAAGGAACATTATCTGCCACCCTGTCCAACTGCATTTTGAAAACCTCAAAATGAGGATGTGATGGAAACTCCACCATGTCCCTGAGGAAGTTGTTCCAATAAACCATAGAATCACAGAACGGTTTGGCTTGGAAGGGACATTCAAGATCACCTTGTTCCATCCCCCTTCCATGGGCAGGGACATCTTCCACCATCCCAGCTTGCTCCAAGCCCTGTCCGACCTGGCCTTGGACACTTCCAGGGATGAGACAGCTACAACACCCAGAGATTGCTGCCATTGTGAAAAAAACTTATTTCTTATATTGAGGTGAGACTTTTCCTTCTGCAAGCAGTACCTGTAGCCCATTGTCCTCCCCATGTCTCCTTGTGAAGAAGGAGATTTATCCTCCTTGTAGCTTGCCTGTAACCACTGGAATATTGTGATAGGATTCTCTCCTGAGCCTTGTCTCTTCCAGGGAGAACCCACCTAATCCTTCAGCCTTTCCCTATAGGAGATGTTCCCCAGCCTTTTCACCAGCTTTGTGTCCTTCCTTCAGTCCTCTCTGATTCTGATTTACTGGGCCATGATGAAGCCCTAGACTATCTGATGCATATTCATGCAACTTTTTCTTCCTGTTGTAAACATATGCTCCTTGCATTTTGTGTGAATAATTGAATTTATTTTCTCCTTTACAACCTGACAACTCCTTATAAGTTCTTTGGATACAGTAGAAGAATCAGTGAAATTTAGGTCTGTAATACCGCTGTGGGATGGGCATTTATTTTGACACTAATTTTCCAGGAAGAGGAGAGAATTTGTGACGTGCCCAAGCTCAGTCATTGAATTAAAAATTTTCCTTCCAGAACCCTGACAGCCAGACTCTGAATCTAAAAACACCCCATCCTGTTAAAGCAGGTGAAACTTTATGGTTGCATGGACTAGAATAAGCCCAATGTGCATTTTACATAGCACTTTTTACTAAAAAAAGATATTCCTGGACTATATTTTGGGACATCACTGAACATTTAAATTCTGGCTACAGTTACAAAGAAAGAAACAAAAAATTGCAGTTGTTTTGTTTTGTTTTTGGTTTTATTTCTCCAATTTTTCTTAAAAAAAAAAACGGATTTTTTTTATGGGCTCAGCTTTAGTGTTAATCTATTGGTGAGAAGACCAGTGTGTTGTGGACAAGGAAATTTTTATCTGACCAGCAAATCACTGCGATTATATTTTCCTGTGTCATTTTCAATCTGGACAAATCTAAAGGTGTGAAATTGCTCAGTAGTCTTGCTTACTCTCTAGAGGCAGTCAGTACATTTTCTAAATCATAGAGAGGAAAGTGTTTAATATGTAAATGCTGTTCTGAAGCAAGTTATGGAGACATTCAATGCTCAATTTTATAAAAAAACTATTGTAAAAAACTCTTTGAATTGTAACACTGAAGTTAAAAGTCATAAATGAATATACAGAAGTTTGTTAAATTCATCAGAAATATGATAAAATGTCAGATGTAGGTAAAAACAATAACTTGGGTTATGGGTCAAAATTTTTGTACCATTTTCTTTCTTCTGGTACTCTTAATTATTGAATAAAATCTTAAATAATAGTTGGGAAAACATAGAATTTTGAGACAGGCTGGCAGTATAAGTGAGGGCTAAACCTGGGTGAAAATGTTGCACCATAAATATTTAATATTCCAAGGAATATGATTAGCCACACTAGCTATGCATAATTGTAGTCAGTAATTAAAGATGTCTGAGAAGAAAATGCAGGTTTGGTAGATCTGCAAGGAATGAAACAATGCAATATCAGCATTGTTTTCCTCTGGAGCTTTTTGCTGTTGCTGCTCCCAAATAGAAATTTGCTTTTTCTGCAATAAATGGCCCATGCAAAATGGGTTGGAAGTAGCAATGGAGGACATTAAAAGAGCTCTTACCAAGCTATTCTTTCATAAAAACCAAACCTAATATGATCAGAAAATGCTTATAATCCTTAATTTTCCTGAAAACACATCTCTGGTAAAGATTTCAGCAGACTTTAATTAAGTTGAGACCAAAGCAGAGAATAAAGTTGGGAGGATTTTCGTAATGCTCATGGGAGAACAAAGTTAAAAGTAATCCAAAGGGAAATTAAGTTATTTTTATGTCTTTGATGTCTATGTGGTGGCTCATTGGGGTGAGATGGTGGAACACACTGAATTAAAGAATCAGCTGTGCCAACTTCGGTACTGCAGAGTGAGGGACAATTCTGTGGGTGGAGAATCCACCAGCTGGGAAAGAAGATAGAGCAAGGAATGGCTTTAAACTGACAGAGGGCAGGTTTAGATTAGAGGCATGGAAGAAATTCTTTTCTGTGAAGGTGCTGAGGCCCTGGCACAAGTTGCTCAGAGAAGTTCTGGCTTCCCCATCCCTGGAAGCGTCCAAGGCCAGTCTGGAGAGGGCTTGGAGCAACCTGGGATAGTGGAAAGTGTCCCTGTCCATGGCAGGGGGTGGAACAGGATAAACCTCTTGGTGTCTTCCAGCACAAACCAGTCTGTGATTCTGTGATCTGGATGCCACCATGAGACTTCCTTAGGGGACAGCTCTGCCAAAGAAAACCATTCCTCTACATTATTTCTTTTGGTAAATCAGAGAGGAACTGATCATTGTTGGGGATGTAGCAACAAGGTCAGCAGTGGGGCTGAGGTGGCCATGCTACAGGTCCATTTTGAAATACTCTAAATTGCTTTCTCTCACACTCACCTGTGTTTCAGACTCTAATAAAAGGCCATTTTCCTTTTTCAGGGTTGCTTTTTCCTTCATTCTGAATCCAGGATGTATGAGATGAATGGCATTGTTCATTTTCCGTGTGATCAGCATAGAGCAATGAATATACACATACAGATTATAGATCCGTATATGTGTAATTGTATGAGCCTATCAAACTCTATTTTCTTGTCCCCATCAAACAAGGGTATCAAATTCTTTTCTCCTGATGAAGCCAGAAAAACCTTGCGCAAACCCAACCATTTTGCACATTTATTGCTGTAAATGGAGTTAGGCTTTTTGTGCCACCCTTTCTGCTTCTTTTCTAAATTCCTCAGGTTCTTTCAAACAGTCATGCACTGATGTTCAGCTGCATCAAATGAAAAATATGTGTATTCATATCTATTAGAAATGATTATCCAAATGAATTTTGGAAAAAACTGATTATGAAGTCAGGTCCCTGACAATGGGAGGTAACCTTGCCCCTTAGGATAGCAATCCTTTTTGAAGATGTGCCAACAAATAGTTTGTGCCTGCTCTTGCTATCAGAAATTCTTGGCTTCTCCTTTAAGCCTTAATCCCTGAGGATAAAAGAGCAGGTTTTTAATTTTCTATACTCAACTCCTGTATTTAAGGAGCTGTTTTTAAAAATGCCACCATTTTTAGAGTTTGTGAGATCTTGGAGAGCCTGTTTGCTTCCCTGGAGGCTCAGTACCCCCAAAACACTATATCACCTTTAATTAGGATTCTAGTTATGGATTTGAAACCCACCTCTCTCCCTTTCTGTATATAAACATTGTCTGCAACAGAAGCAAAAGTGGTCGTTTTTTTTTTTAATCATTGACATGATGAGGCTTCTGTTTCAATGTAGTGTTTCTTAAACTGTGATTCATAAAGCATTGGTGGTCCATGAAACCTGAATAACTGATGGACTCACCACTGATGGATTTATTTAGGATTCCGAGAGTTAAATGTCAAAATAATTATTAGGCACGTGGAAAACAGGAGATACAAGGAATGACTGGAAAATCTGGGTGGTTTGCTCTTGAGAAAAGATGGAAGAGAGGTTTAGGAACAGCCTTCAAAAACATGAGACTGCTGGGGATTGGAGAGAAATAAATTGCTCCCAAAGTCTGTGGAACCAGAAATAATGGTCTGAAGTATCAGAGAAGCATGGGCATAGTTTGCCTGAGTTGCAGAGTCCTCATCAGTGAATCCTTAGACAATCAGATAGAGCTGATCTTGTCCTGATCTTGTCCTGAGGTTGGAGGATAGGTCACATAACTTTAAATAGCCGTCTCAGCACCTATTTTAAAAATTCTGAAAGGATTTCCACGGCCTTCAGGAATCTTTGAGGTCTGACAGTGATATATGGGTCCAAAGGCCAGGATGTTGTAGGAGGTTTGGTAATTAGGACTCTATAAGTGCTTCTGATGAAGACAAAGAGTGATCACTGGGGAGGAAAGGGATTGTCTCTCAACCCATGTGCTTCGTCCTGATCATTCTGTCTGCCTGTTCTTGTGGAATGCCAATGAGCCTGAAATTATGTGCAATATGTAAGTGTAGAGATGAATCCCATAGAAAATGGTGTCCAGGGTGTGAGTGGAGTTTACAGCACCAGGGAACCAAAACTGGCACAGGCTGCCCAGAGAAGCTGTGGCTGCCTCATCCCTGGAAATGTTCAAGGCCAGGCTGGATAAGGCTGGGAGCAACCTGGGATAGGGAATGGTGTCCCTGCCCATGGCAGGTGGTTGGAATGAGGCGGTCCTGAAAATCCCTTCCAACACAAACCATTCTATTCCTTATTTGGGACCTCTCCTCAAAGCTCAGACGCCCTTCATATTCTCCCAAGGAACTGTTCTGTTCTCATTTGTCATTCCTGTTTTGGTGATGCCCACAAATCAACCCAGTCATTGGGTTTTATTCTTACAATATACCACCCAGAAATTTCCACCATCTTCTGGAAGAATCACAGAACACTTTGGGTTGGAAGGGACCTTAAAGATCACCTTGTTCCACCCCCTGACATGGGCAGGAACACCTTCCACTATCCGAGGTTGTTCCAATCCCCATCCAGCCTGGCCTTGGACACTTCCAGGGATCCAGGGGCAGCCACAGCTTCTCTGGGCAACCTGTGCCAGGGCCTCCCTACCCTCACAAGGAAGAATTTCTTCCTAATATCCAGTCTAAACTTACTGTATTTCAATTTGAATCTATTCCCACTTTTCTTGTCAATCCATGCTCTTGTAAATATTCCTTCTCTCTCTTTCTTGTTGACTCACCACAAGTACTGGAAGGCCACAATTAGATCATCCCAAAGCCTTCTGTTTTCCAGGCTGAATAATCCCAACTCCCTCAGCCTTTCATCATAGCAGAAGTGCTCTATCACTCTGATCATCCTGGTGCCTCCTCTGGACTTGCTCCAACACCTCCATGTCCTTCCTGTGCTGGAAATCCAGGGCTGGAAGAAACTCTGCAGGTGAGGTCTCACCTGAGTGGGGCAGAGTCACTTCCCTTGATCTGCTGCCCATGCTGCCTTTGGTGCAGCTGCTGCAGAAGCTGCTGATATTAAAAGTCAAGCCAGAATGTGTCAGGAGAAGCAGAGGAAGTGGAGAAGTGAGTTGCTCCAGTGAGGCAGCGATGGAACCAGGGACAGCATCTACATGGAACACCCTCTCCAGGCTTGCTGGCTGCTGCCTTTAAGGAGGCAAGATGGTTGTGGTTAAGCAATTAAAAAAAAAAAGAAAAAAAAGAAAAATAGAAAAAAGAAATGTGTATTTCATCCTGCAAGCATAACTATATTATTTCCTTTAGATCTTAGAGACATATTTATAATCCAGCCAAACTGCTGAGTGGGAGTTTGCAGAGGTTTACAGGGGAAGCACCGCATTTTGCAACAATTAATTTTGCAGAGGAAGCAGCCTGTTTAAAGATGCCTGTGGCAGTCACTAAAATATGTGTTGTTTTTCAAGGCCACCAGACACACAGTTGGCTAGGTTGGCTAATAAACAAAACAACAATGCAAAAAAACCTAAAAACAACCCAGCCTCATGGGGTTTGCAGGAAGAAGGGATGAGAAATAAAATGAATAATGCTTACCTGCTAGGGGTGGGTGAAGACTATAATTGTTTAGCCCCCAGCAGATCCCTGCAAGGGTTAAAAATGACAAAGATATTAGTTGGTGACTGCTAAGATTGTTGGTTTGAAGCTTTGGGCAAAACACAGACTGTTATTTACCGGACTTGGTCGATTTACTTCTTAATGCAATAATGACCTGTGAAATGAAACGTGAGCTAGACAATTGTTCCTCATTGTTTCCAGTAAAACATCCTTTCATACCCCATTAAACCACCATTAATTCCATTTGAAAGAGAAGCAGGCACAAACACCAAGGGATAGCTCTCTTTTCCTCTCTTCCTCTCTTTGTGGGACTGATCAAGGCCTGTGGATGGAAAAGCAGCTTTCTCACCCATTTTAGAGGGTGTTGGGCAGCCTGCGGGGGGGGGGGGGGGGGTGGGGCACGTTTTTGAATGAACACTGCAGAGATCTACTGGATTGGCACCCAGTGGATCACATTCCTGAGTTTTGCAGAACATACTAGGAAATCTGGCTAACAGTCAATTTATTGGTTTTTATACATCATGTTTCTGTCTCTTTTTTTAAAGTTGGGTTTCTTCAAGCGGGAGATTTATGTAATCATGCAGTGTAAGTGCAGACATATCTGTTTGTTATTTCCCTCACAGTCCTTTTAAACGCATTTTCAATTTTAAACAAAAATAATAGAGTGATAGGTCCTCAAGGTAATAGATTCCTACAAGTTTAAAAAAGTTTGGGTCTGTGAACAAAAACTCTGAGTGAATGTTTCTGTCCCCCAAAGTGGGTTATCTGTTTGGAGTCCTTTGGCTACCGAGAAATGTTCTCTGGAGTGAAACTCCACGTTTGTATCTCAACTAAAGGAAGAAACTTTTGCACACTGGTTCAGAGCTGGGAATCCAGCCAGAGCTGTGCAGTGCAGCACTGGTTCCACCTGGCATGGAGCTGTTCTTTACCTCCTGATTTTCCTCTGCTGTGGCATTGAAAGATGTGTTGATGTGGCACTGAGGGACAAAGTCAGAGGGATTTTGTGGTGTCACATTTACAGTTGCACTTGATCTCAGAGGTCTTTTCCAAAGCCAAACCTCCACAGCCTCCCCAACCAGCAACCAAATTGTCATCTTGCTGCTGTTTGGCCTTACCTGAAACCTAGACCAAGGCATTTAATCAGTTCTTTGGCAGGTGTTGTCCACCTGCAAGGGGGCTGCCATGGATCAATGGCTTTGATTCAAGAGTACCATTGATTTCATGCAATCACAGTTTGACAGCCTATACTGAAACATTCCATCATATTACTTGTTCTTTCTTTTTACTTGCTTCTACTTTTATATTTTATTTTATACTCTATACTTTAATGTTATTTGCTACACTAGATGCCTTTCTTTTTCCCTGATAGATTTATGCCTGGGGAAAGATTTTGTCTGAAAGTTTGCTCAGAAATGGTTCAGCTGCAATGAACAAAATGAAGCTTTCTTTTGGTGTGTGTTAAAAACAAATCTCTGAACTTTAGAACCTATGGCCTTGCAGTAGAGGTTGAGGGTTATCAGAAAAACAACTCTGTGGTCAGTGAATTATTTTCTATTTACAGTCCTTATGAAAAACTCTGTCCAGAACTATTTATGAAAATAATTTGCTTAGATTCATTATTTTCTCATGTTCTTTGAAAGATCTAAGCCTCGTCTATCTCTTGTGAAAATTTCAGTTCCTGCTCTGCTGCATTGCTTGAAGCACAGACATCAAATACTCTCCTGAGTATTTGGAGCCTCAAATCCCACATTCTAGTTCCCTTGCATTGCATCTGCTGATTAACAAAGGAATTCTGGGCACTTGGTGACCCTGGTTGCTGCCCAAGGCTGTGTCCCCAGGAGGCAAACATGTGTTGTGTCCTGACTTTACAGACTGGGTTGGGCAGAAGCCAAGGGATTACACAGAGTCCTCTGGGGTGGAATGGAGAAGAGACCTCAAAGTTTTACCAGCAACAAGTATGTCATCCACTGGGAAAAAAGCTGGCTGGGTGTTGGTTCACCAGCCTTATTATTAAAGAACCTAGCACGGTTTAGCTTGTGTAGGATTGAGATTTTTTGTGTGTGTGCCTATGTGTGACTCAATGATTATTTATAAGATCAAGTTACACGTGCAAAAAAACCCCCAAAAACCAAAATAAATAAACAAAACAAAAATCTTTTTGTGGAAGGTTTTAATTACAGTTCTGAAAAGGATGGAGAAGAAGAAGTGCAAGATCTCATCATGAATACGAAGAGCAATGACCTGGGAAAATAGATATCTTTTTTTCTTTCCCTGCAATTTTTCCTACGTAGCCCTGCTCTGGTTCAGAGTGAATCACAATGGTCTGTTTGTGTGTATTTAAACATTTGTGTTTATACACACACAGGCACTGCCCTCACAACTGTTCTTGGGAGCATTTCATCATTTTTTCCTCTTATCTTCAAAATATTAGCATTTAATGAAATACACATTTCCTTCATTTATCTTGAACCTACTCCAAGGCCAGCAAATACCAGAACCTCAAATGTTATGACAGGATAGATTCTTTATTGGTTTGTTTTCTTTTCATTCTTTCTGTTTTCACTGTGATTTTTAATTTTTTTTTTTAAAAGATTATAGACCCTTATGTTCCAGCTCTAGGAACCTGGCTTCCAACTGAGGTACACAAATATGTCCAAAAAAATGTCCCTGAGACCCATCCAATGCAGACAGCTGTGCAGCAAACAGGAAATTGAGGAAGTCAGGTTCATCAGAAACACAGGATTTCCTTCGTGGATGTTTCAGATAAAGCATCTTTAATTTTTCCATGCTGGATCAGTGCTGTAAAAGAGCTGTGAGAAAAGCAGGGGAATTTTTGCCCTGTCCTTTGATGTCAGGGATGTAAAAGTACTACTGAAAGACAGGTTCTTGTGGGGACCATCACACCTTGGCCATGTTGGCGTGGCTTCTTCCAAGCAAACTCTCGTTTGTCCGTCCATGTTCCAGGCTGGCAGGACAGGAGGCAGCTCTGAACCAGGAGCTGTGTCACTGTCACTGTCACTGTCACTGTCACTGTCACTGTCACACACAAGAGCAGCACTGCTAAAGATGTCTGGGCAGCTGAATTTTGAGGAGAGGTCCCAGAGAGTGAATGGAACCATAGAACGGTTTGGGTTGGAAGGGACTTTTAAGATCAGCTCTTTCCACCTCCTGCCGTGGGCAGGGACCCCTTTCTGTATCCCAGGTTGTGCCAAGCCCTGTCCAGCCTGGCCTTGGGCACTTCCAGGGACTGGGCAACCACAGCTTCTCTGGGCAACCTGTGCCAGGGCCTCAGTACCCTCACAGTAAGAAAATCACTTGATTACCCTGTGAAATTAGGATGCTTCTTATTTTTCCTTCCACTCATTAGTTTGTAATGACTTCTGACATTTCAGTGTCAGGAACTACAGAAATGTCTGCGTGGCATCTGGTATGGTGTGATTCCAAACTAGTTTGGGTCCCCTGTGAACCACAGGGAAAAATTACAAACTGTTAATTATCAGTGTTCCTGTGGCATTACTAAGTCAGGCAACCACTTAGATGTTGCTTCTGTGACCTTAGCTTGCCTTGCTCTCCTCTTCATGCTTTTAAATTTTGACAATCTTTGTCTTCTTTGACAGTTTTCATGATCACATGAAGAAGCAAGCAATTTTGACTCATTTGGCCCAAAATGGAATTGCTCTGCTGATGGCTCAGGGCTGTGTGCTACCACATGTTTGTATAAAAGAGAAAGCTGTGGGGAGACCTTATTTTGGCCTTTAAGTATTAAAGGAAGCTTTTAAGAAAAATGGAGGAAGATAATTTTAGCAGGTCGTGCTGCAATAGAACAAGGGTTGATGGTTTTAAATTAGGAGGTGGTCAACTTAGATTAGCTATAAGGGAGAAGATTTTAGAATGAGGGTGGTGAAACACTGGCAACACATTGTCCACAGAGGTGGTGGCTGCTTCAATCCTAGAAACATTCAAGGCCAGATTGGACAGGGCTCTGGCATAGGTGGTCTCTGAGTGATGTTTTTTAACCATGGGGATGGTGAGGCCCTGGCACAGGTTGTCCAGAGAAGCTGTGGCTGCCCCTGGATCCCTGGAAGTGTCCAAGAACAGGGTGGATGGAAATTAGAGCAACCTGGGATAGTGGAAGTTGTCCCTGCTCATGGCAGGGGGTGGAATGGGATGATCTTCAATGTCCCCTCTAATCCCAAGCATTCCAGGATTCTAGGATTCTGTGACATGCACATCAAATATCAGCAGGAAGAGCACAACCTTCCATCCCAGTTTCAAGCATATTGCTCTCAGGACAATGACTTAATAGAACATTTTAACTTAATGAAGTTAAAGTGTTGAAAGCTCGGGCCAAGAGGTTGCTACACGCAAAAGCTGCATTTCACAAAATAATTACTGGGACAAAACATGCAATATCTTCATTTATAAAGCATAGCTTTGATATAGATGTCATCACTTTACCAGAGTTCAAAGCACATGTGGTTGACACTATGTGCAGCACTGGGTTCTCAGGATATGTAGCATGAGTATAATGCTTAGTTAAAATAATTAGTTGAAAAGAACATATTCATTTCTGAGTGAATTTTTGGAGAAATAGCTCAGTGCTTTGGAAAAAAAGAAAAGTTATTAACTGACATTGTGTGTAAGAAACTGCAAAATAAATATTTTCATCTGGGGTACTTATATTGAATACTCAGTTTTAGATCATGCCAAGAACATGTTTATTAACTTGACATGTAAAAAATTATATTCATTTCAATATACAAATATAGAAATATGTTATGATAAATATAAATATATTTATGGGTATATGTGATTATAAAATCATTCCACATTCTCCAGTTGCTGGGATAGGACGCACACAATCGGTGAGAGCTACTACAGCATCATAAGGTGCTTTTGAAGAACTTTTCAATGTAAAGATGTGGGGTTTTTTCTTTTGTTTTCTCTCTTGTAGGCATGCTAAATTAACAACAGCACCTCATCTTGTCTTAGAAAATAAGTTGTCAAGACAAGGTAACCTTGCCACTTCAATTTGCCCCACTATAGAAGTCATGGATCTGTGCAATATATTGGACTTCTGTGTCCTTGCTAATTTTTTTTGCCTTTGTCTTTCCTGTCCTTTTTTTTTTTTTTCAAATCTGGGTAACTACCCCATAATTCTAGTTTCAAAAGGCCCTATTTTCTCATTCTTGGATAAGGCAACTTGAATTAAAACTTTGGCATAGATCTTTCTTAAGAGACCAATATAGAATTTAACTCCTGTGTTTGACAAGTTAATTGGCCAAGCTTTAAAACCATCAGTTATGGAATAAAACTGTATGTAATTAATTAAAGGGAGCTGATTATTTTCAGTCAGGCTCTGTTCCTGAAACATCCTCCTACTCACTAATAAACTTTGTTCCTGCGGTGGTTTTTCTGAAATTAATAAGCGCATTGCAAAACCAGGGTAAGCCTTTCTTATTGTCTGCTTCCCATACTCACCAGGATGCAACAGTTACTGGGCTGAAAATGAAATCACATCCCTATGGGGTCCATATTGCAAGAACAATATTTTATTCTCCTCTGTGGGATTTACACAGAATCCTTTAGGTTGGAAAAGTCCTCTGAGGTCATCAAGTCCAACCAGCACTGCCAAGTCTACTACTAAACCATGTCCCAAACAATGAACACTTTCAAAGATGGTGATTCCACCACTCCTTGGCTGGTTTTTTTCAATGCCTGACCCCCTTTGCAGTGCAGAAATTATTCCTCAGACAGATTATAGAATTAGCTGATCAAAATCACCAAGTAAGTTCAAAGTTGAACCAAAAAATAAATATGAAAGAAATAGGAGATACAGCTCTATTGGATAAATAGCTAGGGAGAGTACTTGGCAAAAATTTCCCTAATAGCTGTGAGAGTTCTTGGCTCTTCTTGGACCTCCTGATCCAACTCGTGATAAATTAATTAAATTTTCTGTCCACGTCTTGCTATGAGGATTGACCACAATTAAAAGCACAGCTCACATTGGAGCAGGGTTGGGCTGTCCCTGGTCTCTGTGCCTTAGGAGAGGGACACCACTGCTTTATTTTCTGGAGAGGGAACTGTGAGATAAAATCACAGCAGGATGTGTCAGGAATGAAGCCAGGTTGATCTGTCCTGGCTGTGGGGTGGAGGAATAGGCTGTGCCACTTGTTGAGGACTTTTCCAGTTATTTGAATAATGATCTGGATTAGAAGAGACCTTAAAAATCACCCAGCTCCAGCACCTGCCATGGGCAGGTACACCTTCCACTCGCCCAGGTTGCTCCAAGCCCTACCCAACCTGGCCTTGGACACTTCCAGGGATGGGGCAGCCACAGCTTCTCTGGGCACCCTGTGCCAGGGTCTCGCCAGCCTCTAAATAATTTCTTCCTAATATCTAATGTAAATCTACTCTTTTTCATCTTAGAGCCATTTCCCCTGGTCCTATCTCTGTATGCCCTTCAAAAGAGTACTTCTCCTAATCCCCTTTTTGACACTGGAAGGCTGTTACTATGTTTCCCTGAAAGTTATTACAAGTTATTAGAGCTGTAAGTAGAATCAGTTGAAATAATTTTTTCGTTGCAGGAAAATGATATGATGTCCCCTTTACTTTTTGAAACCACTGAGTAAGACATCTTAATCAGCTTTAGAGAAACTATTCTGCCCAGCTTCAAGTGGTTGCTTTGGATCTTTGTGCATGGTGGGAAATCTGCTTTCTCCTTTCCCTCTCCAGACTCCAAGGGTACAAACTTCCTTAGCCATTCAAATTTGTGTCTGAAGGAAGAAGAAATCCCTAAGGAAGTCAGTGACCACACATAACAAAAAAACATCCCTTGCTCTTGGAAAGGCTAAGTCTCTCTGGAAAAAGCTCTGACTCCATGTATGCTTGAAGAGCACTCCAAAGAAAAGAACCCCAAACCAGTCAGAGATGAAATATAAGTGCAGGGCTGCCCACAACAGCAGGAAGATTCCTGCCTGCAGACAGGAATCCTACAGAACTCCAGGAATGGCTTTAAAATTCACATTCAAATTTTATCATGTTTTTAGTGTAATGTTGGAGGCAGTGATTGTTTTGGGAAGAATAATCAGCATTTATAGACTGACCTTCTCTTCTCATACCCCCTGTTTTCCAAAGCAGCCATTAATTCAGGTTAGTTTGACCTGAAGGTAAAAGAAATTCCTGTAGTATTTGTTTATGTATCCTGTCTCACCCAATCTTTTAGCCATTCAAACCTCCAGTGGCAAAGTGTCCCAGAATTTCTGTGAGTGACAACTTCTGGGCATGAGGTGATTCTTAGGAATTCTGATTGATAGCAAGTACCTCCATGAATTATTGCAGACTGAACAAGTCACTTGTGTTCTCTAACATTTTCCAGTTTTGGATATTTTCTGGATCTTTTTTACTGTTCTCTGTAAAATGAGTGTGGGTCCCCATTCAGCAGAAATTAGTATAGAAGTTTGTTTGTTAGCTTTTACTGATTTTATGTAGATGTTGGTTTCAAAGAAGCCCTTTGTAACCAATAACTCTTCACTGCAACCCTGGAAGGCTCACAGGTTGTAGGATGGTGATTTAGGCAAGAAGGTGGGTGGGAAAAAGTCAATAATAATACCAATAAAAAAGCCATATTTCTGATCAAAGCAGCAAGTGCTTGAATAAAGATTATATTAAAAGGAGAAAAATGTAGAGGTCTTGTTAAAACCTTTGGGTTAGTGTCCAGTTATGTGGATTTTCCCTCTAGTGCTTATTCTGGCATTCATTAAACCCTGATAAGTTACATAGAAACACTTGAAAGAATGATTAGAAATGCTATGTGTGAATAATAGAATTGCTTAAAGGGAAATGGAAATTCTTAAAGGGAAATGCATACTGACATGGAAAGTGAACTTGTGCAATTTTCTCATTGTTCAGGGTTATTATCTTGTTCTTATTTTGAGGGTGTTGAATTTGTATCCTTTTATGTTCACAGTTTGGGAGCTGCTTAAGGAAATGATATTGCTGCAGTGGGATTCAGATGTGCTGAAGTCTTTTCAAAAAGCAAAGTGTCTTTTTTGGGTGTCTTTCTTTGAGAGGCTGAGGCTTGAGTTTGGAGAGGAAAGGAATAAAAAAATTTCAAATCAACACAGAGCTTTGCTCTCCATCTTCCTGTGCTCTCGGGGTGAAATTCCTCATAATTCAGTTTCAGAAGAGTTTTCACAGGTGTTCCTTGGTAAATAGGTTCAACAGAGTCCATCTTTGCATGGAAATGACATCTTGCCAACAAGAATGACAAGAGAACCCTTTGTGTTGCAGGAAATGATGCAGCCAGCACCTTCAGAAGGCTTTTTGCTAGAGTAAAGGTTTATTTCTGGTTTACTTGGTGTTGCTATTTAACCAACCAAAGTGCAATGGCAAGCACTGGAGCTGGAGGTTAAACCAAAATTAACTTGTTGCCATGAGAACATGTTCTATTCCTTTGCTCTGCTCTTCATGTTACAGAAATAATATATCAGCACTGTGGCAGAGAGGAGCAGAGCTGATCCTGTGGTTGAATTAGGAAGTCAAGCTATAAAAGCCCTAATCTAAACTGTGGGATAATGAGATGTAAGAGGATTTTCTGAGGTCCACTGCTGATCACATCATGTTTGTTTAGTAAGATGGGAGTGTTTTCACTGAGATAAAAGCTTAGATTTCTTTGAGAGGAGTTTCAAAACCAACCTCCAATACTTTAAGCCACAGTGATTTCATGGGACATGGAAAAGCATTTTTTAAGCCATTCTGAGGTTTTGTGCTCTACATGAGCTATATGTGGGTATAACATTGACATGCCTTTCCTTGCCAATGTTTTCCAACAGAATCTGAGAAGTATTTTTCCCTTGTATTTTCTTTTTCAACAGTGCAGTCAAAAAAATCTCAGTCAGAGGATGAAAGCCTGCACCTCTGATCTTAATGTCTGTGATGACACAGCTCTCAAAGAAGGTTCTGTGGAGAAACTCAGGATGCAGTGAGCTCCCAGATCCATTCACATTTCACTCCACAGAGACCACACAGGTAGATGATGGCAGAGTAGAAATACCTGAGGTCACCCACTGACAACAGGTTCATGGGTCCATCATGGTCTGCAAAGATTTTAAGCAAACTGAGGCTCAGAGAATCACGTGTGCTCTGAAAAGTGGTTTTGCCTTATTTCAAGGACCTGTAATTCCTGGTTTATTGCTGCTGTGGGCCATCAGTCAGGTCTTGCACTGTGCCAAGGAGAAGGTGTAGATGTATTCTGAATATGAGGCATAGGGTTGCAATTGCTTGCTTTTCCAAAGAGACATTCAGGGTAAACTCAAAAGATTCATCTTGTCTACCTGAAACAATCTCTCTCTCCCTAAAATTGATGTCTAAGATGCACAAATTTCCCGTGCAAGGTGTTGATTTCTCTCAAACACACAAATGTATAAACTAGATAAAAAGCCAGACCTAGGAGAAAGCATTGCATGGGGACTGTATCCCATGGGGATGATCTCTGAATTGGTTTTGAAGAGTCCATCATAATCTTGCTGGTGAAAATGTAATACTGCTAAACCAAGGCCTTCTGAGGATGGCGCATGGCATTGGGGTTGGATTTTCTGGTGAGATCTGGAAGAGAGAGACTCCTTTCTGACTGCAAGTGGGGAGGATTAGATTAGATATTAGGACAAAATTCTTCTCTGAGAGGGAGGTGAGGCCCTGGCAGGTTGTCCAGAGAAACTGTGGCTGCTCCTGGATCCCTGGAAGTGTCCAAGGCCAGGTTGGACGGGGCTTGGAGCAACCTGGGATAGTGGAAGCTGTCCCTGCCCATGGCAGGGGATAGGAATTAAATCTTCCTTAAGGCCCCTCCCCACCCAAACTGGGCTGTGACTCCATGATTTTACTGTTATCACTTCCCCCACAACCACTAGGCTAATTCAGTATCAAATTTTAGGTAGTTTGTGCTATTTTAGCAATGCATTGAGCTGATTGGTAAAAACTACATAAAGCTCCTTCTGTTGTAAACACATTTAAGCAAAAATTGAGCAATATTAAACAATTATATCCTGCATTTTTGCAAAACCAATACCCCTCTTAGTTATTCTGTAAAAAAAAACTATTTTAACCTTAACCTTAAATACACACCTTAAATGTGTATTTTAATTGAATATACACATGGCATGTTATGTGTTTGCAATACCTGAAATAAAATGTTTATATATATATAAATATATATATATATATATATATATATATATTTATATTAGATTGCAAGATAATAATAGTAGATGCATAAGAGGATGCTGCTCCCTTTGGTGTACAGATCATGGAATAGTAGAGTTGTCTCTTTCTTTCTTCCTGCTGCCACAATCCTTTTGGTCACCGTCACCCGCCTGCAATCCAGTGATCTAAAAACAAGGACTGGCAGTGACAAAGCATCAGAGGGAAGCTAAAATCCGTGTGGCATGTGACATAGAGAAAAGGTCACATTGCCCTGCATCAGCCTTCTCTTAAGTCAAGTTAATTAATGGTTCTTTTTTTTTCTAATTCAACTGGATGGGCCTTGAGGCAAAGCGCTATTTGTAATGGCACCGTGCTTTGGAGTCACCCAGCCTGGTGCTGGCACTGCCCCTGCATGTCCCCACATCTTCAGGCCAGGAGGCATCAGCTCAACACTCCACTCACTTTTCAGGTGTGTGTATTGCTCCCAAGTCACCTGACAAAGGGTAATAATGAGCCTGATCTAGGTGACTTGCCACTGAAAATCCAAACACTGGCATGAGCAGTATGGACGGGAGATGGAAAGGAAGTCTCAAATGAGAAGCCACAATAATTTAAGCCTTCTCTGCTGTGAATGTGCAAAGAATTCCTGTTCACAAAAGAAAAAAATAATCACCTCCAAATAGGAAGGGAGATTTAAACAAAGAGGCAAAACACCTTCCTGGTCCTTGCTGAGGGCGGGTCTCTGACTGAGCAGCAGTGTCTGCCTCATTCTTCATCTTTGCCTCCACCTTGGCAGGGAGGTGGTATGTGATATGGTTTGCTGAGCATGGTGGTGTTTTGTTGAAGGTTGGACTTGATGATCCTGGAGGTCTTGTCCAACCTGACCAGTTCTATGATTCCGTCATTCTAGGAGTCTGTGATGTGTTTGTGCCCTTTTCCCTCTGTGCTGTGCAGAGGTGTTGTTGGCTGAGGTGGTGTCCATGACACTGGACCTACTTGGGTTCCTCCTGAGGAGCCTGACCTCACGTTCCTGTTATCCTACTCTGCGTGGGTACATTTACATTTACTCTGTGTGCTTCTGACTCATCCCAGCACTGATGGAGTCTGCTGCATGTCAGCCCTGTGTGTCTCTGGACCTGTGCTCAGAGCAAATCTTTCTTTGCACACTGCGTCATATGGCTAAATGTACAGCAAGAGGTTTAACTGAGGTCATCCAAGGCAAGGGCACACAACAGGGAGTTGTCTCCAAAAAACCACTGGTGGTGGAGTTCTGGTGGTGTGGCCACTCCTAACTTATTCCCACTCTTTCTCTTACATTTGGTCAGTGTGTCTGTAAGAGGATTTACACAGCTTTTTTGTGATTGTGACACATTTTTTAGGGACACATTTTTCATCCACTGTTTGCCAGAGTATCTGGATTAGGGAGATGCCCATGAGTGGTGAGCTGATTTGGTGGCGCCACCAAACATCAGACTATTTCCCACACTTAAATGTGGCCAGAACCTCTCTGAACTCATAGATTAGGACTGGCTGTTGAAGACCAGAGTTCAGTCCAGCTGCATCAACCTACACAAGCTGAGTAGAGGCAGGAAATCATTCCCATTTGCTCCTGGGTTGACTCCAGTCTTTCCAAGCCCATCCTCCTTGTATTAATTAAGGTTGCAGTGGGTAGGTAAGTTTCTCCTCAGCTGTTGTCAATCTATTGCCTATTTCCAGCAGGGAAATAACAGCCAAGAGGTGACTAAGTTGTCCCTTCCTTCACTTCCTCTCAAGTTCAAAGTCTGCCCTTGCAATAAACAGAAGGCACACACCAACAACTTGGTTTCCTGCCCCATTAGTAGTTATTTTAATAATAACCATAAATGTTTGGGTTTTTTTCCTTTTAAATATTTTTATAGAACAAGAGCATGTCAGCGTTCTGGTGGAAGGTGTCCCTGCCCATAGCAGGGGGCTGGAACTAGACAATATTTAAAGGTCCCTTCAACCCAAACCATTGTGTGACTCTGAACTTCCAAAGCGTGATGATGTTCACCAACCTTCAACAATGCCAAAAGAAGGCCAAATATTTCACACAGCATCTGCTTGGTCTTTTCCGCTTGGTGTGACCTCTTCTCTCAAACAGCCCCAGAAGTAACCTGGGCTGCAGGTTTGTCTGTCCATTTCCTTAGGCTTGGGATACCTGGCCCGGGATACACCTGCCTGGTGTGTGTATTGTATTGTATTCAACAGTGGTCTCTGCCCTCTGTTGAATTTTGCAGGTAAAATTGTGGACACAGGAGCACTCTCCAGGGGCTGATGTGCATGTTAAGATAAATAAAATTACACAGAGGTGCAATCCACTGCCCTGCAAATGTGCTTACCACAGCCCCTTGCATGTTTTAGTCCTAGCCAAATAATATTCTTCCAAATAATTCTTGTGTTCTTGGGTGCAGCTTGGGAGTTTGTGTGTGCCAAGGAACATTCCCAGCTGGTCTGGTGGATGAATCCATCCTGTTTTTGAAGCTGAGCTGGTTTAGAAGATGAATGCAACCAGATCATGTCAGCTGGCCTTGGTGTCTGGAATACTCCTGGGCACATTTAATTTACTGGTGAAGATGCAGCCAGAATGTCTCTTCAGGACCATCCATTACTTAAATATCTGTGTTGAAGCTGTTTTTTTTTTTTTTTTTTTTTTTTTTTTTTTTTTTGCACTAGTCTGATTGTATCCCACTGCCTCTGGTTTTAAAGATCTTATTTTTCCCTTTTGGCTGCTGTAACTAATCTGGGATGTGATCTGCTGTCTTCATAAATCCATGCTGTGTGGGTTCACTCAGTCTTCAAAGATGCTCAGGTTCCAAGAGCTGCTGTTTTTTTTTCATTTTCCAATTCTGAGGTGATTAAGCAACTTTGACTATAGTGAATTAAAAGTCATCCTTTCTCCTGTGCAGTTTATGTGCTAGGTTTTTTGAACAGTTTTTATTCTTTTTTTTGTCTTTTTAGGGTATGTCATCAATATTTAGATAGTCAGCAAAGTCATTGATGACTCTGAGTATGGAGAGCTGGTAAAGAAAAATCTGATGATGGCAACCTAATTTCTTAGATCTATCAATGCCTCCCATGATCCTGAGTGTCTTGAAATTGAACATATCCTCATCCCTGGAGGTGTTCAAGGTCAGGTTGGATGGGGTTTTGAACAACCTGGTCTAGTGGAAGGTATCCCTGCCCATGGCCATCTCTTAGTGTGGCCATTTATAAAATCATTAAAATCCCTTTTGCTCCAGACCAGATTGGTTACGTTCAAACTGGGACAGTCACAAATCACATTAAGCCTCAGACAGTTCCTAGACACAGTTTTGGTCAGTGCTAGCTGATCTAGACAAAAAAAACATGCCAAACATTGCCCTAAGAATGTAAAATACTTGTGATTGAGTATTAGATCTAAGGCATAAACCTTCATAAGTGTGGACATAGCCTCAAAGCACCTCTTTTAAAGACTAATGAAAAATGTCTGTGGCCCACTGAGTCCCAGAAAGTGGAAAATGTATAATTCAAGCTTTTGACACTTTTCATCATGGACAGCATGTTTAACATGCCATCCCTACCCCAATCCCAGACAAAGAAAAGTCTCTGTGGCAGTTCAGATGTTTATGCTGGTTTTTTTTTTTTTTTTTTCTGTTATGAAAAGAAATTCAGCCCACCAAGATCTCAGACATTGTTCCTGGCTTCCATATTCATAGCTGAGTTCTGAGGTGTTCTGACCCTCTTCAGTTCACACTGACATCACTGATGTTGAGAGTTATTCCCCCTTCTATGGGAGAAGTTTGGTCTCTGTGAGTAGAAGGACTGATCCCCTCAAATTCTTCTTACTGATCTCTCAAATATGGAATAAAAGCAAGAGCATTGGCAAAATAAATCCTGAGGAAGAAAAGGACAGGGCTGAGTGATGCCTTCTGGTTCTTTCAGTGATTTGTGATGCTTACAGCAGGGAGGAGAAAAATTTGGAGAGTACACGAAATGCTTGGGCAGCCTTCAAATTGCCAGTTTTCATTGGTGCTGCTTGCTCAAATTCTATGTTAGGGTAGAATCAGAACTATCCTGGTTCACAACATATTCTATGCAGAGACTTCTTGCATAAAGTGCCTTTATACTTCTCTTAAATGTTTTTTCACTTGTTATTAAGTTGACAGAATTGAGATCTCAGTTTTAGTGGTTGTTCCCAAAGTTACTGTGTAAGATTTGGTATTACCTGGGAAAATATGAACTACCTGGGCTTGAATTATATGAAGAATATGATTATTAAACTGGACTGTATTAGGTCCTTGGAAACCCTTATTTCCAGGAGAAGGAGGAAGCGAATTGCCATGCTGGAATTAGAGGTTGGATCTGGTGTAGAACTCTGTAGGGCTCAGCTTCTAAAAGATAAATCTCCCTTTCTCTTCCTGCTCTCTTCTTTCATCTAAGCCATCTGAGGAGGATCTCACTGACAGCTTTTTGCAGCACAGCAAAGGGGAGTCCTACCTCCACAGCCCCCCCCCCAGCCACAGCACCATCCAGGCAGATGATCTTAACCCATTCTCACTCCAGACTGGCACTGTCAGTTTGCACAAACCATCAGGATGATCTCCAAACAGTCATGGAAGCACTGCTTTGGTGAAACACGGGGTATTGATCTCCCCTGATCATCCTGTTTGCTCTTGGGGCGGCTGGAAGTGCCTGGAGGTGGGACACGGATGTGGTGCCTCCGAGATGTCGCGTGGGCTGTGATGGCACAGACCTGATCAATGTCCACCTGTCCCCCAGATGCCTGCTGGATGCTCCTGCAAAGGTCAGGCATCTTTAGAGCTCTCCCAGAAGGTTTTTAATGGAGTGAGCTGCTAGCTCTTATCCTTCCTGATAATTTCATGAGGCAGAATCCCCCCCCTCCCCCAGGCAAGCAGCCAGCCTGCCACCAGCTATTCCCTTTAAAATTATGATGAAGCTTGAAATAAAACACAGCCATGGACTGAACCCTCTAACCCTCAGTCCAAAGGTATTAAGGCTGCTGGTTGACAGAGACAATATCTAGTTCTTGGAAATGTTTTGCTTCTAGCACCCCTGGATGATTAGGAAGAGAGGACTTGGCGAAAAAGATAATGATTCTGTGTTTGCTGTGGAAATGACAAGTGCAATTAGAATTGCCAACTGAGTTGTGATCAAAATTCTGATTAATTACTTACTGCTATTTCACAGAGAAGAAATTAGTGCGTATCTAATTGGCGTTACTGAAATGTATTCTGTGCCTTGCTTGCATAAATTAAATGTAAAGAACAAATCTACTGCGTGTCCATGAGAGGGAGAGAAAGAGATGGAGCAAAAGTGAGTGTGTGATACTGGGCAAGATCCTCAGGTGATGCAAATCAGGGCTGCTCTGGTGAAATCCCTGGATGGTGAGGCTCAGACCTGGAATGCTAAAAGAGGCACTTTGATTTGGGTGTTTACTGGGGGTCTGTGCTGTAAGAAAAGAAGAGGTCAGGCTGGAGGATCACAGCAGCCTTTCTTCCGGTCTTATCAAATCTCACTTTATCAAAACCAGTCACAGCAGTATGAAATCCTATTTTCAGCTTGTGATACCACAGCACCAACCCCCACCATACCATCAGAGACTCGCTATCGTGTGATTTTTGTTTGCTTATTTATTTCAATTTCAGCTCTGCACATGCTCCAGGCACATATACAATAATGGCAATTACACATTGTACAAAGCACATCAATAATTTTAGTATGAAAGAGGAGGAAAAGGCAGAGATTTGAGTGCTTTAATCGGCAGGACCACATTATGTCAATGAAGCAGGGACACGGAGGACTGATTAGATAAATTCTCCCTTGCAGTTCCAGCACCCGGCACTGAAGTGCCCACCATGTTCTGAAAATTAAATGCATGCATTAAAAATGTATCTGCATTTATTTTCCCTCTGGTGTCTTTTTTTTGGTTTTTCTAACAAACAGAATCTTGTGGAAAAGAAAAAAACATCCCTATATGGGAGCTTTGGCAGTGTATTTGCTATTTTTTTCTTTAAGGAAGTTAACTTGGTACCTTGATGGAGAAGGCTGTGTCAGTGGGGATGAGATGAGCTTCCTCGTCCTCCCTGCTTCCTTCAATTAATTTTTATTCTTTCAGGGGAAACAGGAGAGAGGTTGCAGAAGTGGGGAATAAAAGAGACCCTGTGGATTTGCTAATCTGTGGAATTGTTAATTTGAAAGATGTTATTTTCCTAAGCAGGAGTCTAACTTCTTGCATACTGTAAGTGTAGCTGCACTGAATTTAAAGGGTCATTTCAATAATCCCCCAAACTGTGATGAAATCCAGCAGTCCTATTAATTACCTTGCAGCATCTTGCCATTATCCTTGCCTTCCCTTGCCTTTGGCCTATCCTCATTACAGTGGCATGGTAATATATATGTCCAAACCACAAAATATTCTTTTTCTTATATATAATTTCCCATTCTTTCCATAATGACCTGGTGTCCTGCCTCTTAAACAAATATTTCACTTCCCCCCGCTTGAGTCTGAAAGGGCACAGCCATCACCAGCCAGATGTAATGTCCTTTCTTTTCCTGCCTTCCTTTCTCTCTTATCTCCGTGATCTTCTCTGGGCTGCTCCCTCCCCCCAGACAGCTTTATTAAATTCAGACCTCTACTTCTGAGGCCTCTCTGTCTGAGCTCCTGCTCCCTGTGAGACATGGAGACTGAAATGAAAAAAAAAAGTCAAGATTCCCTTATATTCCTCCTCTCCTCAATGTCCTTGGCAGCACAGGGATGCTTCCCACAGCACATCCTTCTGGCTGGATGTTCAGGTTACTGTCTGTAGTGTTGCCAGAATTATTTACCATTTTGTGACCCCAGGGAAACAAACCATGCAAGAAAATGTGAATCTATTTTAGACAACTGTCAACATGTGCTTGACATAAAGTACCACCCTTTTGGGAAGGATTTGAGTTGGAAAGGAAAATTACATGTAAAGAGAATTTCTGTGGCTTTCATGGAGAGTGGTTGTAGCCCAGATTGTCTTGATAAGGCAATACCGGTTTGGAAATGGCTTGCACCAGTTTTCTACCTGCTGGATTAGCCTTGGTACTTAGCAGTGAGCACTTTGTGTATTCTGACTGTGGAATGAGGCTTTCCATCCTAGTGGGATACAAACACAACCTACAAGTCTTCAGCCTGCTCTCCCCTGTGGCTGCCACATGAGACTTGGGAAAACTGAACAAATCCTGCTAGATGGGCTCTTTGAAGGCTCTCCAAAGCATCTTGACTCTTCAGGGCACTGACAGACACTCCCTGATGGCCCAAACCAGCAGAAATTCTTGTGGAGATTCCTGCTGACAGTTTTTCAGCTGAGCTTTTCAACAGGCACGTCCAGAAAATTAAATCTGTTCTGATATTTTTGATGCCATGGAATAAACAAGTAAAAATCATGCTTGGTCTTGTCTGATAGGTGTGTCTGGCAATGCAGGTGTTATATGAAAAAAAAACCAACAAAAAAAGAAACAGACCAAAATTGTCCACGCTGACAATTCACTTCATAAAAGTTAGATAATGTAAACTATTATACATGAAGGGCATCCTTTAAATTCCAGCTGGGTACCTGAGCTAAGAAGCCTTGGAGAATCCTGAATTGTTCTGCCTAACACAGTATCAGTGCTTTTATTTTATTTTTTTTTTCTGGTGCTAAAACACTAAAAAACTCTCAAAGAAGCAAATCTGCCCAATGCATGTCTCTGGTTTCCTGTGCACAGATAATATTTTCTCACCTGACAGCCTTGATGAGATTTTGAAGAAATTAAATATTTTTATAATTATCTCCATAATGACAGCAATGATAAATAAACATGTAGTGCCCCAACACCAAGAGTCTCAAAAATGTTATCAACTGTCATCATTTAGGGCTTGAGCATAGGATAAGTGCCCTCAATAACATTTATTTTCTATTTTCCACAATGATCTGGAGGATTGCCCAGTGTAGGAATGCAGCTCTGTAATTTTATTGTCAGATAGGGTCAAGACATCAGCTGTTTTACATTGGCCTCATGCTGTCATCAGCTAGACCACCTGAGGAAGGGGAATGCATTTTAACCATCCAAACAGGGACATCCAAACCTCTGCAAGCTCAACCACCAGAAATTACAGGGAAAAGCAGAGAACAAATGGGCTTTGGTTCTGCTTCCTTCTAGCACCATGCCATGGGTTGTTACTTCTCTTTTCTGCTTCCCATTGCAGCTGGGGATGTTTTCAGACTAAACAAGTCCCTGAAACTTGAAACTTGGCCATCACTTACGGAAGTACCCTGTGCAGCATGGTTAATAAATAAAAAAGTTAAGAAAAATATAAAGACAACCTTTCCACTATTAACAAAAGACTCTTCAAAGCTACTCTTTTGCTCTGGGCTTTTACAATAATAAGCTGAAAAAATACATTAGAGAGCAGACTCCTTTCTAGCCACTTCATATTTCATTTTGCCTCTCACTTGTCTATTTATTTTCACGTCTTTCCTGATTGCTTCTCAATTGTAGAAAGACAACATTAGGCACAATGAGTTTTAAATATACTCCCTGGCCAAAATAACTCCAAGGGCTGTCTGAAATTTCAAACAGCTTGCTAGTAAGTCTGGAATAAAATATAAAGGAAGTGATCCTTACTACTTAGAGAAGGGCAATCAGGACTGGTGGGTGATTTCAGGGCTCCACCAATATACTTACTATTTTTCTCCATGGGCACCACCCCACACAACTAGGATCAGTGTGACTCTGTCCATTCACCTTTATATGAATTTGAAGAACACTGTCTGGTAAAATAAAAGAGATGCTCCAGCTCCAAATGTACTCCTTTCCTGTCCAGAAGGCTTGGGATGGGACAAGAAACAGAACCTGGACTACCTAAAATAACCCCACATGAGTATAAAGACTATTTGCAAAATCTACCCTCAAAGCTTCTTCAAACCATCTTGAAAACATCTGAAGTTCTGAATGAATATGCCATTGGGTCACAGATCTTCTCCAAGTAATTTTCAACCCTGGCAGCTCCTCTGGACATACTCTAACCTGGGAGTTTTGTCCTATGAAACCTAAAAGCCTAAAATGTAGATATGCTATGATTTGTGATAAAGTCCTCAGAAGTCTGATGTAACTCTGTAGTTAGCTTTGCTCTGAGTAGAAGTTTGAAATATATGACATCTGGAAATCTCCTCTGATCTATTTTTTTTTTTTCTCCCAAGATTCATTGTAGGCATGCTATTTTAGGACTATGCTGACAGACACATTTGATTTTTTGGACGTGGTGTTTGAAACCAGTGTGCTTCTGTTTCTGCATCCATGTTGGTTCCAGAGGTTAGAAATAAAATTTTTAGGGTGTTGTTCTATTTGCTCAACTCTTTTTGGATAAGCTCTCTAATTTTGGGCATTCCAAGGTATTTTGCTGAGGGCCCCCTCTGTTTCCTGTGTGACCTGCACTGCTCAGGAACACACAGAGACTTGGTTTTCAGGGTGAGTGCACCTTGCACACATGGGAGGATGCCATGGCTTGGTCATCAGAGCTACAAAGGCCAAATGCAGAGTTTGGTCTTTTTCAGGGTCTTTCTCAAATATGTGTTTGTAGCTTGTTTATGTCTCTGTTAGGGAAAGGGGAGTTTCTTTCTAATTTTTAATTTGATGGTAGTGACTTCATCTCCCTCCTTTCTCTCTTTCCTCTTGTTCAAAACTGGAGAAGATGGTTACTTAGAAGTGTGTACAGAGCTGTCATTTCCCTCTTGTTTCAGAGCATGAACATGGATTGGCCTGGCTGTTCCACAAGCCTCATTAACAATATCATTAGTGCTTGGGCTCATTTTACCCAATGGCGCTGGCAGTTAGTGCTATGGTTTAATGGCAAGGTAGTGATTGGCCAAAGGTTGGACTTGATGATCTTGGAGATCTTTTCCAAACTTAATGATCTGGTGATTCTCTGATTCTAAAGACAGGCCTGCAGTCCAAAATATGTGTCTAGGTCCCACACATAGCCAACAGAGACAGATACCTCCAGAAGTGATACAATCCATCCAAAGAAAAGCAGGAATGAATGACTCTCATAAAAGCCTCTCCTCTCCCCCTTTCTGATGATTGTTGTCTAGATGAACAGCTTAGACCAGACAATTAGCTTAGACTAGATGCTTAACATTTAGGCAGCTAAAATTAATGTGATTAATCCCTTCTATGTGCTCAGATAATGACTGTAGCCTTTGTGTCTCAAATTTTAGCTCTGCAATATGTTTTCATAGGTGTTCAGATTCTGTACCGTGCTCTCAGATTAATTTCAACTCCCAAGGCTTAAAATACTTGCCTCCCATTACTGTTCATTGTCATAAATATGTCATGGCATAATATAGCTGTCTGTACCCATAATGAAATCCTTCTGCTTTAAGATTCAGTCCACAGCCCATACAGGACTAATATTGCTGAAAATCACCCTAATAATGTCACAGGGACTCTTGTGGTTGTGAACCTTTCTGTTATGAGCACAGGCTCTTGGACGGAACCTCCAGCCAAGGCAGGTGCAAGTAAGATTTTAACATATTTTTATAACTTAGATGGGGAAAGAAAGAAAAGGAAAGAAAAAAAGAAAAAAGAAAGAAAGAAAGAAAGAAAGAAAGAAAGAAAGAAAGAAAGAAAGAAAGAAAGAAAGAAAGAAAGAAAGAAAGAAAGAAAGAAAGAAAGAAAGAAAGAAACTCCAAAGTGATATCTGTAATTACAGTGTTCCCAAAAGAAATTAATATAGCCTGCTAAAAAAATCCCTCACTTGTATTGGTCCTCCCAGATTCCTGATCAATTGGTTTCAAGCTCTTGCTACTTACATTTTTTTTTTTTTACTAGAAAGATGATCTAATTTCCAACCTAAGCTTCCCTGGTTAGAATACTAATGCCTTTATTTTGTTCTCTCTTTATTGGACATGGGAAACCAACCTTCCTTCCTAACAATTGTTATAAAACTTCTATAAACTAATTATGCCTTTTACTATACTTACCGAAATGTCTGTGATCTTTCTGGGCTGAAATTGGGATATAGGAAGCATGTTTTATTAAATGACATTGCTGGGGAAAAAATGGGTTTTAATAATAGGGTTTACAGGGAAAAAAATATACACAGACCAAATATATTATAATTTCTCTGGGAAAGTTAAAAACAGTAAAAGTTTGGTATTTAGTCAAAATGTGTTATTTATCAATGAAAAGGGGAGAAAATAGAACAAATGAAAGCTTCTGTTCTGTCCTCTCAACCTATTTCTTACAGAAATTATTGTCATTTTAAAGCTTATTCCTAACCCAGATATTTCCAGAAACTGCAGGTATTTGGCTTTTTCCTTCTAGCCAGCTTCTAGTGGAAAATCACTCAGTCTCTTTGTGAGTCTGTTCCCAGGACCAAAGAACTGTTCTCATTGGGAAGAAATGATAATAATAATAATAGCAGTAAAGTGGAGTTCTCTGAAAATTTTATTTTGAGGCAGTTCATTTTATGCCCTAACTTTATTTTTGCAGAAGAAAAGGATGATTTGTCTTTGCAGTAACTGCAGGCCAAGGAGGGAGAGTGAAGCTGAGAACCTCCCCATCCATAAGAGCGATGGTCTGAATAGAGTTCAAGTTTATTTGACTAATTCTTTCACCACTTGTCAGAGAACATACTTTTGTTTGTGGTCACAAAAAAAGCTCTTTCCTCCCCCGTTTCTCCTGTGAGTAGCACAAGCACTTGTGTGGAGCACAAATTACCGTAACCATTATGATGTTTGCTGTCAAACTCATTTATTTATGCAACTGCTGTGGAAAGGCCTGGGGCCCAAAAGCAACCCTGAAAGATTTCAGAGCCCTGGTGTGGGGTCATGAAAGGGAAAGTGAGGGGGAGGGAGAAGCCTCCACTGGTTATGAGAAAGGAACTGACACAGGAAATGGTCACATATGGCACAGATTTATTGTGTCCGGGACTTCCCATTCAAAACTCATTATATCCACAGCTCAGAGCAGTGCGTGGCACAGCCACATTCATTTTTAGGTCTGGCATCTGACAAAACTGCTGTTCTGTTTTCAGGTGGTGGTGGTGATGGTGGTAATTTTATCATTCTTAGACCAGAGAGATGGTGACAGGAATGGTGTTGGCAAAATCTCTGCTGTTTGCTGCCCCTTATCTTTATTGTGGGTCACAGGTATTGGTGTGACTAAAGCTTCAGTCAGTGAGGTTGCTGGTAAGGAGAAGAGAAAAATCCTCTTAAAAACACATAAAGGAAATCAGGATTATCTTCAAGGAGAAGAAAATGGGAAAAGCTTTGGTAGCGACACAAGAAAAAAACTGATACTTGTGGAACAGCATGTTTTTCAAAGGTGAAATAGTAGGGGCAAAAAGATGTCTCTCTTTGTGCTTTTGTCTTTCCTAGGAGACAGGACCCATCTTATACAGAGATGGCTTTTTGGATGGTGGTTAATCACTTCAAGAGGTTTGTGAGAATAGTTTGTTTGTCTTACCTGCTTCATGCGATCATCTAAAAGCTCCAGTCCACACTGTTTAACCATTTTTGTCTCCATGCACAATAAAATATCTGGTAGCACTTTTGTCACTGCATTGCATTTGTTTCTGAAATAAGCATTATGGGGACCTCTGTGTTGTCAGGATCCCTAAAATGACCCAAGTTCCCAAATCATTAACTATTATGCAGAAAAAAATCCCTCCCAGTTCTGTCTTTCTGATTTTGTACAATTATGGACAAGCTGCTCTGCTGACAGTAGCAGCACTGGGGTATGGACACTGGAGCTTCCTATTGCACCAAGAGTACCACTCCAAACCCACTTTTGTCCCAGCCAACACAGAAGTGCCCAGAATAACTCCTTGGGTGCTTTCCAAAAAATATCATGAGTCAGGAGCCAGTTCAAAAATGCAGTTTGGAGGTGATCACTGTCTTCTGGAGGGCCCATGGCTTTAATACTATGGAAATGCTATGCCAGCTGGCCTTAGGGACTAGAACCTGACTTAGCACTGGTTATTTTATAAGTTTTTATGGATAAAATGCTATAGCAGCTCAGTTCCTGTTGATTTTTCTGGACACAAGTATTTCTAAGTGTGGCACCTTGTAATCCAGAAGATTTGTGGAATTATCAGGAAAATCTCTTTATCCAACCTGGTCTGGGCAACCTCACTAAAGGGCCCTTCCAGATTTACTCACCCACCTCCTTTGAGAGGGATCAAGATATTTTCTCCTGTCTGGGTTATTATTCTCCCCCCAGCTTTTCATGGGTATATGAGACAGGTTTGGTGTTTTCTCTCAAATACAAAGACCAACAAAGATCTCTCTGACTAAAGAGTTTTCTGACCTGTAAATCGCTGAAAGCTTGAGAAGCATTTTGGGTGAACATTGCTATACAAATGCTTGGTTCCCATACTCTTTTTGATCCCTGTTGGAGAGCATTCTGACCTCAGAGATTTGCTGGTCTCTCTTTTTAAAACTGATGCTTTGAGGTCAAGAATCAATTATTATTATTATAGTCTCTGGGAACTGTAAAACTGTAATTTTTTGTTGATGAGTGGGACAGATATATTGTCATCTGTAATATGTACCTTTCCTCTCAGGCATGGGGAGCTCTGAAGTGTAGATGCAAACATAAAAATGTATAACTGTATGAAAGTGGCAAATAACACTTGATTTTACAGAGAATAATTAATTTTGATACGTGTGGCCATATCAAAGCATGCACACAATGAATGCAAGAGCAAATATTTAATATATTACACCTGATTTTCTTTGGACTTGCATGTGAAAGGGAAGGGTGAATGTGGATCTCAGGATGTGTAAAAAGTGAGTTTTACTACAAAGCTTCATTCAAAGGAAGCACCAGTAACTGTCTTCTCTCTTCTTGGGCACCTACTTTTACAAACCTTGAAGGAATATAGTATTTTTTGAGTCCACAAATGTGGCTAAAATTGGCTTGGGGAGGGTCAAAGTTTTTTATAGAAGAACGATAAACAGGAGAGTATAAAACCCCCACACAGAGTGATGTTATGAGACTCATTTCCTTCCAAAATGATTTTCTTTAAAAGAAAGAATTAACAGCCTAAAGCAATCACTCTATTTTTATTTACATGGTCCCTGCTATGAGTACATATTTATGTGTGTGTGTGTTCCCATGGTTTAACCCCAGCTGGCAACTCAACCTCACAGAGCCCCTCAGTCACTCAGCCCTGGTGGGATGGGGGAGAGAACTGGAAAGGTAAAAGGGAGAGAACTTGGGGGTTGAGATAAAGACCTTTAAACAGGGGAAGTAAAAGTTGTGTAAGCAAGCAAAGCAAAACAAATAATTCATTCACCACTTCCCATGGGCAGGGAGGTGTTCAGCCACTCCAGTGGGACTTCATCAGGTTGCGGTGACTTGGGAAAATAAATGCCATCACTCCAAATGTTCTCCCCTTCCTTCTTCTTACCCCAGCTTTATATGCTAAGCGTGAACCCACATGGTCTGGGATATCCCATGGGTCACCTGGGGTGAGCTGTCCTGGCTGTGTGCCCTCCCAAATCCTTGTGCACCCCCAGCCCATTCACTGGTGGGGTGAGGAGCAGAAAAGTCTTCAATTCTGTGCAAGCCCCTCTCAGTGATAATGAAAACATCTCTGTGCTGTTAACACCATTTTCAGCACAAATCCAAAACACAGCCCAAAACAGCTACTGCAAAGAAAATTAACACTGTGTGAATCAAACCCAGCACATTTGTACACAAACACATGAGAAACATTTGTACCACTGTGCCTCCCCCTGCAACTGAACTCAGAATAATTTACCTTTTCTGGATTTCCAAGGTGCTATTCCTGGGCTCTTTTTTTTCCCCCCTTTATTTCCCATTTGAATGTCAGCAGGTCAAAAGGAACAGTTAATGCTGATGAATATTTCCCTCTCAGCAAAGATATGTGCTGGCCAGCCCAAGGCCAATGAATCGCAATTTCTAAACAGTGTCCCATTTATCTCTCCCCTCCCCCTTCCTCCCCTCCTTGCTTTCATATTTTTGTAGCTATAATTGTGGTTAAATTAGAAATAACTGACAGGCAAATGCAGTCAGATGGAAAGAAAATTGTGGGAGATTTATTTTATTTTGATAAAAAACTGACATTGCCTTTTGTTTTTGTCAGAAAGAGACTCTATTTTTCCTTGTACCATGAATTGTGGAATCTATCACGAAATGGGTAAAAATTATTGAAGCAAATGGTGGTGTTAACCTGAAGGGGAAAATCATTAATGTTGATGTATTTCATTCAATTTTAAATGTAGAATTTATTTTATTTTATTTATTTGGCATTGGGGAACAAGGGAAAAGCCAGGAGACTTGTATAGGAATCTATGTGCCTTTAAGTCAGAACATCTATTTTAAAAAATGCTCTTCTCTCCTTCCACCTCTCTCCATTTTTCTAAATAAAGGATATGATGTGGTGATGGTGGCAGTGGTGGAGGTTTTTTCCCTAAGCAAAGAGGGCCCCCTCGGCGCATTATTCTTTTCAAATGTGAAATGAGGTGGAAAATCCTCATTTCACGACAGGAAGGACAAATATTGACACAAAGTTAATATTTGTCAGGAGCCCTAGAAGCAACCTGAGTGCTAAAATCTCATCTAGATATATGTGCTGGTGTGTTTATGTATATAAATAAATAATAAATTTGCCTTGATGATGGGTGGAACCTGCAGAAAGCAGAGTCTGCTCGCTGAGGTGGAGGAATTATCTGTGGAGGGTGAACACACACACATTCCACATATCATTTCTCTTTCTTCTTGCGTGGAGAGGGAAAAACAGGTGAATTCTCAGGCCCAAAGCACATGTGTCCCCTTCCTCTGCCTGGGTACACAAGATCCCAGTGTGAAGTTCAACAATATGTGAATATCTTCTTCATCTTTCCCACACATTTCTAAGGACTACAGCTGATTCTTTTCCCCTGTTTTTTTCTCCCTCTCTCACATGTGTGTGTGTGTGCAAACACATACAAATAGAACCTGTGTAATCCAATTTCACCCATGGCGGGGGGATGCTTCTGGAATTTATCACTGCTATTGTTCATCACCAATGTAAATAGCACATGTCAGCTCAATATTCAGTGGTCACTCAGTATTTATTAAGTCCTGTCCACTCTGGCCTTTTTTAGAGGAAAGCCCTGGGGCAGATTAGCTGCTGGCCGTGACACGCAGCGTCACTTATCTGTTCTCATTGATTATCAGAGTCAGCTGTGGCCAGGACTCACTTTTTTCTTCTCCTTTCAGACCCCCTCTTACAAGCACCCCTGCTTGGATTTTCATGAGGAAATAATCAGATTAGGGCTTCAGTGGCGAGTTCATATGGAGTTCTCTTTCTCCAATGTGCTACTAACCGAATAAACGTGTTTTGTGGTAAATTGTAAATGACATTATGATTACTAAGGCCAGCATGGGTTTCATTTAAAAGTGATCGAAATTGCAGGCTGCAGAAATTGTGACTGGCAGATAAGGCCATTTGGAAGAAGACAAGCAACAATGCGTGTATGTGCACGGGTGTGAGTGTGCACAGGAAACCAAGCCAGCCCCCTTTGCAAGGCAGGCGGAGCTAAGGAAAGTTCTGAGAAATCATGAAATATCACCAAATCCCATTTGTAGACATGAGAAATGTCACCAGGGGGAGATGGGGTGTTTCCAGGAGAGCCGTGGATGAGATGTGTCAGCCTTTGTGGGCAGGCTGCTGGCGGCACAGTGCGTCCTCCCAGCGCTCCAGGACAATTCCAATGTCTCTGAGCACAGCATTTCCACTTCTGTTCTAACAGAGCTGTCCCTCACCCTCTTTTTGCCTCCGGCACAAACTGACAGCAAAATACTACAGCAAAATACTTACACTGAAAAGCAAAAAACAAAAAAAAAAAAAAAACCAAACGAGGGAAAAGCAAGAAAAGGGAAGCAAATTTGTAAGCTGGGGTCTAAAAATAGAGGGGTTTGTACAGATCCCATCTCATTTGGACATCCTCCCTGAGCAGAGCTCAACATTTATGTAATTCCATTGCTTCCCTCAGGGACATACAGAGGGAGAGCTCATTCTGGGGAATGTTCACAGACCACGGGCTGCACATGATGATTCCCCTGGAAATACATAATGCACAGGATCCAGGCTTTGAGATGTAACTAAAGGCAGCACCCAGAATTATTTAATGGAATCACAGAATGGCTTGGGTTGGAAGCAACATTAAAGATCATCCAATTCCAACACTCCTACCATGGGCAGGGACACCTTCCACTTTACCAGGTTGCTCAGAGCCCCATCCAACACTTCCCATAGTTAATTTCTTTTTTAGGAGTCTGCTACTTTTATCTAGCAGAAATTTTCACATAATGTGTCCTTGATAATGGATGTCCTTTTGCCCCAATGTCCTCTTATTCATTCAGAAGTTTGCGACTCTCAAGGATGTTGCTGTCCCTTATTTTTTTATGTGTCCCCACGTGTTGAATGAGGAGCACAGAGCTGGTTTGGACATTGGCCACGCTTTGCCCAACACGTTTGTGAGCACAGCTGACTAAGGAAGGAGCAGGCTAGGTGAGGGAAGGAGAATTCTAGCTGACTACAGCAGCAAATTCCTCCTTTGATTTTATTTTGGAGAGGAAGGAAAAACAGAAACCTACATCTTTTTTTCTAAGATGCTCCAGGCAGAAATGTTTATGTTTTTGGTGCCTGTATCTGAACTCATTTACTTTTATTCTCTCTTTATAATCAGTGGTGATCTCATCGTTACAGCCTGAGGCACAATTTCTCTCATCTTAAAGCAGAGACCTGTATTTAGTCAGATGGAGCACACTATAAACTTATAGCACCATTCAGGACTTCTGACATAGGTGGCAGCACAAGGGGGAATGGCACCAAACTAACAGGGGTAGGCTTAAATTTGATATTGCAAAGAAATTCTTTACTGTGAGGATGTTGAGGCATTGGTTGCTCCAGAGAAGCTGTGGGTTCCCCATCCCTGGGGAACAGGGATGTGTTCAGGGACAGGTAGGATGGGGACCTGTGCAACCTGGTCTAGTGGAAGGTGGGTCTTTGCAGGAGGGTTGGAACTAGATGATATTTAAGGTCCAACCTTACAACCCAAACCATTCTGTGAGTCTGATTCTAACTCAGAAGACTGTGTGGATTACATCTCTCCAGAGCCTTCCATAAAAGGATCCTCTTGACTTGCCTGGAGAGGCACTTGGGAGGGGATTTGCTGGGAAATCCTGAGATATGTGTAATGATTTTCACCCTTGTTTTGAAAGAACAGAGTGTTATCTAAAGTGGTTTTTGCACTCCCATTCATTGTGTGTTACACCTACAGATTTTGCAGCTACTAAAAGAAGTCCAGGTGACACTCTGCACTTGTGTTTCAGTAAAATGATCCCACCTCTGGTCAATAAAATTATAGGTCTATATAATGCAGTCCAGGTGACTAAATACAAGCATTTTAGGGTGGATTTCATTGGTTTTAAACTGCTATGAATAGATGGCTGGGGAATTGGGGGTGTTTCAGTTACACAAGTGTGTGTTTAGTGTAATTTCTGGTGCTGTGGGGTGTCCCTGAAAGGCATGTGTCCTCTATAGACCCTGTGTCACATTCTCAGGTACCTCAAGATATCCCAAACAAATCTAGACACCTGCCTGTAAGCAAATGGTTGAAATTCCAGATCTCAGCTGACTGCAGTGGGAGTTTGGGCATTTGGAACGCGTGTGAGAGTCTCCTATATTTGTAGGTATTTGAATGTGTTGAGTTCTTCCAGCTTCTCACTTGATGAGGTGGTTCATCACTGGAATAGATTATTGATGTTCTGGTCCTTTCTAATGTTTAAAATGCAGTCTCTGTGAGTGGGATGAGACAGCATTTTGTAGAGTTAAATTATCTTTGCAAAGACTTGTAGTCATGCCCTGATTCATCACCCTGCTACAGGCTTGGGACCAGGGAAAATGTAGAAGGCCCAAGGACAAAGTGCTGGATCAGACAAAAAGTCTGTCTTGCATGTATTATCTTTCAATGGATGCGGTAGTTTTATATGTGAAAGAACAAGGTAGGTGCATGTGATGCTTCTCTGTCATTTGTTTTCAGTCCTCAACAGTCTTCAATTCCAGGACATCTAGAGGTACATGCAGTTTCTACCTATTTAATATCTCTCAGTGTCCAGAATTCTCTTAAAACCATGTAAAATTTTAACACTGACATAGTGACTTTTAATTTGGAATGGGAAAATAAGGACCTATTAAAAAAAATTGAGATGATGTCTGAAATAATTATTTTTTTTCCCCATCTCCCTTTATTTTCTTCCAGGAATTTACAGAGATGACAGTAAGTGTCTCTTCAGGCCCTCAGTACAAGGCTACTTCTGCAAACAGACAGATCATGCACTTGTCATCTTAGAAAACTTGGATTCCAGTGTGGACAGCCAGAGACTGTTCCCAGTGGTTACAATGACTGGAAGCTTTATGGACACCTTCACTGATGAGACCTCACATTCGTTGTGTTACACTGCAGAGCATCGTTCTGCTTTCTTCTCTGTTCTGCCCTCCACCAAACTCACCACAGTTTGCTTCCCAGACCTGGCACCTCTGGCTTTCAGACTCTACCTTCTCAGTGGCCAAAACACAACCAGGCTGCCCCTTGCCATATTTTTCACTGAACCACTCAGCCTTCGTGTTTTCATCCAAGGGAATTACGTCTCTCCGACTCCATCTTCTTTTTCACTGAACTCAGGGGCAGGGGCCAATTACTTCAGCTTTGAGGACAACCTTCTCTATGTTCTCCTCCATGAGAAGGAACCTGTGGAAATAGTTGCTGGCCTTTCCCTTCTTGTGGCTTTCACTGTAACTGAGGCTGCTGGGGAAGAGGGTGAGGAAACCATAATACATCGATTGGCTGATTTCTTGAAGATTGGTCATGACCAAGTCAGAATGGTCTATAATGTGCTGGGAAGTGAAAGCACTTTGCAGGTAATCTCAGCCAATGCCAGCAAAAAGAGATATCACTGCCCTAACATGGCATTTTGCGCAGCCTTTCAGAGCAGATACAGCCCACAGGAAGAGGGGGCACAACCAGGGAGCACCCGGGCTCTGCATCCACCTGACGGGGCTGGTCCATCAAGAGTGCTGATCGTTGAGCTTGGTGATCTTCCGGGTTATCCAAGAAATGAGTTGACAAGTGACAGCCTAAAGAGTTTGGCCAGAACAATTATCAACACTCATCAGACTGGAGACCTTCAGAGTGGCCTTGGCTTGCCAATTGACACCTTAATGGTGACTCAGTCTGCTTTGCTGTCCCCAAGAGAAGGTAACAGTAGGTAAGTAGCAGATGAATCAGCACCAGATACTGATTGAAGTGTAGTGAGGTACTTTATCCACGTGATGTACTTATTAAGTTCTCCATTGACTGAAATATGACTAACCAGCTGAAACATGTTATAAAATTTCCATGACTTGCCCAGAGAAGATGTGGCTTCCCCATCCCTGGAATTGTCCAAGGCTGAGTTGGACAAGGCTTGGAGCAACCTGGTCTTTTGGAAGGTATCCCTGCCCATGGCGGGGGTGGAACACAATCACCTTTAAGTCCCTTCCAACCCAGACCATTCCATAATTCTGTGATGTCAGAGCTATGCCCAAGTTCTAGCTGAATTCCCAAGCATCAATTACCCTGTTTTTCTGTTGGTGCTCATGAGTCTCTGGAATGCAGAGATGTCAGTGGTGCCTTAAGTGAGGAAGAGAGTTCCTGGAAGTCTGCCTTGAAACTACATAGAATTGGGTTAATTCAGGCTATCATAGCTCTTAAATTCTAAACAATTAAATCTATGGATGTTTATAATGTGGCAGCATTATTGAAGATGGGTTGTTGCCTTAGTTATCTTGAAGACCTAAACATTTTTTCTTATACCTTTAAAACTTAAGGTGACAAAAATCTGTTTAATCTTTTACTTCAATATCCTGCAGGATACAAGCCACTATTCTTGACCTTGATGCCTTAATGTTGAACCTAAAATTCTAGAAATCCATTTGGTCTTGATGATTCAGGAGCTGGACACATCCAATACTACCTGAGCATGTGCCTAGATGTTGGATCCTATTCCTGTTCTTTCTGTCACAAATATTTGCCCATTTCCTCTTGTCAGCCTCTACCTCCAGGTTCCCTTGAGAGCATGCAGTTTCTTTCCTACACTTTTACATCAGTAGCTTTCATGGTCATTGATTCTTCCTCCTCCTTCTCCAGATACCTTCAAAGTAATCAAATCACCTCACTTTCTGCTTTGGAAAAAAAATCAAAAGGTTTGAGTTCTGGTGAGTGTTTCTTTCTTTCTCTATCTCTGTTTTCTGAATCTGTTTGGAAGTGGGCATGACTGTAAGTCAAGGTTTCCTTCTTGGCGGATTCCCCAGCTTTGGACATTTTTAAGATTCAGCTGGACAGGGTACTGGGCCACCTTGACTAGACCACGAATTTTTCAAGAAAGGATCTTTGTGGTCCCTCCCAACCTGGTATTCTATGGAATTGTGTGGAATCAATGTCAAATGCAAAAGTGGTATTAAATCCCATTTTCTACTGGCACAATTCAATTATTCCATTAGCCCATTTTCCCACAGAAACAGGAGAGCTCATGGTCTTCTGTTTGCTCACTGTGTTCTTTAATTCCTTTTCAGTTCTGAGTTTCCAGAACCCAGTTCCCTCTGTTTGCCCAGATCCTACATCCCACATGATCTGGGCCCCTATGTTTGACTTCTCTGTTGGTATTTTATCAGCCCACAAAACCTCCCATGCATTTTATCAGTGGTGGCTTTATATTTGTATTTCCATGCAGATACAGCAACAGACCTGCATCTCATTTTGACAGAAGAACACAGGATATTCTTTTGCTTTACAATAATTTCCCTCTGGAGCTCGCTTTTGAGCTCTGCCAGTTGCAGAGTTCTTGGTCAGTTTTGTACATACTAAATTTTATTGATATTCAGTATCAAAACTCACTTTTTTGAAGGTCTTTATTTCCTTCTCCTCTACAGCAACAAGCAGCCCTTTCTCTCCCTCCTTCCTCTGTCCCTGTCTTGCTCTTTTCAGCCTCTTAAAGCCACTATTTGCACAGCCCAGATGTCAGCCCTTATCTGCAGAGTAGGTTGTGAAGAGCAGGGCTGGTGTGGGAGCAGACAGCAGTGTATTTCAGCATCAGATCCTGAAACTGTATTAAAAGCATATGGGTAATATGAAAAAGGTAATATCCCATCTGTTTTTAATAGGGGACATAGGATTTGATGTTTGCCCATCTTATTGTGTACTCTCTTGATATTGCATAATGTTATTTTTTGATGTTGTGCACTACTGAGGCTTATCCAAGTATAAGTATATTCCATATATTCCATCTATGCAAGAAAGAAATTGGATTTGTCTAAGAATTACCCTCTGAAATTAATACCACATCCTCTCCCATTTACTGCTGACCCACGGACCATCCTGATGTCTGCTAGTGATACAAACTCTGCTCACATGCTTAACTTTTCTAGTAGACCCTGTGTGGTTCATGATGGAAAAGCAGCCAGAAGGAGGACAATGGTCTGTGACTGTAGGAATCTTTGTTTTGTTGTTTTGGTTTTGGTTTGTTGGTTTCAGCTGTAGGTGGTTTCTTGTTGGTTTATTTGTTTGTTTGGGTTTTGTATTTTTTTAGGGGGCAGGATTTTATTTTTGTTTTCTTTTGGGTTGGGTGGATTGTTTTGCTTTGTTTTGTTTTGCTTTGCTTTGCTCTTGTGCTTTTGGTTTTGGGGTTTTGTTCGTTTTATTGTGGTGCTGCATTAAGCCCAACGAGGAATTATTAAGTGCAAGATCAGATCTTAAATCAGGGCCATTTCTGAAGATATACTGTATTTTGGGTCAGCACATCCCTGTTGTGAGTAGGACTGTTTGTGTTACGCTGAAGGACGCTGCAAAATGGGACAGCAGAAAAATAATTTGGGAAGTCTTACAGTGGGTGGTGAGGCCCTGGCACAGGTTGCCCAGAGAAGATGAGGGTGCCCCAGGATCCCTGGCAGTGTCCTGGGCCAGGCTGGATTGGAGCAACCTGGGATAGTGGAAGGTGTCTCTGCCCATGGAAGGGTGTGGAACTGGATCATCTTTAGGATCCCTTCTAGCTCAAAGCATCCCAAGACATGATCCCAAGAGACCATTTTAAAGAGGGAAGCACCATCTTCTGTGTGCTAGCAAGGAAACCTTGAGGCTGCCTTTTTTCAGGCAGAAATGACATCTCCACACTGGGACTGCTCTCCCAGCTGCATTTTGTCTTCCTGTCTGTACACACTCTGTGAAAAAATTCCAAGCAGCAAGGATCAGGAGAGTTCCCTAGGATGGAGGCTGTTTTACCACAGACACAAGAGCAGTGCTAAAAGCCTTGGATCCACTGTCCAATTATGGGAAGACCTGGGATCTTTATTGAAGAGAACACTCACATCACCAGACCATAGGACTGGCTCAGAACTCACCCACCCTGAGCTGCTCGGGCTCCTCTGCACTGTTATTTATTGCTCCCCATCAGTCATAGCTTTTCTGGAATTACTCATGGCTGACATTTCCGATGCAATAAAGCCAGAGATAACCTGTGAAATGAAATCAGGGTTTTCCTGTTGGGACATGTACTGTCCCCAGTGTCTATCCGTCTCCATTTAAGCAGCACATGCTGGCACAGCCACAGATAATGGGGCTGGGATTACAAGCCAGACAAAGTATTCCAGTGTGTTTTTCTGTGGGAGGAAAAGGAGAATATTTTCACACCTGAGTCATGCAAAACCCAGTTGGACCATCAGAAATACACAGAACCTGCACTCCTGCCAGGCCCATCCCCTTGGGCTTTCAGAGCAGTGAATTGTCCTGCATCACTATCATTCTCAACAACTCTCAATTTCAGAGAGACCTTTTCTCTCTGAAAGGAGGTTGGAGCCAGGGGAGGGTTGGTCTCTTCTCCCAGGTAACAAGCAACAGGATAAGAGAAAACAGCCTCAAGTTGCAAAAAACTCCCAGCAGGGGAGGTTTATGTTGGATATTAGGGGAAAAAAACATCTTTCACTAAAAGAGTGGTCAGGCATTGGGACAGGCTGTCCAGGGCAGGGGTGGAGTGACCACTCCTGGAAATGTTCAAGAGGTGAATGAATGGGACATCTGGGGACATGGTTTGGAGGTGACCACAGTGGTGCTGGGTTAATGGTTGGACTAAATAGTATTAGAGGTACTTCCCAACCTTAATGATTTTATGGTTTTGAAACACAACAACACCTACCAAAAGATCTTTAATCAGCACAGACTGGGGGTTTGTTTGCAGCCCAGGACAGGGAGGCTGAAGGGGAGCCTTGGAAACCCTGCTGTTGTGTGGTATTAGCCAGGAGGTCTGTATATCACACTGCCAAGCCTTTAAAAATATGGCTTGTCTGTTATGATTTGAAGTGCTTTTATACGTGATTTTAATTTAACTCCTTTGTTAGGGTCACTTCAAGCACGGCTCATTAATTTGTCAAGAGAAGACAGAGGTGATTGCTGTGGCTGCTTTAGTCTTGCACAGCTGGAGAGTCAGAGATGTCTATCACATAGTTTATCTTCCAGTAAAATCCCTATGTATAATAGATACTGTGATGTATTTACAGATAGAAGTCCCTGGTTTGCAAAATCTTCCTAATATCAATATAAATATGAGAGAACAGGAAGCACAATGATAAATATATTGTGCATCTTTGTGCAGGTGCCTTTATACAAAATCAGGAATATAATTCTGGGCAGTTGTCCAGAAGCCATTTAGTCCCTATCCCCACTCTACTTCAGGTGCTTTGCTCCTTCTTAATTGACTTTAACTGGACACAAATGGAATTTTTTTTTTGTTGAGAGTTATGTTTGAGGTAGCATATGAAAAATGGTGCTTGTGCAGGAAATTTGAGGCTCACAGCAAGGAATAAAAGGGAAGCAAATTATCAAAGAATGGCTCATTCCAACAGCAATTCCCATGCAGAGCATTAAATGAGATATTACAACTAATTCTCTGTGTCACGTGGTGCATATGCAGGCAGCAGGGCTGGAGTTCAAACTAGATGAATCCTGACCCCTCCTAACCCCAAAGTTCTTAGATTTGGTAACTTTTGTGCAGGTTTCAGGCAGGCTGCTCTGTGGAATTGCACAGGGTCTTATAAAAAAGACTTGACAGCTCTTTTCCTGCATAAGTATACAAGTTTTTCCTCCAGTGAGCAGGCAAAGGCAAGATGCTAAAATTCTCCATGTCAAGAACTGCAGATATTGTAGCAGCTGAGGTTATTTCAAACTTTTATTTGCTACACTCCTCAAGAGAAGGTGTGGAAGTGATGATACTCAGGAGCTTAAAATAAGCTTAAAATCTCCTTTAATTTAAACTTATTTAATTTTAGGTTAGATATTCACAGAGTTAGACATAGGCTAGATATTCAGTATAGAGAGCATATTAATATATAGAATAAGCCAGTCACTCACAGCTGATGTACAAAAAGGGACAAATTCAGTTCAAGTAAGTAAAAGGAAGGACATTTAAGGTGATCATGGAAACTGAGTTTATTTTAAGAAATGAGGAAGAGAATCATAAAACCATTTAGTTAAGAGTTTGTTTAACTTGACAGAGCAAATCCGTAAATATATCATTCTATCTGTGAAAATATGTTGCAAAAGTAAGTACGAGTCAGAAATCTCCTGATAGTAATGGACAATGGCAGCACAGGAACAAAAGCATGTAAGGCATTGAGGGGTAAATTTGCACTTGAAAATAGAAGTAGGCTCCTCCTCAGATAATAAACTGGAAGAGCCTTGCAATATAACTGGAAAGAGAACATTTCACATTTCCATTCAAGACTATTTTCTATATTTTTTCCATACACGGCCAAAATTATATTATTAATTTTATTTATTTATTTTATTTATTTACTTAATAGTTTGGGGTTTTTGAGGTGGCCAACATCTCTTTTACAGTCTAGTAAAAAGGTGGGAAAGTCCACATGAAAAACCTAGGGGGTTTTCCATCTGAGGAAATTCTAGTTCTGTAATGGGTTCTTCTAGGAATAATGGGATAAGAAATATCATGAGCATGAAGTGGGAGTTAAAACTTGAACAAAAAGTGTCATGTCATATAAAACTGCCCAATCAAAAGTTGCAGTTTTGGAATCAAGATGAATTTTTTATTGTCAATTCATAATTCTTTCCTTAGTGGGAAGCTTAGTAGCTGTGGGATGGGCCAGAAGAGGTGGGTGGTCATTGGGAACTTAGACACATTTTCCCACAGTGAAGGTGGTGACAATGGATGTAAAAAGAGTTTATGTGAAGGAATTCTGTGTCAATAGAATATTTATCTGTCTGAACAATAGTGAAAATTTAGTCTGTTATGGATCTTTTGCTTCTGGAAGAATTGAAATTGGGCATCAAAACTGAATTGTCAATGTAAAGAAGGCCCAGTCATACAAGGGATGATGATGTTACAAAAAGTCTTTAATTATGTGGAGATTAGGCCCCAGATCTACTGTTTTAACTTTCAAGGAAGGAAAATTCAAGAGGCATCTTTTGACCTGAGACCATGGTCAATAGAGTAATTAAATTGCAGCTTAAATGTTTTTCACTCAGACTGTTCCAAACAAGCACAAAATATGATATCTGTCCATAAGATTGTTTGGTTTGAAGGGGAAAATACCAAAAGCAGCCCTTTGTATATGAGCCTTGTGTGAAGCCAGCATTTCCCTTGCGAGTTTTCCAACAAATCTCCAAACTACCTTCCATGGATCTTCTCATTGGCTCTCCAATAATAGTAGATAAATAAATAACAGTATTTCACCACTGCTTTCCTGGGCAGGAACCCTTCTGACAGTGTAGGGATTAAAGGGTCTATCACCAAGATACATTTCACCTCTAAGCCTTAAATTTTAAACTAAATTTCTGTTAGTATCTATCATACATGGTAAACGCATCCAAGAATTTGTCATTCCCACTCAAAGGTGACAGCTGTGAATGACAAGATCCAGGCAATTAGTAGTCCTACCCCCACATAGCTTTGGTTGCTTGCTCTGACAATGGCCTTCCAAAACTCAGCTGGCTCCAAAAGGAGCAGGAGGTAGGAAAGGTACAAGGAGAACAGGAGAAAGCGGAGGAAGGGGAAGGTGGAGAGGGTAGGAGAAATTTGGAAAAAGGACCACAGGACTTTACATCTATGGGAAGATGGAGAAATAAATTGCCACATATCCCCCACGGCAGTCTTGGTCTTTGAAACAAAGGGTTTGTGTTAATACACCTCAGTTAAAAATGAAGAGGATCAGCTTAAGGGAAGTTATTCCCTATTCCAGTGCTCCCTCTGAAGTTAATGTTGTCCAGATACATACAGGGGATCCAGCAGTGTCCCTGCCATGCTTCTCAAGCACTGTAAAGAGATCTGATCCCAGCACTGGTACCTCAGTGCTGTCAAACAAAACCTGCCTTGCTCGTGTCACACATGAATTTATTTCCCCTCCTAACAACTAACGGGACCTGCGACATAAGCGATGATTTTACACGACACAGGCACCAGCAGAGAGGAGCTGCTGGCCACGTCTCCAAGGGACCAATCCTGTCCCCACTCCACCTTATTTAACATGTGAGTGGTGTCACCTCTATCAGCAGAGCTTGTCTGCTGTGACATTCGAGTGAGTGACGGCCGTGTCAGCTCCCAGGCCAGCCCGCTCTGCTGTCGCATCGCGTTCTTGGCCCCCGCTGCGCGTCTGATGGGAAAGGGGGGAAAAATTCTTCCACACGCTTTGTTAGGAGGAATCTGGTGAGCAAAGGGTTAAATGGCTTGGGGTGCTGGGCGTTTGTGAGGTAGTGTGCGTGTGTGTATATGTATATGAGTGTGTGTGCGTGTATATATGTATTAAAAAAAATTACAGATATAGATATAGATATAGATATATGTGTACATACACAGGCACCTTGGTTTGGCTGTAGGACCTCGTGCCCGCAGGCCACAGTCACATTATCATCTGGAAATTGGATAACGACAGCACAATGACAAATCCAGGTTGCCTGCAATAAGGTGCTAATCCCTTTGCTTTAATATCGGAGCAGCGTGTAATGATGTTTGGACATCACTCCAGTTTACTGACGACCCCACTGGGGCCGGCAATAGAAGCGTACAACTGTCTAACAAGCCATCAGGTGACCGCCGTCGTCAAAGCAACGGGGGATGCAATCTAATCTTCCCTCCATCCCTTCCAGCTCCCAATAAGGACCAGATTATAGAAGTGGCCCATCAATGCTTGGTAACTCGAATCAATTAACGTTAATTCGCACAATGCTATGATGTATTGTGATCACTTTCATTTCGGAGAAGGGGGAAGAAATTGCTATAATTCACCTAAAATGAGGTTGTCTATGGTGCTGAGGTATTAATTGGGTGTCCATATTAAATGGAAAAGGAGCACGGTAGTGAAGGAAAAGTGGATGAGTGACTCTCTTGGCTGCTATTGACCTATCAGAAGAAGACAGTGCCCTTTTCCTTTGCTTTTATCTATTACAGTTTTCCCTATTGCGTGTCAAGTTGATGTATTATAAAAAATTCATTTGGTGACCTTCCACCCCCCTAGCAGATTAAACAATTTCACTGGGATGGCATCATTAACAGGGCCTTGCATTTAATGATGATTTCTCTAAAAGGCCACGGAGATTCGATTTTAAGCTAACAGATTTATTGCACTATTATAACATATCGTAAAAAACTGTACCACCTACGGTCTGGTTTTAGGATAGAAACTGTTTAAGAGTTTATGTGGAGCTTAAAGTGGTATTACCTTGGGATACGCAGCACGGCAAAGCTCTGACCTCCGGCGGGATGCTGTTTACTTTTAATAAAAGACATTTCTCTGACAGTAAACTTGGGGACTGTGTTATGGAGGAGGCCTGGCTTAGCTCCTTGCCACTGGCTTTGTAAACAGGGGCATTTCCACTGATCTACAGCTATTAATGGAAGTCACTAATGAATCTGGAGGATGTTTCTCTCCTATCTGATGCATCTGCTCCGTCGCTCTCCTTCTAAAGGCTTCTGGTGATCCCACATCTAGACCCTTCATCAGATTCATTCTTCTAATGAAAGAAGGGCCTAGAGGGGAAGTCATAAGAGGAGAGGCTGAGGTGACTAGGTTTGCTCAGCCTGGAGAAGAGGAGACAGAGAGAAGACCTCATTGCAGTTACAATTTCCTTATGAGGGGAAGAAAAGGGTCTGCACTGATCACTGCTCTGAGGTGACCAGTGACAAGACCTAAGGGAATGACATGAAAATGTGCCACGGGATGTCTAGGCTGGATGTGAGGAAAATTTTCTTCACCCAGAGGATGTCTGGGCACTGAAAGGCTCCCCAGGGCAGTGGCCACGGCACCAAACCTGGCAGAGTTCAAGAAGGGCTTGGACAACGCTCTCAAGCACAGGATGGGATTATTGGGTCTGTCCTGTGCAGAGCCAGGAGATGGGCTCCATGATTCTCTTTGATTTCTGTCTATAATATGGAAAAAGATGGGACTTGGTGGAAGTAGAAGTCATCCTTTAAATACCTTTTTTTGCTTAAAATAGGAATGACCTCAGACTCCTGATGCTCCTGATCTCAGTCTTCTGATGCTCATGTCATTCTTCCCTGTCTGTATTAATTAGTGACAAGATCTGCAGGGGGTGATAAAGCTCCAACAGTGCACCTGAGAGGGCAGAGGTCTGGCTTCTTTCATCCTCCCATGACATCAGAACCCATTTTCACCCAAAAACTCTGAGTTCCTCACAATCTTTCCAGTGAATATGTACCAACTTTGCCTGCCACAAGTCCTCAGCTTATCTATGCCCTGTCCTTGCTGAATCTCCCTTTCTTGAATCCCTTGCAGTCACCAGCAATTCCCACCTTTTCAACAACAAATAAAAATGTCTTTTCAGCTAGATCATGATTCATTTAGTCATATTATTCCCTAAATTCTTCCCCATTTCCTTCCCCTTCCAAGGATACATTGATTTTACAGCACATTGCAGACATACCAGACAACTGTTCAATTAATTTCAATGTCTATTAGGAAATTAAATATGCCAGGGGCTGTTCTTTGACACCAAGGCCAGCTGACATATTTCAGCATGGCCTCATCCAAGCTTCCAAGAGAAAATATTTTCTGACTGTATTAGCTCCCAGACCATTTGGGAGTTGTTCTGGACTTTGCCATTGGACCTGAACCACAGCTTAAGAGAGACTGACAGTTTAATTGTAGAGGTGATCAGGTGTCAGTGCCAAGGCTTGTTTTTTTGGCATAATTTAGTTTTCTAGTAGACACATTGACTTGAATGGACCCTTGACCCAGGTTCTCATCCTGATCTCCTACCCCTTGAAGTCAATTGATAATAGTATTTCTTCTTCTTCTTCTTCTTCTTCTTCTTCTTCTTCTTCTTCTTCTTCTTCTTCTTCTTCTTCTTCTTCTTCTTCTTCTTCATCTTCTTTGTCTTCGTCTTCTTCCTATTCTTCTCCCTCTTCTTCTTCTTCCCACTACTATTACTGTTGTAGACATTATTAGGATGACATGATATAACTATAGTAATAAGAATATTACTATATTACATTAGATTAAATATCAGGAAGAAATTCCTCCCTGTGAGGGTGGTGAGACCCTGGCACAGATTGCCCAGAGAAGCTGTGGCTGCCCCATCCCTGGAAGTGCTCAGGGTCAGGTTGGACAGGGCTTGGAATAACTTGGGATAATGGAAGGTGTCCCTGCCCATGGCAGGGGGTTGGAACAAGGTGATCCTCAAGGTCCTTTACAACCCAAATCATTCTATGATTTCTCCTTGATTTCAGGGATACTTCATTTCCTCTGCCCCAAATCACTCCACCAAGTTTCTCAATTAATCCATAATACCTGCAGCAGACCCTCCAGTTTCTGCCCTCAAACTTCCCTGCTGCTAAAGGACAGGCACTTGCTCTCCTGTGGAGCCTCAGCCTGTTCAGCAGGCACTGATGGTGACAGGATCAGGGGATGCCTGGTGTCCCTGCAGACTGAGGCATCCCCAACCTGCTGTGCCCACATCTAGAAGAGCTGCAGGGCACTGAGCATCAGAGCTGCTCCCTGCCAGCAGGGAACTGCCAACCAGACTGCTCCTGCCCAGCAGGAGACTCCAGGACAGTGGCAAACAGCACATTCTTCATGGCCACGGGATGAAGGCAAAGACAGGTCTTGCTCTGCTCCTTGCTGGGCTACAAGCACTACCTCCACCTCCCTGGGACAAAGCTGTGCCAGGAAAGGCCTATTTTCCTTCCAGCACGGATCAGCAGGGGAGCAGCAGGATGCTCCTTTCTCCTCCTCCACACTGACATCATTTTAAGGAATATAACTTGCTGTGTGCAGGGCTGTCCCTTAAGGCAGGGGCTCCCTTGTAGCATGAGTCAGGTTGGACCATGTGGGGTATAAACGCCACATTCCAGGCTGTGTTAACCAAGTTCAAATTACCCACAAACAGACATTCATTTTCACACTTTCATTTTAAGTATCCAAGTCTACTTTTGCTTCGTTCTGTTTTCTTCACCGTTATTTTACCGGAAAGAACAAGGGGGAAAGGTTCTAAATTAAAAAAGGAGAAAATTGATTAGATGTTAAGAAGAAATTGTTTTACTGTGAGGACTGCACAGTTTGCCCAGAGAAGCTGTGGTTGCCCCATCCCTGGAAATGTCCCAGGTCAGAGTGGACAGGGCTTGGAGCAGCCTGGGATAGTGGAAGGTGTCCCTGCCCATGGCAGGGGGTGGAACTGGATAATCTTTAAGGTCCCTTCTAATCCAAATTTTGTATGATTCTATGACTCTATGATTCTATAATATTATGACTCTACTCACCCTAGGGAGTGAGAAGTACTTCCTAGATCCACATTTTGCAGCAGCCTTCCTCTATGCACTAGATGAGCACAGTTTTAGCATGTAGAAACTGAGGTGTGAATTCAGGGCATTTTTCTTATTTGTTAAAGAAGCTGAGGAGAGAAAAAAAAAATGAGCCTAACAGAAACTATGCCAAGACTCACCTAGACCTCTCTGTGCTCAGCTGGAGCCAGGGAACTCACAGAAAACTGCAGCTCTTAAGCTTGAAAACAGGAATGACTTGGTGTGCTGTATATGACTTGGTGTTTGGTCACGCAGTTGAATGCACATTTTTGGAAGAAGGTGGATAACAGCCCTTTATTGATGCCCCTGACATTAATTTCAAACCTAACACCACCTTTGAGACTTTCCCACCAACAAAAATACAAGATAAAGAACCAAGATAAGAACTAAAACTTCAATCCTTGAGCAGCCTTTCGAGTCTGCACATATCCTTAAAACCTTAGCTGATTTTTCCAGCAGCTGTAGTTCAGACCAGTGTTTTCCATCAGCTCAGTATGAACAGTTTCTTCATTGTAATACAGAGTCATATTCTGAAAAAACATCCACAACCATCACCCAAACTAGAAAAAAAGAGTTAAAAGCAAAGGAAACTTAAGCTCCATATATCTTGTGTTTGTAAACACCTTTAAGCAAACATTAGAGATCAATGAATAGCTTTTCTTCTTTCATTTCAAGACAATACCAAACCCCCAGCCACTTCGTTGCAATGCAGATTAGAACTTTTTATATATATTTATAAAATTATATATATCTATATGAGATACTAAATGGCACAAAGCACTGGGAGAGGGAATGAATGATCCAGGCTTAGAATGAAGTGTTGATTCTTTATTCAAATGCAAAAGCACTCTCCTGGGATGTTCTAATTTAAATTTCAGGCTTGGAAAAACCAATGTCTTTCAAGGGGGTGTCTGTAACTGCTTTATTTCAGTCTGCAGACTTTGCAGATTGGAAAGGTGATGGCAGGAAAAGGAAATGCAGCGAAGCCCTGTAATTGGTGTGTTTGTGTAGAGGAACCAAGACTTTGTTCTTAGACCAACTCAAAGGTTTTCAGTGAAAATCTTTCTGCTGGACAGGGAACATTTGCAGGCTCCACTGCTCTCAGTGCACTTCAGTGATGACTTTGGGGCTGAGGTATTGGGTTCATGAATCCATTAAATCCCTGTCTCTGCCACATACTTCCAACATGATACCAGGGACATAAATTACTTTGTTAATTTCTCACTTTTCCATCTGTAAACTGGGGATTGAAACAAAAGGATTTTTTCATACTTTGGTGTTGCTTTCTGCTTGGAAGTGAGAACTCTTTCTTGTTTCCATGCATGCTGCTCTCACCCAGGGAATCAAAGGGTTATGATATGGTAAATATCATAGTAGGTAGGTAGAAAATAGGAACAGAAATAACATCTGGAACTTTATTTCTGATTTTCCTTTTTTTTCCCCCCATTATTTTTCATGTGAAAGAAATGGAAGCAGAAAACATTCAGAAACATGCTTATACAGGAGACCCTACAGCATTGCTGTTCAGGTGCAGCCTTCAGATGGAGAAATTGAGAAGCAGCTTCCTGTACAGCCAAAAATCATTTTCCTGGACAGAAAGGTAGAATTTGCCTCCCTGTGGATGGAGACTTTATTTAATTCAGTACTATTTTGACATTTGAGATGTTTGGCATGGAGCAGGTTCCGCTCCAGCAATGGCACCAGAGGAACGGGCAGGGACTGATCCCAGGCAAGTTCCACCTGGACAGGAGGCTGAACTTCCTTCCTGTGCAGCGACTGAGCATTGAACAGAGACCAGAGAGGCTGTGGAGTCTCCCTCACTGGGGATACTCCAGAAATGTCTGGACACAATCCTGTGCCCTGTGCTCTGGGATGGCCCTGCTGGAGCAGGGGAGGTTGGACCAGATGAGCCACTGTGGTCCCTTCCAACCTGACCATTCTGTGATGTGGCCCTCACCTTGAAAAGTTATGGTGACCTTTGTGACATTTGTAACAGGTGACACATAAATGCAAACTGCCCTCAGAAAGGGGGCATATATATATTTTAAAAAATTACAGTTGTTAAAACTATCAAAGCTTTCTTTGGTCTTGCTGAGGAGACAATATCTTAATTCTTCTCTTCTGTTCTTCCTCCCAGGTGAAAGAATTGACAAACTGGGGCCTCCTGCAGAGCCCTGGGTTGTATCAGCTCATCTCAAGGACTCCTCTGAGGCTGTGCTGAAAGGTTTGGATGTGTTTTCCTGTAGCAAGGGTTATGGCAAAGCAGCTATGCAAAATGCTGGTGATAATTTTAGGAGTTCTCCCTGAGAATACTGCAGTTGGAAACCAGTCTTTGGCCTGAAAACAGAGGTTGCAGTAGGAGTTTGGTGAACTGCCCAGTCATATGCTACAGGAGAAAAAAAAAAAAAAAGCTTTTACAAAGTAGTTTTGTTCTCTGGTAGCTTAAAGTAAGCATAACATAGACATATCTAGGGCCAAAAAGGAAAGAATGAGGAATTAGAAATCCTAACACTTGATTTTCAATTTATGTTAACTGGGGTAATTTCTTTAGGATCCATTGCAACTTTTTACCCCAGCAAAGGATCTGGCCAAAATACAGGAAGAAACAACCTGCCTATAGAATTATCATTAACATATTATAATGTGAAAGTGTTTTGGTTGTTTTTTTTTTTCATGGGGGATCTAAATGTTTCCCTTCTGGTTCTCATTTATCAAAACACATGAACTCATGGAAGAGTCATTAAAACTTGTGAAAAACTTTAAATATGTGAGGATTTCCCTCAAGGTTGAGTGAATTTGCTTAGACATAGAACCATGTTTAAGTAGAGTGTTGAACCAAACCCTGTGGATGGTCATATGCTGCTAAGCTAGAAGTTGGAAATTACAGACCTCTTAGTTTAATTCTAAAATATTTAAATATAAGCCAGAAGCACACACAATGAATAGTTAGGTCTCCTGTTGCAGAGAAAGTATTTTTGTTCCAGTAAAAGAGTTTACCGTGTTATTTTTTGAGTGGAAAAGGTCACATTTAGAGAAGATAAGTAGCATTTATGCTGTAGATCACAGCTTCTCACATTTTCACTCCCTGTTCCTGTTAATTAGAAATTCTTCCTACTACAAGATAGTTTCAGGATTACAGGTTAGAAAAATCCTTTGGTGTTTTCTGCCTGCTTTTCATGCCTTTTCCCAGGGCATGTTCCTAAACTCCTTAGGTTTAGATTAGCCTAAGATTATTGGATCAGGTACTGACTGACAGAGGGAGGGAGGAGGGAGGGAGGGAGGGAGGAAGGAAGGAGAGGGAAGGAAGGAAGGAAGGAAGGGAAGAAGGAAGGAAGGAAGGAAGGAAAGGAAGGAAGGAAGGAAGGAAGGAAGGAAGGAAGGAAGGAAGGAAGGAAGAAGGAAGGAAGGAAGGAAGGATGGAAGGAAGAGGAGAAGGAAGGAAGGAAGGAAGGAAGGAAGGAACAAAGAAAAGAAAGGAAGAGAGAAGAGAAGAGAAAAGAAGAGAAAGAAAAAGAAGAGAAAAAGAAGAGAAGAGAAGAGAAAAGAAGAGAAAAGAAGAGAAAAGAAGAGAAAAAGAAGAGAAAAGAAAGAAGAAAGAAGAGAGAAAGAAGAGAAAAGAAGAAGAAAGAAAAGAAAAGAAAAGAAAGAAAAGAAAAGAAGAAGAAAAGAGAAAAGAAAAGAAAAGAGAAAGAAAAAGAAAAAGAAAAGAAAGAAAAGAAAGAAAGAAAGCGAAAGGAAGAAAAAGAAAGGAAGAAAAGAAAGAAAGAAAGAAAGAAAGAAAAGAAAGGAAAGAAAGAAAGAAAGAAAGAAAGGAAAGAAAGAAGAAAAGAAAGAAAGAAAGAAAGAAAGAAAAAGAAAGAAAGAAAGAAAGAAAGAAAGAAAGAAAGAAAGAAAGAAAGAAAGAAAGAAAGAAAGAAAGAAAGAAAGAAAGAAAGAAAGAAAGAAAGAAAGAAAAAGAGTCACTGAAAGGAAAGACACTTCACATTCTCTAAAGATACATGCATCAAATTAATAGTCAATAAACTGCAGCAAAAGAAGAGCAGCACAGTACAGATGTTCTGCATGTAATAGTTTGCTGCAGTTTTCCCTTTGACAAACATCCTTGATTGCGCTCGTCTTTTGAAGCACATGAAAGCAGCATTTAATGGAATGGGTCCCATCTAGCACACTGAGGCTGCTGCAGCTGGACAGCAGCCAAAGTGCCTCGTGGAAGGCAGTTTAGCTCCAAATTAGCTGTGCTTCTACGTTAAATACCAGCTTGCCTGAGAGATCTTTGGGAGAACTCCCATATATATCTGTAGTATTCTGAGCTTTGAAGCATATGTGCCTGAAAGCTGAGCTAGTCTCTGTTGAGAAGTACAGTACAGTACTCCAGGCTTCTTCACACACTAGAAATGGCAATTATAAAGTATTTGGACAAGGCTCTCTGTTAAAATCTGCATTACAGTGAGTAGGGGAGCCAAGAAAATCTTGGTAGACTGTGCAGACACTGTCATAAGGAGGATCATATGAGTGGTAGATGGATGAACCAGGATTAGGCTGGAGCAATAAAAGAAATCTACATTCCCACATCTCCATCAAATCTACTCACAGTATAAATCACTGATTATTTATCTATCGCAGCTGAACCTGGAGACTTGTAATGAAATTGGTGGTTTGGTGTGCTAGATATTGTACAGAAAAAGAAATAAAACCCATATATGTAGTCAAAACTAACTGGGATATTAACAAATTAAATGGTACCAGAGTCATAGAGAGGAGAAACTTTATCATTTATGTTGCTAAATAATTAATATGTGTCATGGTTTTCCTTAAGACCTTGTTTCGGGCAATTTCTGGCCATAATTCAGCATTTGCTAATTCACCACATTCTTCAATATCCTGAACATGAGAATGGCAGAGTAGAAATGTCCTGCCCACATTCAGCTTAGTATACCTTCACCTGTGCTGCTTAACTGCAATAAAATGCCAAGCCACCTGCTTCATAAAGCAAATAGTTATGACATGTTGTCTTTCAGCAGGCAAAAGTCTGTGTTTGTGATCACTGGAGCCAGTCCAGCATCCTGAGGAAGTTCTGGCATCTCACCCCACCTGAACCAACATTTGGAAATTTGTCAGCCTTTAGGATTTCACCCCTTTCACCCCAAGAGTCTGAATGCAGACCAGACCTGGCCAGCATCACTCAAAGGCCAGACCTTGGCTGCTGCTCACAGATACACACAATAAAATGGGGATCCAGTTGCAAAGTAAATTATAACTTTTAATAAAAGAGCCTACAGAAATAAAAATCATGGCAAGGGCAAATGTTGTGTCAGAATGGATTCCCTAATAGATCACAACAAGAGGTAATGTCATGGAGAAATTCTGTTTTCTGGAGCTTCACTTTAATGCTCCCCAAGGAGTTTTTCCCTGACAGATTTCCGGCTGACAGTGTCTCCTGTACTGTCTCAGAGCAGCCACCACAGACATTTTCCATGACCAAATACCTTTCAAAGCATCTGACAGAGCTGGAGAAAAATTCCAAGAGATGTAACAATAGGACAGGAGGGAATATGCCTGAGAGATAAGGTGAAACAAGTCAGAAAAGAATTGAAGATTCAGCTTGTGCCTTAGTTACAGGGGGTTGAGTCCTTGAGACCATCCCCTTGGGACACTCTCATTATCACTCTCCTAACCTTGGTGAAGTACTGAGTCACACAAGACATGAGTTAAATTAAAAAATGGGCATTTGGAACTTTCCAGTGCATCTCTATAACTCCTGTTACCTTTCTTTGATCCCTTTAACTGCTGCATTCACATTACACCCCCACAACACACAGAAAACGCCATTTCACAACGAGCTTAAAGAATAAATATTTAGAAGCTGAAGCCCTCCAATCCCTCTAGAACTTGTTTTCTGATTATCTCTGTGTTAAATTTTCTGGAGTTAGAATGTTTATGATTAAGATGGATAATGAATTTAGGCCTTCTGAACTCTCTTAAAGTCATGAGGACCCCCTGAAGTCCTTAAGTGGCACTTACCTGGTTGCTGTTAATTGCAATATGATTTTTTTCTGACTTTCCAGGGCTCACTCAAGTGCAGGTCATAGAGGGATGTGCAAGTTTTTCTAATCTGGCAGTCTCCAGCTCAGGAACAAACTGGAGACTTGTGTTCACAGTCATATCACCTCCAGGTAAACCCTGTATTCTGTGTATTCTTTGATTTCGGAAAATCAAAGCCCTACAGGTGGCCTGAATTTATGAAAAAGGAGTTAAACTTTGTTTGAATGGGTGGAGCTATGCCAAACCTCTAAATAGCCTGAGTTCTGTTCCACATCCAACTTGGCATTCCCCAGGCAGCAGGAGAGCTGGGTGATTCCTCTGCTATTCATGCAAGATCTCCCAAAGCTAATGAACAAGTACAGAGAAGTATTGTCAGAAAAAGGTGCCTCTTTCTCCCTGGATTCCCTTGTATGTGTCTCAAGAAATCAGAAACTTAAAATCAGTTAAGTTTCCTGAGCAAACTTTTTCCTATAAATTGCAACCTCTCATTCCCTCTTTTTTTTCTCTGTTTATATTCAGAATTTTTCCATCTGTGCTCCTGGCTATTTTCATAGTGCCTTTTCCTGACTGCCTGCACCTGGTCACCTTTATAGGTGGTTACAGACATTCAGAGCATGACTCTAGGAGTGGGCTCTGCCAGGGCTCTCCTGAGAGCTTGTGGAGATGATGTTTTGCACCTTCAGAGGCCCCCGAGCATCTCAGTAAAGAGGGGGCAGGTGTGCTTATGCCTTCTTGGAAATGCCAGCTGAGGGGGACACTAGAGACAAGGCACTCTGGGAAGTCTGCCTTGGAAAATCCTCAAAATATCTGCACAACCTCTGCAACTGTTTGAGAGCCTGAAATTATCTCTAAATCTGTTTCTGAAGGTATAGAGGGTGTCAAAGTGTTGGTTTCTTGTCTGAGGATGACTGCTGAGGCAAGTCTATGGAGAAGCAGGAACAGGTCTGGCACGCAGTCCAAGGACATATTAATGTATAGATGTTGTAAGACCATGTGTAAAGTCTCTGTTATGGCATTGCATCCATCCATCTATTCATCCATCTATTCATCTATTCATCCGCCCCATCCATCCATCCATCCATCCATCCATCCATCCATCCATCCATCCATCCATCCATCTCTCTTTAGATATAGATATATATGCATGGATATGTCTCCAGATAAATACCATTGTAGATGATATAGATATTCTATCTATCTATCTATCTATCTATCTATCTATCTATCTATCTATCTATCATATATCTCTCATGTCTTGCCTCATCCAGACAAAACCAGAGGGAACAAGTATATCTGACTGGTGAAGTGGCCAAGTGGAAGTGGGTAATGAAAAAATCTGAGAAAAAAAAATAAATAGGAGTTTGCAAATATTTAGGCTGCCACAAGTGGCTCATCCGAATCCAATGCTTCCCATGGCTTGGCAAAGGGAGATTTGGGGTGAATGGAAAACTTAGAAGTGGGCCTTCCAAGAGGGGGATTTTTGAGTATTTTGAGATGCCAAACAGATGCAGCTCCCACTACCTTCTAATCAGTGAGAGCAGATGGAAAGTCAGCACCTCACAAGATCTGAATCTTTAGGCTGGAAGCACAGCTTAATGAAATGTGTTTAGAAACCTGTTTTAGGGAAATCCCAAAATCTTTTTTTCCTGAAAAAAGGTCAAACAGAGATCCCCTCTGAAATATTTAGCCAGTTTGAGAGTTACTAAGGATTATAAAAGAATCACAGAATGGCTTGGATTGAAAGGGATCTTTAAGATCATTGAGTTTCAACTCCCCTATGTTGGGAAGGGACACCTTTCAGTAGACCAGGATGCTCAGAGCTCCATCCAGGCTGATCTTCAACACTTCCAAGGGATGGGGCAGCCACAGCTTCTCTGGGCAACCCATGCCTTTGCTTAATGTCTAATTTAAACCTACCCTCTTTCAGCTTAAAGCCATTCCTCCCCATGGAAGATGTTTAGAGGTACCAATGTGTACAGGCAGCTGATGCACCTGTGCAGGTATCACCTGTGCAAATCAGATTATTCCACACTTTTAATGTGCATTGCAAAAGTACACACCAAAGGCACAATCCCTTTTGCTCCTTGTAATTAGGAGCCATGCTGGAGACAGCATAAAGGTCTTTACACTTCCAGATTCTAACTGGAGAGGTTCACTTTAAGGAATTAAACAATCAAATAGTAGATGTTTGTGATACATCTTCATGAACCAGTTGCTCTGTGCACCTAGGATACATCTTCATGAACCAGTTGCTCTGTGCACCTAGCCTGGCATAATTCACTGTTTGGAGACAGATCAGGAGGTGCAGCTGATGTCGAATGCAATAATCCCAAATGTTTTAGTGGTAGCTCCTGGGGAGAGCAGACCTATTCATAGCCCTACTGCATCATCCTGCTCCTTGTTTTACAGTAATATTCCCTTCACTGATATGGATCCCAATGGGTTTGATACATCCACTTTCCATTTAAACCAACAGCATCCTACTCACAAGCTATTAGAGTAGTGCAAAACACCTTTAAACACCTGTCTGCATAGAGTCCTTGATACTGAGAGATTTCTTCTCTCAGCTGAAGTTCATATGTGTTTGTACCTGCAGGCAGATTTCTCCCAATTGGAACACGCTTCCCACCTTGTTCTGATGCAGCTCAGCTCGTTCAGGTGGACAACACTGACACAAATCTAATTAGTTTCTGCTAAAAGTACCTACAGCTACTTGCCTGGTCTCACAAGCCTCTATTTTACAGCATTTCTGATTTTTTTAAATGAATTTATGAAAAAAAAAATAGATTTTTATTAAAGCAGAACTCAAATAAAAGAAATACCAGTCCATCAAAATGTTTAGAATTGTGGGGTTAGGACCAATAAAGAGTCAGGTAGTGAGACACATAATGAGTTGATGTGCTAATCCACATCTTTCAATGTGGTCTAGAGAGAGTACCAGGGCAGTTTTCCTAAACTCCTGTCCTTGCCCAGCACATCTGCATTCAGAACGTGTTTTGGAAATAACTTAGGGAATCACAACCTCTCTCTGTTTCAAAAGGGTAGTACTAATCCTCTTCCAGTCCTTGCAACTCAGATCTGAGACCCAATGAACTCTTGACACAGACTATGAGCAGTGCCTGGCTTGATTCTGCCATTTACAGAAAACTTTAGAATCTCTGGGTTGCAGAGCATTACCCAGAGCTTCTGTCTTTAAAGAGACTAAATATTTACTGTGTAACAGCAGGGACACTGGCATTTTTTATTTATAATGCTCATTATCAACATGGTGGAAAATATTAAGAAGTTCACTGGGAGTTTTCTGCATCATGGATTTAATCTTCATGCTGGTGAATGTTTCTTGGCTCCCCCTAAATTCTATTGATATGATTCAGGTATAGCCTGTAAAAAAAAAAAAAAAAAATCCACCATTAAGAACTGTCTTAATCACAACCAGTTTTGTTGCAGAAAATGTGCATTGTTTCCTGTAGGGGCCTGATCTGTCTGGCCTCAAAAGCAGATGCGTTGTGAATGTATTTTCCAAGGTTTGTGTGAGTTAGACAAATTCATAGGAAGAAATATTAAGTACTATTGAATGCAAAAAAGCTTGTTTATGCTTCAGAAAGCACTGAAAGCTTGAAACTTAACTTGTAGAAAATTGTTACACGTTTGGGTCGTCCTGGTACTTAGTCCTAAATAAATATTGTCCATTAATTTTGGATTTGTCTGGAGATAGATGGATATATGGTTTGTTCCTAAATGCATCTTACCAGTGGCATCCCTCTTAAAAACCTATAGGGTGGTGTTTTAGCTGTGAAATTTCTCTCCTTGCTTTTTATAATAAACTGACTGCTTTAAATTCTCAGGGGTAAAGTTCACTGTGTCTGTCCCAGCCTTTTGCCACCTTCCCTGTGCCCATGAGAGCCAGGGCCAGCATGATCCTCGTTGTCATACTGGGTTCAGCAGCATCTGCATTCACCATTGTTCTTTCATTCTGCTGGTTCAGGAAGAGCAAAAGCCACAGTAAGTTGGAAATATCCACAAAAATTTATACTTGCAGACTCCTTGTTTCATTTAACAAATCCCCAGAGTGGCCACAATGGGTTTCAGACAATAGAACCCAGAAAAAGCTCTGGGACGTTCAGTAATTAGGATACAGTTTGTAGTGCATGCAGAGACAAGACTTAAGCTTCAATAATCAGTGTGGTTCCCTTCCAACTCAGAATATTTTATGATTCTGTGATAGTTCAAGGTTATACATATTTATGCCTATAAAAGGTGTTTGAGTCCTGGCAGATATTGCAAAAAGTTTCTTCCTGGAAAGGATTGTTAAGAACTGGGACAGTCAGCCCAGGGCAGTGATGGAGTCACCATCCCTGCAAGTGTTCAAAGGTGTGTGGACCCAGCATTTGGTGGCATATATATATTCAAGCAACATTCTACTATATATTCAAAAAAATGTTCAATTTTTTCTTGAATTAATAATTTCTTCTGAGCAGAGATGCACTGAGAGTGATGTGAGTGTGTGTTTCGTGGCAGAAAAGAGGACTGAACAGCCTCATCTCCCACATGACAGGACCAAGAGACCCAATGAACAAACACAGCCTCCTGCAGCTCCCACAGCCTCCCACAGGCTCCTGCAAGCCTTGCTGCAATCAAGGACCCAAAAAAAGTGGAGTGTCTGGAGCAGAAGGTGAGACTGCAATTCATAAATGATTGGACACCAGAAGAGTCAGTTTATGTTATTTTAACATGTTCAGATGTTCCTTGGAAAGTGATGGAGTCACCATCACTGCAAGTATCCAAAAAATGTGTGGGATGTGGCAGCTGGGGAGAGGTTATGGTGAATACAGTGATGCTGCCTTGGTGGTTGGATGCAATGATCTGAGAGGGTTTTTTTTCAACTTTTAATGATTCTATGATTTTACAGATTTGTATAGGACCAATGGCACATTCTGAAAAGGTCTGTCTCTTTATTGCCTCCTCCTTCTCCTTCTGATTTTTTCTGTTTGTCATTTCACCTCCTTTAATACAGATGGGGTAAATTCCCAGCCACATGGAAGGCAACAGTGTAATCCCCTTCTGCTCACACTGTGATCTTGGGGTGTCCTTTGCAGGGACAGGGCCTGGATTTCAGTGATCCTTTTGGGTTCCTTTCCCACCAGTCCAGGATATTCCATGATTCAACGAGCCCATGATTTTTCCAGTGTTTTTGGAGGAGGGCAGGGTGTGCTGGTTGTCCCCAGGTGCCTGGAGGAGCAGGGCTCTTCCCTGCCCCACATTCTCCCAGGTGCTGGAGGTGGATCAAAAGTTTCTGGGCAGGTTTGCAGGCTGTGAAGGACTGTGAATTACACTGGAGGTAAGAAACCCACCCAGGGCTCATTTGCACGGTCCTGTGAGTCCAACCAAAGCAGGCTCCACTCCCAACCCACCCCACCCTGTGTCCCACTTTACTCCCCAGGGTCCTGCCATGAACAACCCTTCCCCGCACACCTCCTCGAGTCTTGTCCTTTCATCATCTTCTGATCAAACCCGACTCCTTCTGAGGTCACAGAGAAGCAGACAGCCCCGGGGGCATGTGGCTGGCAGCACAAAGCACCGGCTTCCCTTTTCTGCAAGTGTGAAATGTTCTTACAGTAGTTGAGGGCTTTTTTTTTTTTATCTCACCTGCCAACAGAACAGAATCTAAGGGCATTCGGGTAACCCTGATGAACCACCCCATTTGCTCTGTTTTGGGAATTTCTTTTTCCTCCTCTTTACCGAAGCCTGTGGATTACATAAGAGGCAGGAAGAGGCGAGCTGGAGTTTTATCTCCTTTTAATTAGTTGTCTATCACAAAAGCAGAGGGAGAGAGAGAAGGAGAGAGGAAATTCTGCAGTTTATGTGTTTTGATATTTGCCATACTCTTCCAAAACACAGCATTCAGCTGTGTGCCTTAGGACACATATCTGCTATAAATTCTTTTTTTATCTAATTTGTCTGAGATCTAAGCTTCCTGTGGAGGTCTGAGATCAAAGGATCTGATTCTGTCTGATGTTGGCTCTGACACATAATGCGTGCTGACTTAGTTCTGTCTATAAACTCGCAGTGGGAGGCTGCCACATCTCCTTGGCACCTTTACATAGTGAACTTTCATTTTGGCTGGGGAGGCTGACAGGTACAGCATTGATTGGAGCCGTCGTGTAAATAATTCATGGAAAGAATTTTTTTTTGTCAGAAAAAGGCAATCCAGCCACTTAGAGTCTTTTAGGAATAGTTGCAAGACAAAAAAGATTCCCCAATATGTTCAAATCTAAACAAGGATAACAATATCTTAAGTGAATTTAATACATATGGCTTGAAACGTCTAATGTTTGATTCCCCCCTATTTAAAGTGCTGTTGGTTTTGGAGAGAGAGAGAAGAAATCAAAGCTGCACTCTTTTTGTTTAGTTTCTGCTTTGCAGCTCTTCACCTCATAAGAAATACTGCTTTTCTAACACAATTAAGTGTTCAGGGGCCTTTATTTGTAATCACCACTGTAAGACTTGCAAAACAGAGAGTTTATCATTGGTGGGTGCTTCTAGAGTGCAAAGTCCAGTGGATCAAGGGCCCTGGATATTGTACCAAAAGGAGCAGCTGAGGATGAAGATGAGAGGGGGGAAAAAATATTCACAGTTATGCAGTACAGCAGGGAGAAGGGATCAAGATATTGCCTTGCCTAACCTTGGTCTAACAAGAAAAATCTCCTTAGCTTCTTGTAATTATCTCTCTCTCAAACTGAAGAACTTTTGATGGACTGAGGCGCTGTTAACAGAACACACCTGGAGGTGCAGGAACATATTGTTGCTTTTTGCTTTTTGCAGTTTATTCTGGTGGTTCAACAGAGTGCTTGTATCCTCCTACAACTTACATTTCCAGCTTCAGTTTTCTGTCCTTTCCCTGAACCTTTTCACAATGGTACCTGACTGATTCTTATTCTGAACTTCTTGGATATCTTCAGCTAGAAATCACTGTGTGTTCCTGAAAATGTAATCCCAATCTGCTAACAGGGTCTCCCCTTGTGGCTCCTACCTTGCTCAGATCAGCTCCTCCTCCTTCCTTTCTACCTGTTTGCCATTATCCCTTTGTTTTAGAAAATTTAATCAGAATAGATTTCAGCTTAAATTCCAAATCACCAGTGGAAACACTGATATCTTCCATTTCAGTGGTAGAGTCTGGTATTGCCACACATCCCTGAGAATTATTTCCCATATATAATTTCTGCCTGAGCTCTTTTAGCTGGTACTTAATCCAGTTAATCATATGCTTTCACGATATTGAATAGTTTGTATATAATGTTTAAAAATCAGGAATCTCAAGGCATTACTTCATCCTTGAAACTGCTTCTATCCAGAAAACTTGTAGCCTCCTCCACTGCTTCAAACTTGCTTGAAAACCTTTTTCCACTGTTGATAATGGCACCTTTGAAGATGAGAGAGTCAATAAATCTCCAGAACTAACATGCAGCTTTGGTATAAGAGATCATGACCTTATTATCTTGTTTATGTGTCTAAAGAGGAAAATTGAACCTGGTGATGTATGTAATTTGTACCTTAAATCAGCCAACTACCTAAAGTTAAAGCCAGCTTAAGAAGGAAAAGTGCTAAACATAATAATATGTCTGACTGCTGAAATTTTGGAAGCAACTTTCTGGTGGGTTTCCAAGAGGGTACAACTCTGGAATTTAAATTTATGAGTGTACAAGTTGAAAAAAACAGCAACACCCTTTAACAGAGCCCAAGCATGAAGTCATTGCCAGGGCTGTCAGAGTTCAGGTTGGTCAAGGAGTGTCTGCACAACCTTTCTGAAATATTATTTTTAGGTGTTTTTGTGAGAAACAGGGGTGGTAATCAATGGTCCTTTTATGGGTCCCTTCCGATTTGAGATATTCTATGATTCAGCAAATAGAGTTCCAATTAATGAATTACAGGAAATGCAGAAGAAAATTAATCTGAGAAAAGGTCTGAGCATTCAGCCATGAGGCTGAATGTCACAGGCTGTTAAGGGTTAAACTGAAGGGACAAACCTAAATATCAGAAGTGGCAATTACAAATTTTCTGGCATTATTTGTGCTTAGGACCTACAATGTGGGATGATAAATGGACTAAAAAAATCTGATTTTGTCCACTCACACATGACACATTGACCAGCACTAGTTCTGGATTTGGAATGAGTATTAAAGGTTTGGGTGTAGGCTGATGGCATTTTTTTTTCATGGGGGTAAGGAGAAGATTGCAAGAAAATTATAAATGTTCTTAACATCCACATGAAGCTACAAATTAGGTTGCCAATCATGGCACACTCTGTCAGCTCAGAAAATTTTCTGCTATGTCACTACAGTGACCCTGCCTCTGTTATTGACAACCATTTGATAGATAAAGGATGTAAACATTTCCACATGAAAAATATATAATGTATATTTACCTTTTCCTTCATTTTTAAAAAAACATCATTGCAGGTTACAGGCTCTGCCTTGAGTAGGACTCAAATGCCAGAAATACAAAGTTCTACCCTAAGTTACAGCCTGTTTCAGAAAGGGATGATGCATTTATGGACGTGTAGTATTAAAATATTATCAGTCTTAGCAATACTCAGCTTACTAAGAAACTGTATTCTATACAATTGATTATTAAACATATATTAAAAAAATTTCTAAATGTTAGAGATGCTCTAGCAGCTGTTAGTGTGTCAATAAGCACAAATCAGCTCGTATTGTTGTTTTTTTATTTATTTGTGGAAATAATTAATGGTTGTTTGTCTTTGCCAATTTATTTCTGTCAAACTGAAATGTTATGGCCACTGAAATTATTTCTGTAACAGTAACTGCTTTTTAATTAATCATAAAATCATGGAATGATTTGGGTTGGAAGGGACTTTAATTATCACCTACTTCCTCCTGCACACCTTCCACTATCCCAGGTTGTTCCAAGCCCCATACCAAAATTTCCAGGGATGGGGCAGCCACAGCTTCCCCTGGACAACCTGTGCCAGTGGGTCAGCACTCTCACAGGGCAGAATTTTTCCTAATGTCTAATCCGAATCTCTCCTGTTCAATTTATACTCTTCCCCCTTGTCCTATCATTGTCCGCCCATGTAAAATGGAGGGAAAAAAATTAAATTTATTGATGTCTTTAACACACAATAAAGGCATAAAGGGATGATATACATGAAGGTGGAGGTCTCATAATTATTGCGAGAAACAAAGAAGTCTTTTTTTTCCATAGGAATGGAAGGAAGCGGAGCAGTGGGAGCGGCCACAGGACATGCAGAGGAGCTGAACCTGCGTCCCTGCGAAGCCAAGTCAGCAAGAAAGCCAAGCACTGCCCAGCCCAAGACTGGGGACAGACACACCTTCCCCTCAGCCAGGAAAAAGTGCCAGTCCACCAACAGCCCCATGGAAGGAGAGCTTCTGGTGACTCTGAGGAGCTTCAGCAGCCAGCAGTCCCCAGGGTGCTCCCAGCCAGGGGGGAAATGCCCCAACCTTCAGCTGGGTACAGCCAGGAAGGAGAGAAGCCCGACAGGATGCCCCAAGGCCAGAATGATGTCAGAGAATGTGTGGCCATGGTGCAGCAGAGGGGTGAGGCAGGGATGGGAGGGGGTGAAGCACTGTGTTCACCGTGGGGGGCTGAGCCTTTTGCCTCTGTGCTCACCGAAAACCCTACAGGTTTTGGGATGGCAACCATGCAGGCAAATGAGCCTGCAGCCAACTGTGAGGCTCTTTGATGCTGACCTTTCTTGGCTTCCAAAATGGGCTGGATGCATCCAGAACAGCTCCCCTGATTCCTCCAAAACTCTCTCCAGGATTTGTTTTGGGGAGCATTTATGGGATCAAAAGCCGTCAGGGATCAGCCTTACAACTCAACGGGGTTTCTAACACTATGATGTTTAGCATGGATGTAGTCTTAGTGTCTCGAGCATTTCTGGTGAATATGCTCAAGACAATGCATTTCTGGTGAATATGAATATGCAAATTTATATAAATTTCCCATTTCTTCCAGCCACGCTTTTAATTTCATCCGAAGAACCTTAGTATGCACACAAATATTTTCCTTTTTTTTACATTTATTCAACTTTGACTGTGGCTCGAGTAACTGCTTCCACAGTGCTCTACTTAAACCTGTTTTGTTTTGTTTCGTTTCTGTTTTTTGTTTGGTTGTTTTTGTTTCGTTTCTGTTTTTTTGTTTGGTTGTTTGTTTTTTAGATATAAAGTGGTTTTATTGAGTAAAAAATTGATGGCATTGTTTTCTGACACCTTTAAATCACTGACTTGTTATGAACACTACTCTTCATGGATGATAATAATAATAATAATAATGCTGATATTCTTCAGTTGCTCAGGGAATTCCTCTGTGCTTTGCTTTACTGAGCTGGAAGATGAGGAACTTTATTATGCCTTCTCTGTACCATAAAATTCTTGGTTGCAAGGTGTCCTGGTGGCACCAGATAAAAATTTATACTCCTTTGCAGAAAAAAAATACTTAATCAGGAAGATGAGGTTTTCTGGCCAGATCAGCAATGGAAAAAGAGGGTGAGAAACCTTGGTTTGGAAAAAAAACTCAAACCACAAACCAGTTCTCTTCAGGCTGAAAGAGTTAAGGTGAAGATTCTGATCAAGCTGTTCAGTTTCCTGGGCACAAAAATAGATTCACCATCTTTGGCTTCTCTGCACTATACTGTCTTTATAATCATAATTTTTGGGGCAAAATTAGACTGACTGCACACTGAGACAGGGTTCTTGTGGAGTGAAGAGGAGTAGAGGAATTTTTTTCATTTAAGACACTTGTGGATGAAGATCTTATTAAGTGCAATGGATCAGCCTTTCTGACCTCTTCCATGGTATAGAAAAGCCATTTATTACATTATTTTCTGCAGAGGCCAAAATATTATTATTGGGTAGATCCCTACAGATCATGATTCAGGGTCTGAATAAAAAGTTATAGCTTTCAAAGATATCAATTTCTGGATGAAATTACTAGGAAAACCCTTCCTTTTTCTCCACAGCTGATACCCAGTTTCAGATGCTTTCACATGGAAGTAGAGCCTCTCTACAGAAATAAAATTCCTCCATTCCATGAATTCTATTTCCCTTCCATGTTTCTATTTCCACTAAGTTACTCCACCACATCCAACCAGTATAAAAGAAAAATAATATATTATTTACATATGTCAAAATGCCAGAAAATATCATTTAATTAGTTATATGAAAGTACAATACAAAAAAAAAAAAGAATTATTTTAGGGGAAAAATTCAGATATACTGGAAATAGTTAAGGGTTTTAAATTAATCCTTTCATTCATAATCCTTGAATTTATCCATACTTTGTTTGCAGAATAAGTAATGTCTTGTATAGCTGGACCTCTAAGAGAATTAACAGGACTAAAATGCTTTATTTGCAGCATTTTCAACTGAGTGAGCAGTGGCATATGGAAAAGAAGTGGGCAGAAAATGAAAAAAAACATTGTGAAAAAATGGGTGCAAACATGCAGCAAATCCTGAATAAGTAACACATTTAGGGGATCTTGTGTGTCGGAAAGGAAAGGAAAGGAAAGGAAAAGGAAAGGAAAAGGAAAGGAAAAGGAAAGGAAAGGAAAGGAAAAGGAAAGGAAAAGGAAAGGAAAGGAAGAAGGAAAGGAAAAGGAAAGGAAAAGGAAAGGAAAGGAAAGGAATAAGGAAAGGAAAGGAAAGGAAAGGAAAGGAAAGGAAGAGAAAGGAAAGGAAGAGATAAAAACACAACTCTGTAGTGATCGGAGAGAAAGTTGTGAATGAGACTGAGTGGTTGAAGTGGTTGAAGCCATTTCATGTCTAAACATAAAATGACGTCTTTTCCTAAAATAATTGGGTTTATGCTGAGTACAACAGCAATTGGATGAAATGGAATCCTTCTGCTTTGTGGCAGAGGGAGATCCAGATTTATTTTTGAAATGTTTTCCATATATTTTTTTCCATGAGACTGAGTTAAAATGCTCACTCTTAAAGGAGCTGGGAAGTTTTGGCTGCCCCATCCCTGGAAATGTCCAGGGCCCAGGCTGGATGTGGCTTGAAGGACCCTGGGATAGAGGAAGGTGTCCCTGCCCATGGCAGGGGGTGGAACAGGGTGGTCTTTAAGGCCCCTTCAAACCCAACCCATTCTGTGGTTCTGTGAACAGCCCCCACCCAAGCTGCTGCAGAATGTCCTGGGCAAGGCAAAGAGGAGAAGAAATGTCTCATATCCCAAGCCAAAAAACCTAATTTTCTAGTATTTTGAATGCAGGCTTGTCCCGAGGGACACTTGTCATTGCTGTGTTGTGGTCAGTACTTTTGGCAATCCTGCTCAATCTTTGCTTTGAGTTTTTCTTAATCCTTACGCTATAATTAGGACAACAGTTGTTTCCACCTTTGCATGGGTGTTTAATGGATAAAATTTGTGACATTTACATTCCAAAATCCAGGGTGGGGCCAGGGTAGGGATGCAGTAGGAGGAGGCAGATGAAGAATCCACGGTGTGGTGTGTGGGTTGTCCATGATATCACATGGGATGTGGTGCCTTCACAGACCTGGGCTTATCCAAACCCTCTGGCTCAGCTCAGGGCATTCAGCTGCTGTCAAAGTCCAACTTCTGGGAGAACATAAACAGACAGCAAGCAGGATTTAAGCTTGGAAGGATTTTGGAAGGAGTCCGTGGGCATATCGAGATTCAAGCTCCAGCACAGCCCAGACTCAGACCAGCTCTGTGAGGGACACAAAATATTTCCAGCAAATCTACTGGGGTTTAACAAAAGTGTAGCTTCCTCACACTGGGCGTGAAGGAAGCCTTCAAAGTACAGGAAAAATGAATAAAAAAATCTCTGGATCTGTCTGTGGAGATCCCTCCTCTGAGGCCCAAAGTCTTTCTGGACAGTCATGTTAAATGTCTGTGAAATTTGACAAGTTTAGCTCTACTGAAGCCAATGGCAAAAATTTCATTAATTTTGCTGGATTTGGGATTTCCACCTGGTAACCTTTTTCTGTAGTCCCATCTACAATACCTCTGAGTTCCTTTATTGATATAAACAAGTATATAGCTGAAAGGATGCCTTACATTTAACCAAGCTCTCCAAGATTTCTGAATTGGTAGACAATGTATGGTCAAAATTATTCTTCTTCCTTTTTTTTTTCTCCCTATTTTGTGGGGGTGATGTTTTTTTCCTCTTATGTCTGAAGTAGAGGAGTGCATTACAGACAAATTTGCCTAAGGCTTTGGGCCAGAGCTGATGAGACTTCACGAAGATACAGGAACAGGCACATGGATAGGAAAAAGAAAGCCTGTGAAAAATTAAAATGACAAGCCTGGTTAGGGAGCAGAGATAACTGGTGATGTAGTAAAATTAATTACAGTCTGGGTTGAAGGAATTGTGTGCCTAAGACAAAATTAAAAAAAAAAAAAGAAAGAAAAACCAAATAACAGCAATGAGATTATAAACCTTTTGATCATCTCTATATGGTATAACTTCCAGTCCCTATTTATTATGATATTTATTATGGCATTTATTTCTATAGCATGAGAGGTATAAATGGCAAATAAAGGAGGCAAGAGTCCAGTCAGAAGGTTTTCCTCTGAGCTCCTGACTCTGCAAAGAATAACCTTATTAACAGTGAATTGCACTCAAAAATATCTTCACTGGACTAGGAACTGTGAGAGGAAACCTTTCATGGATCAAGGAAGCTGCATGATGCAACACTCCAAGGGTGATTATGGACATACTCATTATACAGATTCATGGGTATTTATATATAATTTTTTGCATTCATTATGCATTTGCCAGAATGCGAAACAATTCCAGCTTTCTACCTACTGAAATGTGAGAAATGCTGGGTGATAATTTGTCGAACATTATTTTGCAAGAGCAAAAGCCAAATATCCCAAAGAATGATTCCAAGATTCTGGAACACACCAGCAAGGTGGGATTTCCATGGTGTATATAAGGACTGTGTTTTGAGGGAGTGGGGATGGGAGGTAGGTGCTACCTGAGGAACAAAAATTCCCCATATTGGGTGATGTGATGAGCTGCAGTGGGGGACACTGAAGCTCCAAGAAGTCTAGAGCCAAACTTGGAAGAACTTTTGAGAAGTACCAGAGCCTCTTTTCCCTGGCTCAAACTTCTGTGTGCAGGGCTGGAGCTGCCAAGGAGCTGCAAAAAACCTTCTCTTCTCTCACCAAAGCATTTCAAAATTTTCAGTTTTCATAGAATAAAAAGTGAACCACAATGGCTGTGCCATTAGTGAGTTTTCCAGAAAGGGAAATAAAAAAAGACACAAGGTTTTATTTTTTAATGGAAGTTAAAATGTCTGTTGGAGGAGGGTCATTTATGCTTTCCTTTTGCCTTCTTTTTCTTTTCTTTCCTCTTTTCTTCCACAAAGAGGACAAAAACAATGGGGAAGAAGGAACAAAGAGGAAAATAAAAGTAGTTTTGAAGTAAGGCCATGGCAGAAGGCTGCACATAAGCAAAGTCAGCCTCTGAACAATTTCCATATTGTATTAGACCTGAGGGCTGCCAGCATTGGATACTTGGGGACAAATATAAGAAAAAGGAAAATATGACATTAGCTCTCCCTGGATTTTATTTTTAGCAAGAAGAGACTTCTGGGATTGTTGGTTGCTCCTAATGACTTATTATCCCTGAACATTTTATAGAATTGTAGCACTAATATATTGTTAAACTGAATTATCTATATCCTGTGAGGGGGAAAAAAAAAACAGGAAAAAAGAAGAAGGAAATAAAAGAAAAGGGGAAAAAAAAAGCTAATTCTGCTTTCATTTTAAGTGTTCAGCCTGGTATTTTCTAGTGTTTTTTTTGTTTGTTTGTTTGTTTGTTTGTTTTTTTTTTTTGCATAACAAATAGGGAGTAATACTTTTTCACCCTTGCTTTCCAGATGTACCACACATTCTTCATCACTTTTCCAGTCCTGTGGGAGTCCTGTGGGATTCAGGCACCTGACTTAAAATTCAGCTGAACAGATAAAGGGTAATACAGGAAGAGAAGGAGAATATTTATACTCAATCCTCCTGCAAAAAACCCCTCTTGATTTGTGCAGTTAAACCTGTGGCATGTGGGTGCTGACTGGGATCCTGACCTTTGGTCCTCAACTAGAAACCCAGAGTCAGGTTGGACAAAAACCAAACAGGGATGAAAGAACTTAATAATAAACCCATTAACTTTAATTTTGGGAAAGAAGGAGAACAGAAAGCAGTGATAGAGCCAAGACAGAGGAGTGAGAAAGGGTCTCTGGAGCAGCTCTGTGAAGGATGGACTCCAGCCAGATCAGCCTGGGTTTGTCAGAGACAGGAGCCGCACACAAGCTGAGCTCAGGGCACCAACCAAATTCCCTGCTGCTTTGGGTGAGGGTCATTTCCCAGTGGATCATTTTCCATACCTGTGGGTTGGATTAATTTGTGCTTTTTTTCCCGATGCACCTCTCTGTTCCAAAGTACATTAAAGATGAATCTGGTGCCAAGACTTGCAGCCATCAAAGGTAGTGATGTTAAAAATATCCCACCCTTGCTCTCCCTCCCCAGACTGTCTCTCCGTGTCTAGGTGCTGACAAAAGTTATTTGTCGTATTCCCTTCATTTGGTGAGTGACAGGAGACTGGTGTCAAGTGAGAAAATGAAATGTAAATTTTATTAAACACCTTCTCATCTCTGTGTATCAATCCAGATTCCAGCCTAACACAGCAAATCAAATCCTGTCTTCACCAGGCCTGAGGGCACACAAAGAATCATTTCTCCTTAATACCATTCCATCCTAGTAAAATATTTTTCTGTTTAGTAAATGAAAATTTAAAATGCAAACCCTATTTTAATCCCAGAGAAAGGATGTGCATTGCAGGGAGAGGGATGCTGTGTTTTGTTCTGTTCTGCCTTGTGCTTTCTTCTGTTTTCAGACACAGAAATGGTGATTAGCTGAAACAAAAATTACAACTCCTTTATAAGGCTTTCCCATTGGGATTTTTTATCTTCATGTCCACCACTAGGCTTGGAAGCTTACTAGTCCAGAGATGATTCCGTATCCACTTGTTTAATGTACAATTGCATGGTAGATTATATAGACTATATAATGTCCTGATGACTGAAACACTATTCCCAAGTGAACAGTGCCACAATTTCATTTCTCTGAGTCTTAGTACCTCTATTTCTTTGGAGATGAGGCTTTTGCTCCACTGTGAGAGGCAAAATTTTCAGCAAAGAAAACTGCTGAGCAAAATCATGACTGATTTGGATCTTGGTATTCACAGGCAGAGCTTAAAATAATTGGTTTCCTTTAGCAATGGGGAAGATATTTATGGCTATTTATGGGCAGAGTTTGACATTGGGATGGAGACAATACATATAAGAGATAAACTCTGAACACAACACAAATTTTTCTTTACACCCAAGAGGTGGTACTGGAGAATATATCTGGGGAGGTTGTGGACTCCCCATCCCTGGAAGTGTTCAGGTATTGGATGGGGGTCTGAACAAGCTGATCTAGTGGAAGGTGTCCCTGCCCTTGGCAGGGGAATGGAATGAGATGAGCTTTAGGGTTCCTTCCAACCCAATCCATTCCATAATTCCATGATTCTATTAATATTTTTTTTTGAGGCCACTGATTAACTAACCCACCTACCTTCCATCTATGCTCATTACCCCTAAATACTAAAAGTTATGTGTCCGGATTGACTTAACTCTCCCTTGTTTGTGAGTAATATCAGATATGGATCCAGGAGGGTGCTGCTCTTCATTTTTCATGCACAGCTATTGCAGGACAGGCTGAATCACCCTGTGCCTGTTTCTCTGCAGGTATTACCTGCATAACTTAAATGACATAGTTGACTTCCAGCTTTGTCCAGCACTCATTTTCATCTTAACCCAGCTCAGCACTTAGTTCCAGTGGAGTCTTTCACTGATCAGTTTGGAACTCAACATGAGTTATTTTCTGATGGAAAAAGTGCAGAAGTGCTGCAAAAGTAGAGGTCCTGTGGGAATTTTACCCAGTAAAAGTTGTTGCCTGCTCTTCCATTGCCCCTATTAGCAGGACCTCATCCAGTACCAGCTTATCTTGGAGGTGGGGGTCCTGGAATTTCCTGGTTTCCCCACCTAAAGCAGTCCTAAGGGTTTACAGGAATTCAGGGTTTCAGCCTTCTCATAGACCCAGGAGCCAGCCAGGTCAGTTAGAATTCCCATCTTGCAGATCCTCCAAGAAATGCCTGCAGCACCTCATTTCAAGGAGGCTGAGGGTATATACAGTCCCCAAAAATCTGGGAAAAATATTCTAAAGAAATATGAATTACTTAAAAAAAAGTTTTAAATATTTTTATTTCAAATTTTTGACATTTCTGGGATTCTATTTTAAATTCAAATTCTCCCTTCCAAGAGAAATAGTAGACTCATGCTTTTACCAGCATCTTTAGGAGCAAAACCATACTGTTGTCCATGAATCAGGGATAGATGACATGAAGCAGGGAAGAGTTAACTCACTAAAGCTTGCACTAGGAGCAAGTAGAAAAGAAATCAGAAAAAAAAGATTTCCTTTGGCTATCTGTCCTGAGACAGATTCACTACCGCATTTTGGTTATCTAAGCCTGTTTCAGAGAGGAAAATGAAGACAAGCAACACTGAAAAAGTGATGCAGGGCAAGACTTGCAGCTTATGAATTAGGCTGGATATCAGCTGTCCTCAGTTCAAGTCTGCATCCTGCCACCAATTCCCCTCTCTGACCTTAGGCCACCCATTTAATGTCTCTGCCCCTCAGCTCCTCACGTGCAAAATGAGAATGCTAATGCAGCTTTGCTCCCTCCCTCAGCCCACTCTGCCCACTCAGGCTTCAGGCTGCACTGAGGCTCTTTCTAATTAATTATTTTCCAAAAGTGCAGCTCCGTCCTGGCTTCCCAGTTGCCATTGAAACCATCCTTGAAACAAAAAGGTAACAGTGGTAGTAGTAATAGTGATAATAATAGAGGTAGGAACGGAATTGGATTTAGAAATAGTAAAAGTAGAAATAGAAATAAGAATTAGAAATGGAATAGAAATAGAAATAAAAATATAGAAATAGAAATAATAGTAATATGTGGGAGAAAATTATATTAATAGTGGTAGTAATAGGGATAGATATAGAGATAGATTTAGAAGAAGAAATAGAAGTAAAAAGTAGAAATACAAATAAGAGATAGAAATAAGAAATACAAATGAGATAGAAATAGAAATAGAAATAGAAATAGAAATAGAAATAGAAATAGAAATAGAAATAGAAATAGAAATAGAAATGGAAATAATAGTGATATGTTGGGGAAAATGATAGTAATAGTGGTAGTAATAGGGATAGATATAGAGATAGATTTAGAAAAACAGAAGTAAAAAATAGAAATTAGAAATAGAAGTAGAAATAGGAAATAGAAATGAAATAGAAATAAAAATAGAAAAAATAGAAATAGAAATAGAAATAATAGTGATATGTTGGAGAAAATGATAGTAATAGTGGTAGTAATAGGGATAGATATAGAGATAGAAATAGATTTAGAAAAAGAAATAGAAGTAAAGAGTAGAAATAGAAATAGAAATGGAAAAAGAAAGAAATAGCAATAATAATGGAAATAGAAATAATAGTAGTGATAGTGTCAGAGAAAGATGGTAATAGTGATAGTAGTAGGGATAGATATGGAGATAGAAATAGATCTAGAAACAAAAGTGATAATAGAAATAAAATTCGAAATAGAAATAGAAATAATAAGACCACCTAAACTGGCTTCATTTGTGAGGTGTTGAGGGTTAAAGGGAAGGAAAAAAGGAAAGGAAAAGTGCAGTCTGTGCAGAGGAGCTGTCATGTCACACAAATTGTCAGCTTCCCCACTATCACAATCCCTCCTCCTCCTCACGGAGTTAAATTCTCCCTGCCTGCAGGGAGGCGGCTTTGGGGCTCGGCTGCAGCTCCATCCACATGGAGATCACTCATTTCACACTGCCACTGGGCTTCCTCACTATTCTAATACAGAACCCATTGCACACTATGACTAATAATGTTGGCTGTATGAAAGAATTATTTATATAGAGACTGAGAAAGGCCTCCTTGGATTTCCAGACAGGACGGTCTTGATTTGGAGAGAGCAAAGCATAAAATAACTCCAGGGCCATTTCAGGCTGCCGGAGTCTCCAGGAGACAAGCTGACAATTGGTGCTTGAATTTGAAGCTGTGGATGTGTATGCTGTGGTAAAGCCTCTTCCCTCATACCCTGGAGTCCCCTATCCTCAGAAATAAAGAAGGGACATATAGGGAATGCCAGTCAACACAGGCTTATGGAAAATAGGTCCTGCCAAACTAAATTGAGAGCTCTTTTTCTGATGAGATTACAAGTTCGGTTGATAAAGACAGCAGTATTCAAGCAATAGGCATCTGTGAGGAATTTGACTTGCTACACTATGACCTCTTGATTACAGAACTAGGGAAAAAAATGCACAAAATTAACATGATGCACCTTAAGTGGATTAAAAATAGGCTGAGAGGATCAAAATGTGTTTACAGACATCACTGCTGAGCAGGTCTGTTTGTAGTCTGGTCGGAGAGGGATCAGGTTATCTATAAATAAAAAAGTTTAACTAAAAGTTGCCATTCAGACAATTGGTGATTGATTCTCCATCTCTCAGAGGATGATAAATAATGTAAGAGGACAGATCCCTAATGTTGTGTGACCAGAGGATCAGCCACGTGTGGATGCCCCATCCCTGGAATTGTCAAGACCAGGTTGGATGGGGCTTGGAACAACCTGGTCTAGTGAAAGGTGTCCCTGCACATGGCAGGGAGCTGGAATGAGATCTTTAAAGTCCTTTCCAACCCAAAACATTCCAGGATTCTATGAAATGAGGTACATTTTGTTAGAAAAGTGATAAAATTATATTTAAGGATATGCCTGCATTTACTAGGCAGAGTTTCTGTTCTGACAGCTGGTGACTGAGAACAGCTTCTCATAATTATGGATAATAACTAACAATTATTTTTGTCAGGATAAAGATCTTACAAAGAAGCTAACGTTATTTTGCTCCACAGACAGAAAGATTTTAAATTAGAGGACACTGCTTTTATTCTAGGAATGTCACTGCTTTTGGTTTAGGTGTCTGCAGTGGCAGAAGTCATTTAGAATTTTGTACAGGGTTCACAAAGGAAACACAGATGAGGAAAACACTTTGCTTGGCAGAAAAAGAAGGAATTTTAAACCAGCTGAAAATCAAAACATGAATGGTGGGGGACTTAAGGAGAAATAAGAGAGAATGTGTACAAGCTCACCCCTCATCCTGGGAAAGTTGTTGCAGGTGGCAATGCCACATCCTGTGACAGCAAGGGGAAGGAGAGAGCCCAGGAAAGGAAGCAGGGCAGCAAGGAACACCTCTGACACCTCCAGTCCTCTTTATTCATTCAGAGGTGTTTCAATTCTCTGATATTAAGAAAATTCCCATACAATTCAGTCTTTCCTGCCTGATTGTGCCATGGTGCAAAGCTTTGGAAAAGTAATCTTTGAAAGCTCTGATTCCACAGTCAGGAACCTAAGCCATGTTTTTCTTATGAATCTCAGGATCTGCTCCTCAAAGCATTCCCCTCAATGTGAGAGAAGTTTCCAGTGAAAAACAATGGATGTAGCAGCACCCAAAGTCCATCCAAGTCTCTGAGGTCCATTCTCCAGACATGTTGTTTATAGGGTCTAAAAGGTTAATGTGTTTAATTTACTGCTTCTATTCATACAAACTCTCTTTCAAAGCCGCAGGATCATTAAATCAGAGAGCACAGTTTAGTAACTCCAAAAATTCTGCTGCAAATAACTTTTAACTTTTGAAAGGTTTGTGAGGACAGTGTGTTCTGCATGGATCATTTTAATGGGCAAATTGAAAACCTTGAGTTCAGGTGTAAACTTGCTTTTCAGATGAGCTCCAGCTCTATTCTACAAATGGACAAAAAATGGAAAGGATCACTTGCATTAAGCCACCAAATTTCTCCTCTGTTCTACCAAGAGATGACACATATAAGCTCATTAATATTGCTTAATAAAAGAGGCGTGTTACAAGGATGATTACAGATTGGAATCATATTCCTGTGCTAAGATTGCTGCTGAGGCTAAGCTAGTACTGCTCTGATCTTAATCACCACAGATATTTCAGAAATAAAAAAAAAAATCCCAAACCAACAAGACTATCCTTTAAAACCATTGCACATATTCTCCTCACACCTCTCAGGATGTTTGCTTTGGTGAGGCAAATATCCTTCATCTCAAGGTTTATTTATTGGTTTATAATATTCCTGGGTTGCATAATAGAGAGATGTCTACTAATACTCTAGAGAAAGAGGGATTTCTCATGAATTTTATACACATAATTTCCTCTGGGAAGTGCTGAGTATGATACCTTCTGAAGGACTCTGTGGAAAATTCATGCAAATAAGAGAAAATGGATTCATGGCTCCAGCCTGCAGTTATGTTGTGAGCAGGGTTTTGTGAAACGAAAGCACTGAGGGCTGAAAACGTGGACCCTTTCTTTACACACAATGGGCTGTGGTGCATTACAAGGACTCACTGCTGCTGCTGGTGAGGTCACTGATCAAGGCACTCACAGAGATAAAATTCTGCCTCCTTTACACCTCGTGAAAAACTCCCCTGCACCTTGCAGTGGTGAAAGTGGATTTATTTTGGGCTAAAAACAGTCCTTAGAAGGACCTTCCAGCAGACCCATGGCCATGAGCACTGCATGTTTTATACACACTCTGCCTATTCCTGCTGCTCAGGGGACTGTGCAATTTGGTGTATAATTACACTGATCTTTGGTGTATAATTATATTGATCTCTCAGTGCTGCTCCCTGAGCTTGCATCTCCATGACCCAGCACCTTTGAAAACTTCAGGACTTGCCCCATTCACACCTTGCCTGCTTGGACTAAGCTCTGCTTAGGTCAAAACACCTTTAATGCTGGCCTGTGTGGTCTTTCAGCACTGAAAATGCAACTTCATTGTGCTTTCCAAGCCAGAATATCCATGTTATCTCACAGATATTAATGAAATCATCCCCATGGTTTGGTGTGAGCAGTGCAAATAGAGCTGAAAATCATCTATTTACTCATAGGCACAGACAAGAAGGGCAGAAAAACCCCACAGTTGTGGGGTGAGATCATTAATCAGCATTTTAGACTTCTGCTTTGCACCCAAATTATTTAAATTTCTCTGTAGGAGAAAGGCTTTGAGTGTGATACATCTGTCTCTACAGCTGGTGAAGGATCTGGAGAACAAGTTTTGTGAGGAGAGGCAGGAAGAACTGGGATTGTGAAAGGGGGTTGGAGACAGGTGGGGGACAATCACTTTGAGTGACATGACAAAAGGAAACAGCCTCAAGTTTCACCAGGAGAGATTTGCATTGGATGTAGGAAAAATTTCTTCACCAAAACACTTGTCCAGCCCAGGCACAGCTGCCCAAGGCAGTGGTGGAGTCCCCATCCCTGGAGGGATTTAAAATTTGGGAAAATGTGGCACTTGGAAACGTTAGTAAGATTTTTTCTTTCTGACATTTCCCTGACAAGCAGAATTATTATAGAAGTTACTGACATTTCATGTTAGATCCCTAAATGATGATGAAATGATCCCTAAAGGATGAAAAACATTTGACCTATTTTTTTGAATTGAAAATTAAATATTTAACTAAATGTTAAGTTTTCTTCCTCAAACACATTTTTTTTAAATTTTCTATGGAAAATTCAGTGCCTTAAACTTTTAATGATCCTCAGAATACTGATACATTTTTTAAGGAACATTGACCAAAATTGTCTGTTTTCCTGGCAAAAATTCTTCCTTGCTCTAGTTAACTTTCCCTCAAATGCAAGGGCAGTAGAAGTCAGGGACTGTGCACTGCCTGGGACAGGCACTCTTGGTTTGACTGGGAAAGAGAGGTAGAAATATCCTTTTATGAAAAAGAAGTTTGCTGTTACTGACAGAACTATTCCACCCATATTGTGCCTGCTGAATGCAGCTGTAATTGCTTTGATTTCTTCATCTGAACTTTGTTTGTCCACTGGGTGCATGAAAAGAAGTGTTTTGTCTGTCTTCCTTTCCCATTCCATGTAGGTCATAGAATCATTCAGGCTGGAAATGCCCTCTGAAATCAAGTCCAGCTGTTCATCCAGCACTGCCAAGCCCAAAATTAAACCATTTTCAAAAGGACCACATATAATTAATTTTTAAAAATTATTTCAATGGACAGAAATGGTTGCATTTTTGAAGATACATTGTCAAGCTGGATGTCCAAAATGATTGCTTACTTCTTCCCATCTTCCACAAAAGGGGAAAAAAAATCCCAAAACATTGAGTGTTCTTTCAGAATGAACCATATTTCTACTTTTTGCTGTAGATTCTTCTACTTGAAAAATAATAAATGTACAGACAGGTCTTGAGATTCTGGAGCAGAACAATACTTCCGTATCTCTGGAAAAATAGCTAAAAACAAAGAAAAACTCCTACCACATTTTTATTTTATTTCAGGAAATATTTAAAAAAGATGATGAAATTTATAAGTGACAATTCCTACAGAATATTGTACAGGTATTGCTGTGAGGTCAAAAAGACACACCTGATACATTATTAGTTATAAATTTGAATGACAAGAGAATGGGAATTTAGGGGGTTAGTCTGTGTAAAGATTCTGTATCCCCACAGTTTATGTACTGGTGGGCAAGTTGAAACAAACCCCAAGGTTTTGTCTCTAATAAATCCTCAGAATCTTCAAGGCAACAGATAAACCCTGAGTTTTGTTCCATCTCACAAAATATCTCCTCATAGCTTGAATTCCTATTCTAAAAACGCTGCCTGGAGACCAACACAGTGGAGAAAAAATAAAATAGAAAAATGTAGAAATCCATATTCAGGAGAAATGAGTGAATCCTCAGAGGGGTTAAACAGGCACAGAGGAGCTCTCCGGATTCACACTGACCGAGCATCTGATGCCAAATATCACTAATGAAGTCACCAAGCCAAATAATGCACCCATCCTATTCCCTTATAATCATTCCAATGCCCCTCACAGCTGTTTCCAACTGTGTCTCTGATCTCCTTGCTAAGACATTTAAATCTCCTGTTTCATTTGCATGGTTATCCAGTGAAATAGCTCGTAGTGCTTCTTTCCTTGTTTGCAAAACTGAAGAGAGGGGGGACGAGGAAGGCGGGGGGGGGGGGGATGTAGAAATGTGAGGATTTATCTACACGCAGGGAAATTATTCAAATCTGACAACTTACTTTTGTTCCACGAGAGACTAGCTTGGAGGCTTGGGCTCTCACGGGGGCAGATAGCCTTTTTTGCAAAGTCTTACCGTAATTAGTATTTCATCCCATCTTGTTTGGCATCCAAGTGCTGTGCTGGATTTCCTTACCATGGAGCTGGCTGCACTAGAGGGACCACGACTTTGTTTTGTTGATGGTGTTGGTTTTTTTTCTAACCTGTGAATAGGTTCTCAGGTCAGCAGATCAAGAACTCTGCAGGAAAACAGTCTGCAGGGCAGTTGGACTGTGGAACAAAGAGCAAGACCCAGCAGAGAACAGGAAAGAGATGTCTTTGTGATGGAGACATAAGAAAAACTTGGCTAGTCCACATCAAAAATCCACTTAGCCTAGTGACTAAAAGTGTCCAGAGTGCCAAGGGAATAATAAAACAAGCAGGACAGCAAAGGCAGTGTGTCCCTGGTGTATTCTCCTACTCTCCTATGACTTGCAGCTCAGAGGAAGCTCATTTCTATTTAACATTCCTTGATGATTTCTTGCCATTCATTTGTCCTGCTGTTTTTTATAACCCATACAAGTTTTGAGTGTCTTCTTGATATCATACAGCAAAGACTGCATTAGTTTGCCTAAGTGTCCTTTGATAAAACAGTTCTTTTGAATGTTTCAAAGCTGTCTCTTGAGCTATTTATTTTATTCATAGTCCTTTTACTGAGAGAGAGTGAATGGTCTTTCCTTTTCTACCGTGTTCCCTCTTCCCCCTCTGAACATCCCTTTCCAGGATACATTAGTCTATTCAGTTTGTAGGGAACTGTGACCTGGAAGCAGGATGTTTTGGAGGATTTAAAAGTTAATTTTTAAAGATGGTTCAGTGCCTGTAAGGAATGTGTATATATTGTTTAATATTAAGCCCTAAAACCTCAATTAGTGTATTATCTTCTACCTTACCTATTTAACTCCATTTCACATATTTTCTTCCCCACCTTTTTCTCTTGTTCTTAATTCATTAGTCTCCTTCTCCTTCCACAACTCCCAGCTCTCTTTTATCCTGGAAAAATTATCCAGCTTGCCTGTTTGCTTTTTCCTTCTGTAGAACACATTGAATTACAACATGGACAAGTCTCCAGTGCTTCCCATACAGTGATGGCTGCATCTGACAATGCAAAATAAATGAAAAGGAGAAAATAATGATAAAAGATTAATCATAAGTTATAGCAAAGAAGTTGGAAAGCATCATCCCCGCATGCTCTATTCATTCTCATGCCACATTCTATTTTATTTATTTTTTTGCATTTGTGCTGATTCTTGCTTGTTATTTTGCACAGTCAGAAAGTTGAAATCTCACTTTCCAAGGCAATCGCATCTTACTCTCTGTGTGGCTCCCAAATCCCTTGTTCAGCTCTGTCATAAAAGGCTGGAGTATAATGATGGCCATGTTTTGTTGGGAAGAATCTCTTATCAGTATCCTCAGCCATTTACACTCTGCAGAATCCTAAATTCCTTTCCCACTACACCCCAAGGCATGCAGCACATATTCTCAGCGTGAGGCAATAAAAACATCACTGTGGCCATAAGGCAGACCACCCTTTAAAAAAACCAACAGACCCAACAGAAAATAATATTCATGTTCTAGGGCCATGGAGGCTTCTCTTGGGATCCTTGGAAGCTGTAACTGTGATGCACTGTGGATGAGACAGTTTCATTTCAAGGAGATTGCATAGAATCATAGGATGATTTGGGTTGGAAGGGACCTTAAAGCTCATCTGATTCCACCCCCTGCCATGGATGGAGGCACCTTACACTCGACAAAAAGATTTATGCTAAACTGTTTAATCACAAGCCACTTCTCAGCTACCTGAGCTTAAAACCAGGTAAAGAACTTAAATGGTAAAAATCAGGTAAAACCAGATAAAAGCCAGGTAGAAAACTTGAAACTCCTTCACCCTCACTTATTTAGCACTGTAAATATATTTTAGAAGGCTAAAATCAACATAAGTCTTCATGCACAGCCCAGAGGTAAGGATGGTGTTTTTGGGGAGGAAATAATAAGTTTTCCTGGTGGTGTGCTGAATTTCTGTGCTGGAGACACTGCAGCCAGCCTTGGGCTGATGCAGTGCTTTTCTTGTCATTTTGAAAGGAGACAACAGAATTGGCATTTTTCTGCCAATAAGCAGCAGAAAGACTCCAGCACACAAGGAAGAGAGGTGCTGTCCACGCACAGCGCACTGTTAGTGGGACACTGCAAAGTCCACCATCTCGTCTTTTTGTCTTCAGTGGCCATGCCTTTGTAAGAACTAAATCTGCAGCACACACACAATGATTACAAAAGGAGCTACTCCTACCAGAGAAAGGGAAGGAAAAAATCCTCAGAGAAAGGGGTGTAGGCTATTTACTCCCTCAGCTACAAATCAGCACCGAACTGGAGTGTAAGGAGTGAATATTAACATTCAGCTGGCTGTTACTGCGAGCCATAATAGACATGAGCATTGACTAGACCCAATATTAGTGATGGTACTGGGAAACCATCCTTGCTTTTGGCTGCCTGAAGGCAGTAGTGATCCCCTGCTTGTCCTATCTGTCAGTCTATTTGATCTCCAAATGAATTGCTTTTGATAACAGCTATATAAATGCAGAACTGTTCCGCTGGGCCTTCTTAAATGAGACTCCTCTCTTTCATCTCCCAGTCATTTCAAAAAGCAGATAGACTTGTTAGAGGTTTTTAATGCAATGATTTATGTTTTATCTTGCCTGGTTTGAGGCAGCATTTATTTAGCACTAAATTCTTCTCAAGCCTATATGTGAGGGAGAAAGGTTTCAGCACAATATTTGGGACTTAAAATAGTGTGTGTGTGTGTGTGTGCACATGTGCATGTGTGTATTTGTGTGTGCATGTGTGTGCACTCTGCCTTATCAGAGGGAAATAAGGGATGTGCTTTCTTTTTAGGAATTTAATGCTCCAATTCACTTGGATCATTGCACCTCCAGCCAAATTAAGAGGAAACAGGAAGGAAACAACATTTAATAATTCTCTGACTAGTAATGTTCAGACCATAGCAAATAACAAACCCTTTGGAGAGGAAGAAAGTGAGCAAAATGATGTATTTTTATGGGGTTCAATAAAAAAGGAAATCTCTGTCTCTTTTTAAGTTATTATCATTTTTTAACATTAGCAGGGTGGTTTATCTTTTTTATTTTCCATTTTCTTGTTGCTGAGAAAGACATGCAGCTATTTGGATCTAAAAGTGAACAGCTGATTTTTAAGACTCCTATGTTAGAACCATGCAAACATAAAATGGTTTGGATTGGAAGGGACTTTACATATCTTCTAGTTTCAGTTCCCTGCCATGGGCAGAGACATCTTCCACCAGACCAGGTTCTTCCAAGCCCTGGTCTGATTTCATTCATAAGGAAATGAACAATACTCTTGCTGATGTCCATGCAATTAAAATAATTGAGGTTCTTTGGAGTAATCCAGGAATGTTAATCCAGATTCCATATAAGAAAATGAGTTAAAATTTCAGGATTGGGATTTTTTTCCCCTTTATTTGAGTGTAACAATGGTTGCATTGGTAGTACAATTCACCTGTTTATTCCAATTGTGAAAACTTAAATTATAATGGAACATCCACAACAGATGGAAGAGAAAGTTCTTTGAAGACAACTGCCCTAAATATCTTTGGCACAAGGAAACAATGCTTTAAAGAGGTTAATTTTTGAAAACAGTGAAGCTGGCTGGCCTGTCACATGGACAATGCTCTCAGGCACAGGGAGGGATTGTTGGGATGTCTGTGCAGGGCCAGGAGCTGGACCCGATGACCCTTGTGGGTCCCTTCTAACTCAAGATACTCTGTAATTCTATTACTGAGAAACTTCCTTTCTGCCATGGAAGTACATAATACAATAAAAGGACCTTACTGAAAAAAAAGGAAAATATATGCAATTTAAACCGTCTGTTTAAAACAAGGTGATATCTTTGATGCAACAAGTACTGAGAAGTAATAGGAAAATTAGGCTATTTATCTTTGAAATGGGGAGATTCACTTTTTGTCTCAGAAGGAAAAAGGAGATCTGGATTAGTATCAGTGTCAGGCACACAAGTGGCTGCATTCTCTCAGATCCCAAGTAGGGGTTGAAGCATGAGGATGTTTTAGAGGATATCTCCAAGGGTTTGCTTATTCCACCAAGCTTAGACACATATTTTACAATGGAAATCAAGTGGCACCTTGGTATCTCTCCCTTAGCTACAGAAGGAATTTAGGGCTGTCAAACTTGTATATACAAATTGGCCCTTCCTTTTCTGTTCCAGAAAAGGTGCAGCTTCATTAATCAAAAAGCTAAACATTGTCTCAGCAAGAAAAGATAAATCCTGAATAGCCTGGTGGTTTAAGACTCTCCTGGCAGCTATTGGCTTCAGCTCAGTTAAGTTCATTGAGATCCTCTATCCCACTTCTTGGAGCAACTTTCCATGCTTTATGGATCTAGTGGAAAATGACCCTACTCATGGCACGGGGGTTGGAACTTGATGACCTTAAAGGTCCCTTCCAACCCAAACCAACCCAGGATTCTTTGAATTTTGAATATCTGTCACTTATTTTGGGTGCCAAGTGTCCAAACTGCCACTGCCTGTCAGGTGAGCAGTGACCACGATCTTCAGAACTGCACAACAGGAGCCCTTAACTTGAATTGTGAGATTTCCTGGACCAGGAAAATTTTCAAACATGCATTTTGTGAGGGTCCACAAAGAGGGGACTAAGAACTTTTATAATGGATGTGGCTAAACATCATGAATTCACTTTAGGGATAGTGATCATTCAGGGAATATTTAATTTACCATCAGACATATCAGCAAGATTACTCTGGGAGGGATGGGGGGTGATCTGACTGTTTCCTTCTGTTTTGTGTGATTTCAAAGAAAAAAGTAAAGTTTCAAATGCTTTCATCAGATTTACAAAATATGAGAAAGTGATATCAGATTAAAACTTCTGCTATTCAGGTAATGTAGAGAAGAGAAGACAATCACTTCCAGAAAAGTTGAAAAATTATTTGAGTAATGAAATAGAAGCACTATTAATCAGTTTTGACAGATGAGAAACTACAGTATGGAGAGATTAAATCCAGAATTTTGTGTTTCATTTATGTATATATGGATATATAAATTTATATATGAGAGCTCCTGCTGTTATAGAGGACTCAATGAAACTGGGCAAGTTTCTAAAGAGCACAGTATGCTGCAAACATGGCCTTAAGCTGTACAATAAAAGCTGAGTGCTGTTGATGGCAGTAGAAAAACATGAAAATGTTCCATTTGAAATGTCTTCTTGTTGAAAAATGTTTCTTAAATTGGAGTTTTCTATAGGAAATGTTCTTATGAGAAAAATGGCTTCCATTTTTGGCAACTGAATATTGGCCAGAATTCAATTTTTTTTCCCCAGCTATTGGCTTTCTGACAAAATTTTAAATACTTTCCAAGGCAAGGCTATCTGAAAATGCAGAATTTCAAGTTTTTGTCTAACTGCTGTTTTAGAATAAAACACCTTTTCTATCTGCTAGTTGTCTGTCTTATAGTAAGGCACCATGGAAGAGGGTGAGTTTGTTTGCTGTAAAGCCTTATTGAAAATGTGATGGACCCTGCAAAACTCATCCTTAAACTACTCGTGCCCAATAAAATGGTGGCAAAGCCATGAATTACTCCTGGCTTTTCCAAACAGAAGGTCAACACCTTTCCCTTGGTCTCATGCAATGACCCATGGATATTATGGAGCAGAAAATCAGGAATAAAAATTCATGTTCTGCTTCTGTTGCCCAACAAAACAGCTCAGAGCACCTTGGCAGGGGAATTTCCACACATGCCATCAGTGAGTTCCCTTTTTACCAATGGGGAAAGCAGACTCCACCCTGGTAGTATTCATTTTTGTTTGCTTTCATTCTGCAAAGGTTCAGGCAGATAATTTTGGGCTGGATCAGGGCGATTGCAGGAAGAAGAAGGGCTGCAGCACTCCAATATTTTCCCCTGTATAGCATCACTTATTAAAATCCTGTTGTCCTGACCATTGTTGCTGCAATTGAAGTCTGGTTTATTTACTTGAAAATCTGATTTGTTTCATTTTATTACTGTGTTTGCCAAGTAACTGATATCAGATTCTGCAGGAAAGAGCTGCCATTTACCAGCAGGCTGTGATGGCTCTGACACGGTCTGCAGGACCGGCTCCGAGGCTTGCTCTGCCCCCGGGGCTCGTGCAGAAATAAGATTACTGGCAATAACTGCTTCAACTGCTTTGAATAACAGACACAACTCAGAGAGCATAAAATTAACATAAACACAGCATCAGTGTGTTCCCTCGGCGGTTACGAGACAGGCAGGATATGGAAAATTGACTGAAATGGGGTCAGGCGCTGCTGAAATCGGAAAGGCAGGAAGCTCTGCTGAGCAGAGGGGTGCTGGTGCTGCTAATAAATAAATAAATAAAACTGCAGCCATGAAGTTTTAATGATAACACATTTGGATGGGTTGGTATTAAGAATGCAGCATCAATGGCAGAACACCCAAAATGCTGGATTTCCAGGGAAATTAGTCTTTGCTGTCCTTTGGCTTTTCACTCCTGATTGGAAGGAGGAAGGGGGAAGAAATAGCAATAATGATAACAGAAATAACAGCAATTTCCTGTGGAAAATTTCCTGCTTGTTTTTTGGGGGGGTGAGGTGGAAAGAGAAAACATGAAGGGAGGGCACAGGGTGATAATTTGAGGAGGATGCCCTAGATTTGTTAATGAGTGGTATCAATTATTTTGCAGCACTCCTATATCTTTTTATTTATCAAATATTAAAATGGAAGATGCTTCCTGACACACTCAGTAAAGAAGTACATTAAGAGGGGAAGGCACAGCAGCTCTGATTTTGCAGTTTTTATAATGAGATATTGCAGATACCACTTGGAACAGATTCACCCATGGAGCTCTGGATTTCCAAGCCCTTAGACCTGTTCATACAGAGAGAGTAGAAACCAGCACATGCTTATAATCAGGAGTTCCTCAGCAACCCAAGGTACTGAAAAAGACCCATAGTGAGTGTGTTTATCTCATAACCAGCAGGAGATTTGGGATATTATTTTCAAAGCAACCTCCCCTCCTTTGAAGAAGAGATGCCAGAGGAGGGGAATCCACATCGGTGGAGCTTAGGTGGTTTTCACTCAAGAAAGAAAATGTTTAGGACTCAGTTCCTGCTTCCCACTGTTGGGAGTTTGTCCTTTGGATGAAATGGGGGACTGTCCAAATCTCAGGGTAAAAACCCTTCATTGAGCCAAATTACAAAGCAGAGCCTGGAACCCATGCTCAGAAAAGATTTCACCCATAGGTACTTCAGACTGACAACATTCCATACTTCAACAATCTTAAGCCAATGATAAAGAGGATTTTAAAAAATAATGTTTTCCCAAAATTTATCAAATATGGTTTGGGAAGTTTATCTTCCTTTCTCTCTTTCTTTTGTTCTCTTTTTCCATCCTCCTCCATCTCTCCCACAGAAGCTTTTTCAAGGCCTTGGTAGGGAGCATTGGGGTGTTGTCAAATATAAATATTTGCCTGAAAAAATTATTTGTTGATGGTCAAAAATATTGCATGATGTTTTCAATGTCACAAGTGAAGGAGAACAGCCAGCGGTGTGCGCTAACTTTAGCAAACAACCTTCAAGACAATAAACTGTGCCGAGAGATAAAGGAGAAGGAGCCTGGTTAAGAGCAAAGCATGGCATAAAATATTTTTTTTTACTGAGGTTTGTATGAGGAAATGAGATCTAGACAACTGTGGAGTGAGTTTTAACATTCTTGCCATAATTTCTTTATTGTTATTATCATTATTATTACTATTTTCATGGCCTTTATAATTTCCCAAATTGAAATACGGTCAGGGAAGACTGACAAAAAAGTATTGCCAGCCTAGCCAGCAGTTGCCTTTAAAAAAAATTAAAATCCTGCTATTGTGATGTTTCAAGGCCAACAAAATTTACAAGCAAGCTTTGGATGTGAGCTGAAACCTTTGACAGTGTGCCCTTGTCTGTAAAAATAAGCTCCAATGACCCTACGTCCCTTGCTGGTAGATCCAGAGGAAAGGGCAAGTTTCAAAAGGCCCAGGAAACTAAACTACATTTTGCCCCTTAAAGGTGGTCCTTTCAGGTCAGAAGGAAGCCTTGTGGATGTGGAGCACTGCTCTAGCACTCCTGGGGACAAATAAAGGACTTTGTTCTCCCCAAGGCATCAATCCAGCATCTCTCACCAGCACCACATTCGTTAAACAAATAAGCAGATGAATGTACCAGAAGAACATGTGAGGGAAAACAAATCAGACTTATAAAACATCTTGGAGTCCAGCCATGATTTTCCTATGGAAAAAATTTTCATTCCAGTCTCCTTCTCACAAAGGACCTTTTTCTCTCTTTCTGTTGGGGTTAAACAGCATTTAATTGATTTATTCAGTAATAAAATTGATTCTGACGACAGTGGCAGGACTAAGCCCTCAAAGGCTGCAGCTTGCTGGCACATCATGGTCCTCATTCATGGAGTTTGATCACAGCTCCTGTTTAGATGCAGAGTAGTCCTGGGCTCCCTCCATAATCCATGGGAAGGGATGGGCTTCTCCAGAGAGTGGTGCACCACTGGCCTGGCTAAATTGTTCCCTGACAGCACTTTTCACAGTGGCTGTAACTGGGATTGTGGGTGACTACATAGGGTACAAGTCAAGTTTAGTTTATTGGTAGAAATAGAGTCAAAATTTTCATTGTCTCTTGCTCCTTCTCTGTCTCCACTTGATAGTCTCTGGTATCTGGTATAGTATAGTATCTAGTATCAAAGTTTTGCAAATTGATAATTTTTGGTTGGTTGGTTTTTGGGTTTTTTTTTTTTTTTTCTTAGTTTTTTTTTGGTGTTTTTTTTTTTTTCACAGAACCATAGAATTGTTTGGTTTGGAAGGGACGTTAAATCTCATTCCAGCCTCCTATGTGGGCAGGGACACCTTCCACTAACCCAGGTTTCTCCAAGCCCCATCCAACCTGGTCTTGGACACTTCCAGGTAGCCAGGAGCAGCCACAGCTTCTCTGGGCAACCTGTGCCAGGGCCTCACCATCCTCACAGGGTAAAGCATCTAACCTAAATCTACCCTTCATCAGCTTAAAGGTCTTTGATGTGTTGTAGCTTTAGCTAATAAAATTCTGGTCAACTGCAAATGTTTGTAACTTTTATGATGATCTTTATCTTCATTGCATTGAATTCTCATGTATATAAATTCAGATTTGAAGGATTTGGCTGAAAATTAGATCCCAAGTGAGATGATTAAAAAGATGTTAAAAACAGTATCACCTATTTTCAAAAATTATCTAAATGTTGAAGTTCATCTCTATGTGCTACCTATGTCTCACCCACAGTGGCCATTTTTACATGTGCTCTTTCCTTATTCCAATATAAAATAAGTACACAGCTTAAAGAAGATTTAAAATTTTCACAGAAAGATTTATTTTAATGAAAATATCACATAATAATCTTCTGCTTTCTGTTACCAGGTAGCTTCAAGTAAGAACAATGCTTGCTCATCTCTAGTCCTCCAAATATGATCTAATTTTATTTGGGACCATCAAATAAAGTTAAGAAACAAGATAAAAATGACTTTAAAAGGTCACTGAAAATATACATTTGTTGAAGTATTATTAAACTTCTATAAACATTTTTAGAAACTTTTAATATCACTCTATCAATTACTATTGAGTAAGAATCCAATTCTGATTCAAATAAGACTGACCAAACATTCTTAGTTTTGGGACATTAATAAGGTGTCTATCCTAGAGAGAGTTATTTTCCTGTCTTTTGAGCTCTCTTGACCACAAATATATACTGTATAAGGCCATATGTATATTTTTTTCCAAGACTAGAAACTCAATTTATTTTTTCTTTAGTCCCCACACTTCCATGTGATGAAATTAGTTGAGATCTGCAGGAGTGTTTAAAAACTTTTCACTTAAACAGTAGTGCTGGAAAAAGAAAATAAAAAAAACCCCCACTTTTAATTGGATGAGTACCATGGGAAAAAGAAATAAATTAGCCTACTGGTCTCCTGAATGTTGTTCTGAATATGAATGAAGTAAATAAAAGTATTTTGCTTATTTACAGTAATGTTTGGATGCTAAACAGTCATGAAAGGAAGCTGCAACAAGGTGGGGGTCGAACTTTTCTTCCAGGGAACAATAGACAGAAGAGTAAATAGCCTCAAACTACCCCAGGGGACGTTCAGGTTGGGCATCAGGAAGAATTTTTTCATGGAAAGAATTATTAGGGATTGCAAAAGGCTGCCCATGGATGTGGTGGAGTCATTATCCCTGGAGCTGTCCAAGGAATGTCTGGAGGTGGCACTCAGTGCTCCTGGCTCTGTGACAAGGTGGGGATTGGTCACAGGCTGGACTCAATGATCTTGGAGGTTGTTTCCAACCTAAACGATTCTGCAATTCTCTGATTAAACTAAAAAATGTTGATGTCCTCACAAACACGTTCTGGAAAGGAAACTTTAATTGTTATGGTTAAACACCACTTAATGCCAAATTTCCAATGATCTGATTAATTCCCTCAAACCTCTGCTAACCTTCCTTCATTCAATTTTCCCTGCTGAAAATAACATCAGCTGCTTGCTGGTGAGCAGCTTGGTGTGAAACAGAGGCTCATAATCAGGTGGAACTTGGCCAAGATACCCAAATCAACACCTTCTTAACTATTCTTAGTCCTGCTGATGATGGTAGACTCAAGTCCCTGATTCCATCTATGTTTATGAGAGGTCCACAGCTTTGGAAACAGATTTGCTTTTATTGGATTTATGCCTTGAATCAGGCAGGTAATGAGACATCAACCATCACAACTATTCAATTTATAATTTAATCTCTAGAAGCAAAGTCTCTGGCAATATAAGTTACCTATTCCATGTTTAGAAATCAGTTTAAGTGGGCCAAGGCATGAGAATCTGATGAGAGAGCTGTAGCACAGACAAAAACAAAGAGTTACTTGCATTATTTAAGCAATATTGAATGTCCATCAAAAAAGGAAATCACAACAACTCTAACAGGAACTGAATGTAACCCATCATCATAAAGTGAAAGGAAAGTAGCATTAGTTTATGCATTATTTACCAAACTTTTTATTTATATTTTGGCCTAGATAAGTTCCATTCTCTCCTATAAATATATATAGGCTCATTTTCCACATATCAAATGATGAATATGCCCCAGTGAAAATTTCCCAAAGTTCTCAATTCTGACACTTTCTATATCATTGCTAACTTTTCTAGAAACTTCAGTCATCAGCATTTTCCTGAGTTTGTTCTATTGTTTATTCATTACAGACTTCTAGAGATCTTCTAAAATCAATAATGAGAAGTGAAAGTTCTTGGACAGGACAACTCATCCCTTTTTAAAATGTGTGTCTAAAATGGGTTAGAAAAATTGCTCTGAGAAAGTGTCTGTTTCTTTCCATTGACCATAAAGAGGTGCTGGAGAAGAAATTTGGTCTGACATCCTAAATTTTAGCACAAACTAAAGTGAGCAAGATTTAATGCCATCACTCATTTATATCTGAATATCTTTAGTTCTTCTACCCTCACTGCACTGCTCTGCCACTTGTGGAAAAAACAAGGAATGGAGCCCAAGGCAACAAAAACATCACTTGCTTTCTTTGAGACTGAAGGTGGTAACTCTGTCCAGACATTGATCAAGTGAATAAAAACCAGAACAAAGTTAAGTACATTTTCATTGTTCTTGTTCACTTTATTGCTAAATTTCCTGGCTCTGTGGTGAGTTTGTTGAGACCTGAACTGGTTCTTTCTGTATGCAGAGATATTCACTCCTGCTGAGGCTCTTACATATTTTATTATTTATTTTCTAGTAATTAGTCTGAACCACTGACTCAAACAGAACTAGCCAAGTGAAAAAGAAAATATAACAAAAGTCCCCCAATATGTTGCGTTGGCCTGGGGCGATCAGCAGCTGACGGCTAATGGGACAGATGATGCTCCTCTCCTCAGTTCATCCATTTAGCTGCTTGTTTAAGACACAAGAATGTCTCTGTGCCTTGACCCACACTTTGACATTTGGAACTTTCATATGTGTCTTGGTCAAGATGGACAGATATTTTTTCCCTGACCATTGAAAACACCAATTTCTTTTTACCTAAACTTCAAGTCTGAAGTATTTTGCTTTGCAAACACAGATATGACACCTTTCAGAATTAAGATGTGCTTTTCTCTCTTTCAACAGGGGTTACAAGGGATATCTGAATGTACTGCAAACTCCTCTCCTGGAAAAGCAAAAGTTCCATCACGTCAAATCTAGAGGATGCAGCATGGAATTAGAGAAGGAGGGGAGAGCAACCTGGATTATGTAAGGGATGACATCATATGTTAATAAGACTTTACAAACTGAATTAGCTGGGGAGGAGGAGGAAAAATAAGACCCTGCAACCAGGTAGCCACCAGGTAAAGACAACTACAGTTGCTTCTGGTCTCAAGTTTTTCTCTCTCGGGACACATGTGAATCATAGATGACACAATTTGGCTATTGGAGACACCTCTGTCCACTTTGGGAATTAGCTGAGATCAAATGGCTGAGTTTAAGGCAAATTAAATGTGATTACATTAATCTGAGCCTTAATTTGTTAGTTCTATCAAAGCTGGAAAATTATCTATAATCTGGGGCCCTAGATGTCTGGAAATTTAGCAGTGGGTAGTTAAAATCACTGAATCAAAAAATGGGGATGCTCCCTTAAACTCCTGGTTTATTAAAGGCCATACACACTGGAAGATATTCCACTCTTATTCCTTATATAAATAATAGTTTAGTATAACTATTAGGAGATTATTTATGTCCACAACTTCACAGAGCTTTTTAAAACACATCAGATGTCCCCACTGCATGTGTCACGTGTCCCACCTATTTTTTTCCTACTCCCTGCCCTCTGGTACATGTCAGTGCTGCTCCCGAGGTCAAACAGAGTGAGAATCTGATGGCAGGAATCAACACTGATTTCCACATTGGCTGTGTTTATTTCTGTTCATTCCCTTGGGGACTTGGAGGTTTGTCTGTTTTGTTTTCTTCTCATTTTCTTCCAAGGAACTTTGCTGCTGCTTGTGAGGGAGAAAATCCAGCTTTGCTGGGCAAAGGGGAGCTTGGGGGCTCCTTGAAAATGTTGAAAACTCTTTGCACTCCTGAGTGTTTGCTTAAGAAAAGTCAGGTTACACAGCTGAGTGTTGGCTGTGCAAAAGGATTTGCACCTTGCAGGTACAAAATATCTTTCCACTCTCCCTTCCAGAACCCCATTACTGTCCCCAGTGCACAAACTCCCCCTACGAGGCAGAAACTGGCATTAGAAATCTAATCCACAGGAAGTTGTGTCAGCAGTCTAATAATTCACCAGGATCTGTTCCTAATCCATAAAATGGTGTAGGCTACCTCATAACTGTGCCTCTAGTACAAGATTATCTGTTTGTTCCTCCAAACACCTTCTTTATCCTTACGCTCTCCAGTCTCCCCTTTGGACTGGAAAATCCCAGGCCTCTGAGAGGAGATGCTGATGAAAGAAAAATTGTAATTGGACTACTCATCCCCTTTTGAAATTAAAGAAGCCAGTAAATCAAAAGCACCATCAAAGATGAGGTGCCTGACTCAAAATTAGGAGGAAGGACATGCAGTGACTGATATTATGAACCATGAAATAACAGAATGGATTGGGTTGGAAGGGACTTTAATGATCATGTAGATTCAACCCCTGCCATAGGCAGGGACACCTTCCACCATCCCAGCCTGCTCCAAGCCTCACCCAACCTGGCTTTGAACACTTCCAGGGATGGAGCAGCCACAGCTGCTCTAGGAAACTTGTATCAGTGACTCTTCACCCTCATCATATAATTTATTTTTTATCTCCAATCAAAACCCGCTGTTTTTCAGTTTTAAACTGCTGTCCATTGTTCTATCACTACAGACACTGCAAATTATTTATCTTAATCTCTACATCATTTTTAGGATCTACTTCAGCTTCAAAAGCTGTATGCACCTCTGATTTAAAGATGCTGCAATTCCAAGGTGGGTGTCCACAAGAAATCCTGAAAAAGGCAGCCATTCTTGAAAGTGACCCCAGTTGGGGGTCTAAACCCAGAAACATCTGAAAGGATCAGCAAAGTATGAAAAATTCTGCTTCTAAAATCTGATCTCTCAAGAAAAATGGGAAAGAGGAAAATTTTTTACTTATTCCCTGGGAGTTCCTTTTTTTTCCTCTGATTGAAAGGTTGGTAAAAGGATGGTATTTACTCCTTAAACTCAGTGATGTTTGTTTCAAACCCTGCCTCCTGTTCTTTCTCCCACTGAATCATCACTGTCCATCACTTTCCCCAGACCAAGCTCTCAAATTATCTTCTATTTGCCCAGGTTTGCCAGCTCTTGCTCTTACCCAAAATTTTGCCTTGCAGTGTTCTGGGGCAGCTTTTAGTTTTGATTTTTCCCCCCCCTTCCTTTCCCTGTTTCTTAGTGTAAACTGAACTGCTGAAGCCAGAACAAAGTCATCAGTTTTTTTGAGATTGTCACCTGAGATCACCTTTCTGCCTGCAAACTCTCATGTTACCTGGCCAGAACAGGTTTTTATTTTTGCTGCTGGATTAAATGTACTGTAACTGCTGCCACCAACAGGACATTTAACAAAAATATACATTTTTCCACCCACTGCTCTAGCAGCTCTGTCTCAGAAAGAGATAATGACTAGATTAGAAGAATTTACATTCTAATATCAGTTTATTTGCTGTAACAAGCTCCCTTCTGTACTGTCTCTCTCACAACTGTCCCTCCAGATGATCCAAGTGGAACATGCAGCTTTTTCTCATCCAGATTGCAAGAGGCGTCTGAAGCCTTCCTATTTTAAATTTGTCCATTTTATACAATGAACAAGGAAAAATAATAATGTTAAGAGAAAGGAGAAGTGAAGAAAACATGATAAATGCTTTTACCTGAATCATTGATGACTATGACCTAAAGTCACTGCTTTGAGTGAAGAAGTTCAGAAGTAAAATCTGTTTCCCAGTGTTGGAAAAAAAGCTCTGTTTTGTGCCTGCAAGTCCTTCTGCTGCCTGATTATTGATTTTCCAAAACAATTCTCAAAGTGAGAATTCTATCAGCAGTTCACAACTTGCAGCACTGTGTTAGTACAAAGTGCTGAACATTGTTTTTCACACGCTTCAGGATTCTTATGGGCTGTACTCTAAGTTTATCCCCAAAAGTTTAAATGGCTTTGTTGTTTCAAAAAGAGAATTTCCAGAGGAGAAAAAGCTAAGGAATTTTTTGCTATAAAAATGAGATGCAAAAAAGCAATTTTCCTGTTAGTTTTTTCTAAAACATAAAAAAAAGAGAAATATTAAAAAAAATCATAAGAAATCAGAAAGAAATTAAATTGAAATAAAAACAAGGACTTAATTGCAATTTTATATACAAAGAAAATGTTCCTGTCAATGTATTACTTTGGTGAATAGATGCAAACTCTCTCTTGTACTAATAAAAACCAGAGTATTACAACCCTTAAAAGTCAGTTAGATTTCCTTTTTGTTTCTTTGTTTTTAACACATACTTGTCTCACTACATTTAGCTCAATGTAAGCTGCACTGAGGAGTTTCACTTTGGCTGGTTTTAGGACTCCAATTAGCCCCAAATCCACTGAAATTCAAAGCCCTCCTGAGTAGGGTGAAGGCATGTTTATTTGCATTTTGGAAGGAATTTTTCCCATAAAAATTACTTGAACCTAAATTGCTCTGCCATGTTATTTAATTTTGTGGAGAGGAATTTAACGGGGGATTTGGGTACCTCATGGTTCAATTTGCGTGTCGTTGGGATTAAGGAAATTATTGTGAGGGAAGGCAGGATGAGGGCGTAGAGCACAACAGATAATCTGGAATGATTCTTTATTTAATTCTGGAACAACAGTGCTGAAACAAGGCACTATTGTGGAGTTGCCATTGGACTGAAGCCTATTTTGTTCAATTTCCACGTACAGGGAAATTGCTCCCAACTCCCTCAGGCAGCTTTGCAGATCTGCTCAGGGATACTGAGGAAAATTAATCTGAATTAATTTTAGAAGTGGATTAGTTCAACTAAATTAAAACACCGTGTGGACTCTCTCATTCAGAATTAAAGTGGCTTTAATTCAGTTTTGTTTCATTCAGTTTAACATTGGGTGAAACAACAAAGTTTAGGCTCCTTTAGATTGATGTGCAGATGATTGCAATTTAAATTCCCACATTCAATTATTTTGGAATTATTGACTGTCCCTTCATACAGAATAATTTAGTGTCCATGACAGATAGAACAGGGGATACAAGGATCTCTGTCCACAGACGGGACAGGGACAACGAGGTGGATTCCTTTCCCACTCCAGCTTCTATCAGCCTCTACTCAGGAGAAACTTACAGGAAGGTCCTTGCAGCCCTGTTTTGTGTTTAGTCCTAGGCTTTCCTCACAGCCTGGTTAATGGAAGGGTTTAGGAATGGTGGCAGTGTGAAATGGAATAAATTTTCAAACTTTTTTATTAGAAGAATAGTTACAGCTTGCAAGTCACTTGTGGCATGCACTGTATTTGCAGTGTTGGCTTTCTATGACATTGCAATTCTTCAGAGCCTCTTGCTCCCCTTTTATGAATCATTGTATTTTAAAAATATGGACTATTTTAATCAGAGAAGGCAGCAAAAGAGAAAGCTTATATTCAAATACCTTGGGAATATAAGCAGACCTGTTTTCTCATGGACAAATTCCCCACTTTATCCATGCGAGAGACCAAGTTCACATTGATGGTGGGGTATTGCTGATTCATGTCAACAAGAAAATAGGGCAAATCAACTAAAAATTCTGACTCACATTAAATCAATTAAAGGTATTCTCCATCTGGTTCTACCCAAGGGGTTTGCACTGATTTAACTAAACTGGTTTCTAAACTGATTTAGTTAAATTGATGCATAAACTGTGGATAGAACAGCCAGAAGAAAGTACAAAAGAATCTAAGTCAAACAAACCCAAGTGAGGATAAGAGCTGTAGTGAAATAGTAGAGGAAAAGATTAAGTGGCAGCATAACCTTTAGGCGTTGTGTGGAGGGATCCTGAGCAGAGCTGTAAATCTGACAAAGATGTGAACCTCTGGCTCTGCCAACAATGGATGTCAGGCTTAAAGCACTGGGAGGTGCAGAAATGAACTGGGAAACCTGAGGAACATGCTCAGAAACATCCAAAGTGGTGGCACTGAAGATGCTGATGTACCTGGATCTTCATCCAGGCACTGCTGACCTACAGAAAACAAACAAACAAACAAACAAGATAGTGACAGAAGTGTATAAATCATAGAATCACAGGATGGTTTGGGTTGAAAAGGACCTTAGGGATCATCTCATTCCAATCCCCTGCCATGGACAGGGACACCTTCCATTATTCCAGGTTACTCCAAGCCACATCCAACCCGGCCTTCAACATTTCCAGGGATTGGATGCCAACAATTTCTCTGGGCAACCTGTGCCAGGGCCTCCCCATCCTCACAGGGAAGAATTTCCTCCTAATATTCGATGAAATTCTACCTCTTTCAGCTTAAAGACATTAAGTGGCTGTATTTAAGGGGGGTGGTTAAGAAATGCACAGCTGCAGATGTCGGAGGTGGTAGAGAAGAGGTAAAGGCAGGAGCCATTCCTGGCTAAACTTCGGCACAAGGTGGTAATCTTGTGGTTAAAACTATTCCTAGACAGCCAAAGTTCAGATCCCAGAATTGCTGCTGATTCTTCATATCAGACAGTAAAGAAATCATTTCATGCACCTATCTCAGTTCATCTGCAGTGATCACCACCATGGTGGAGATGGAACTGCTGCCAGTGTAGCTTAGACAAGGGAACTGACCTTTCTTAGTCAATTTCTGGATATATTTTAGGAGCTAGCATCAGCTATGAAGCATTTCCCTACCCATGGCAGGTGGGTTGGAACCAGATGGTCCTTAAGAAGCCCAAGCCGTTCTGAGTTACAGTGATTCCCAGTGGGCAGTTTGGGTGTGATCACATTATTCTGGAGGTCTAAGGGAGTTCAATCACAGAGTCCCATCCAGACAATGCCAAATGGCTCCAGAGCAGAGAGTGTCCTGGAAAAGTTTTATTTACTAGGACAGGTGTGGTCTTTGTGACTTCTGTAAATTTAATGGAGCCTTATCTTGCATGTGTTTTGTGTACATGTGGTAGCTTGGGAAATAGGACATGGAAGAGCCAGTTGTAGATATTTAGAATGTCCAAGATCTGTTCCGATAATTTTGGCTCCCTGTTCTTTCACACGAAGTAAAGAACCAATCATAGATCCTGTTCCTATTAATGAATTTTTACAGGGTGTTGTGTTATGTTATCCATCTCACTTGAGTTAAGCAAGAGATAAAGTTATGAAGATCATGTATCATTAACTTGCAGAACTGCTTCACCAAATCACCCTTTGGTTTGGAATTACAATTGCAGTAAGTGCCGGCATTCTCTATTTCTTTTCATGACTATTCTGATTATAACTTCCCTGGGTGCAAGCCAGGTTTTCATACAATTTTTGGACAACACTGAGGACACCATCAGTTACTATGTTGATAGGACAGAGAGGAATTATGCACAGCATGAACCTTCCTGATGTTTCCTGATGTTTTAAAGTTGTGGTCCACATGACTAACACAATTTATTTCCTGTTCAACCCACATAAATCTTTTAGTTGGCACCCATGAACAGGTTTTGGTCTTCCTGCTTCCCATGCAAGCCAGCTTCCATCAAACCACTCTGCTGGACGCACACAGTGCTAAGACCAGTCATAAGTGATCCACATGGAATCTGGAATAGGCTGTGTTTCAGATTTGTGACCTAAGCAGTGCTGATACTACAGGGATGGTTTAATTACTGCTGAGCAGCACCTTCAACAGGGTCAATGCTGTTCCTCAGACTGCCTCACCAGAGAGTAGTCAGGGTGTGCAAAAGAATTTGGGAAGGAACACAGCTGGGACAGCTGAGCACAACTGACCCAACATTCCAGACTAGATTGGCGCCATGCTCATCAATAAAGTCTGGGTGAAGAAGGAGGGAGGGTGGGGGATGTTCAGAATGATGGTCTTTGTCCTTCCAAGTAACAGTTACAGGTGATGGAGCCCAGTTTTCCTGGAAATGGCTGAGCATCTCCCTGTTGATAGGAAGTGTGAATGAATTCCTTGTTTTGCTTTGCTTGGGAGCAAAGTCTTTGCTTTTGACTGTCTTTATCTCAACCCAGGAGTTTTCTCACTTTCACTCACTCTTCAGGACCAGCTGGAGTGGTCTGGGACAGCGCAAATGGCCTTATAAAGTGACAATTACAAACTTACTGACTCGCTGTAGTCCAAAAGACCAATATGAAGTTGAGAGAGCAGTTCAGCTTATCCCGAAATATACATTTGGAAACTGAATAACCCTCTTTTCTCTGCTGCCCAAATGTAGGTTGAGGTTGTCCTTACTGACTGCCAGCTGTCTCCTGAGAAAGGTAGAGGTGTCCCTTAAGTCCTGTATTGTGTCTTCTGGGCCCATGATGATACCTCTCAGATATTTAAAATGGAATTATAGAAATAACTACAAAGGCAGTTGAAATACATTTGTGGAATTCCATTGTGACTTTGACTAGAATGGGAGCTTCAACACACAGATCGCATCTATACGTCTATGCAGGTGTATACATGTTTAAAAGTAGATGTCTGGACCTTGAGCTGAATCTCACTTCTTGTGCAATATCTGGAAAATAAGTTAATCCCCGTGAATTGTTGCTGCCTAATAATAATAGGAAGATGATCTCCCCATAAATTCACATCCTTGCACTCTGTCAGGTAACAGATGTTTTCCTCGGGCTACTGCCCAACAAAGCCTTAGGCAACAGAACTGTTATTCTCATGCACATTTTTTTACCTTTTATTGTGAAAAAAATACTCTCCCAATCCTTGAGTCATGGCTTTTCAATGCCTATGCCATCCATACCTAGGATAAGACAGACTTATACACAGCAGAGCTTCTGGGCAGAGAAGAAGGAGGCAAATATCATCTGAGATGTGACCATACCACACAGAGACACTGACAAGCCTCTTGGAGAGCTCCAAATAGCAAAAATAGTTGGGAAAATCTTGCTTTCAATTTCAGAACTGGTTTCTATTGCTGCTGTTCCTCCTCAGCAGGATGTAGAGTATATAAAAGTGATGATATGCATCATCTATAGGTCAGAGTATGAAAGCCTTGTCCCAGCAACAGACCCCCACCAGCAGGGTCTCCTTCTAGCCTCCATATCCTTGGCACTGACAGAGGACTCTGCTTTCTGTCAGTGTATTTGTGCACTGACACATATTGTCTAGTGATTAGATTAACGTTGGCAAAGGCAATATGAAAAACCCACACAGATTACCACTGTCACCCGCAGTAATTACATTTATTCATTTCCATTTAGCCAAGTTTTTACAAGCTGAGCAAGGGGCCAAATAAGCAATAAACACAGAGGCAAGAAATTAAAATGCTGATCCGTTCACTGTGAAAACAATCAAACTATCATCTTTCTTTAGGCAGCTCATTCATCATCCAAGAGGGCCACAGTGTGCTGATATGGAGGGCTGGAAATCTAATGTTATTACATGTAAATTCACTAACATGAAATTACTGCCCCTGATGTGATTTTACTAATAAATTAGTTCATTTCTACCTTTTTGCAAGAGACTTTAGGGACCATGGAGAATTGTACATGAGTCTTGTAATCTCGTCTGCTTTATTTCAAGTGAGCAGACAGTTTAGTTCCTCCCTCCACCACCATCCCCTACTTCACCCTGTGGCTCTTGCCTTGGCACTGTTTCATTAGGGGATAAATTGACAGTCATATTTTTACTGTCTTGGGGCCAGTTTATTGCCTTGGGTCCAGGAGAAGCATCAAAGGATGGAGGTTTCCTGGCGTTGCATTTTACTGCTGTGACACTGATTGGGAGAAGCAAGTACTGTAGAATCATTAAATGGTTTGGGACATTTAAGGGTCATCTAGTCCAACACATTCCACTAGGCCAGGTTACCTAGAGCTCCTTCCAACCTGACTAATGTTTCCAGGGATGGGGCATCCACCACCTCTCTGGGAAACCTGTGCCGATTTTTCAGGACCCTCATTTTTTGTATTTTTCTTCATATCTAGACTAAACCAACTCAGTTTTAGCTTAAAACCATCACCCCTTAAAACCAACACCCCTTGTGTGTTGCACAACACACCCTGCTGAAAGTTTCTCCTCCTCTTTCTTATAAATCCCTGTGAGTTCCTGGAAGGTCACAGTAAGGACATGGCTCTGCATTAGCTGCACATGTAGATCTGGCACTTGGGTCATTGTTTAGTGGTGGCCTTGGCAGTGCTGGGTTAATGGGTGGACTTGGTAATCCTAGAGGTCTTTTCCAGCATTACTAATTCTGTGTTTCTAAGATTCAGCAGTGAAAACTCACCTGATGGTGCTCATGAGATCCACCTGGTGCAAATCCACCTATCAAAATTCCAGTTTTACTCTGAACAACTTCCAAGACCAGCGACTAGATCACCGTGTTTAAACTTTTTAGATTCCCTGTACCTGTATCAAATTACCATTTGCTTATTTATTTTTCTAAATTAATATATTTTCAATATATATATTTATAATATCTGTACCAATTTATAGCATTGAAGAGGGAAGAGAGTGTTTCAAAAGCAGCTGCCAGTTCTGAAGCCCCACATTTGTTATGTTTTCATTCACTTTGAGTGATGGAGTTATTGAATTTTTTCCTTTTCTTACCCATTCCATCTCTGCCTTGCATGCTTAGCATCAAGGACACATCTATATTTCACTGCATGTGTTTTAACATTCTTTGGCTGAAGAAAACCCTGAAGAGGATTTGTTTTCACCATTTCTACCAGATAAATACAGATATTTATCTGCTATAATACAGGTGTCAAATAATTGCTTAAGCCTGATATACTTAATTGAGTATTCCTGTAGTTAGTGGGAAGAAATAAGACTTTTTATGAGAGAAATTTTGAAGCAGATTACTATCTGGGAGTGCCTAAAATAATAATAAGTATCAGAATATATAACTATATATACGGAAAAGTGGAGTGCCCCTTTGCTATGACTGTCTTGATTATCTCCACTTAATGTACTTCAGTTCACCATAATTCATTGGTTTATTCAGCCTCTGCATGCACAAACAGGTTATTTTCAAACCAGAAGCTAATCTCTAGGAGTGTTCCTGATATTTTTAACTTAAAAATGGGAATGGGAATAAACCAGACCTAAGTGAAATACCCTTGAAATGGCTACAGCATTCAGTGTTAGGACTTCAGCCTGAATTGATTTCATCTACAAATCCAATCCTGTGTGCCCAGACTATAAACTAACAGGGACATTGCCCATGTTTTCCTCCTGAGTCAAAAAGTTGTCTAAAGCTGTCTCTGAATTTTGAGATTCTTGAGTAATGTCAGCTGAATTTCACTTTAGGAAATAAATTTTAATTCTGTGTCAACACTTTGACATAACACAACATTGACTTTTGCAAAGTAATCTCAGGACAAACAAAATCATAACATTTCATTCCTATTGTGAGGAGTGCAGCCATTGTAAATAACTTCTGACTGAAAGACCATTATTTCATTAAGGAAACAACTAAAATTCCCAATAGTCTTTCTACTCAATAAGCTGACTATCTGTAAATCAGCCAAATTTGCTGTCAATATGGATGAGCTGTTGACAAGTTTAGGACTTTGTCTTATCTCAATCTTCTTAAAAATGAAATTATACAGTCAGAAGGACCTCAATACATTGGGAGTTTTTATCCAGATCACTGAGATTTACCTACTTGTCAAGGCTGAATAGGGTTGGGATGACAAAAATGGGGGCAGTGATCAGGGCAAGGGTTGTGGTGCAGCAAGGGACATTCTGTCCTCACCTACTCTGAAGCAAATTAGAGGCTTGTTCCAGCCAGGCCTTCAGATTTTCATAAGAATTGAAATAGCATTAAAAGATATTTCAGGCTTATAAAAGACCCCAAGCATCCAGTTCGCAGCAAAATGGGCCATGAATTCAAGCAGGAGCTCACCAGACCAATCCGCTGGTGGTGAATCAAAGACTGGCTGACATCAGGGACATCTCACCAGCCACCTAATCATCAGAACATCAGTCTCCAAACTAGCCTTGGGCTCAAAGTGGAATCCAGGCAAATCCTGAACTGGGCTGAGCAGCACTGACATGGTTTCCCCATCTGTTGGAAAACTTTGGCTCCTGCTGACTCAAATGCTGGGATAGCTGCTGGTCCATCCCCAATTCTCCATGTGGAGATGTTATAGCTGAGTTGATGGACACATCACAAATATTACCACACTTGTCCCACCTAACCTCAGGTACCTGAGAACCCTGCCAAGCCTTTAGCTGGAGATTAAAAGCAAATGGCAGAAGCTGCAAGCCACCCTCAGCTTTTTATCCCACCCATTTAACAGAGAATTCCCATTCCAAAGGAACGGACACTGGATTCTCTTAGGCCTCTCTACAGTTTGCATTGTGCACATAAAGCAAAGCAAAGCTTGTGCCAAGTAAGCTGAATGCACTGTGTTAATAATTAGAGTCACCCAGGATTGGATCCCAGGGAGGATCTTCTCCAAGCCAGGATCAGGTATCCCTGTGTTGAAAACATCAGGCTCTCTCAGAGGGCAGGAGAGGTTTTTAGGCATGTAACAACTTCAGTTTTCCGTTTCTGTCTGTAGCCAGAGTCCATGAGAGCACCGAGTGATGTCAAGACCTAGAAGCATGGCTGAGGCTGAAGTTTATCTGTACTGAGCCCAGAAAGAGAAGCCTTGGTTCTAAACACCAAACACTCAGTTTGGGCACCCAGAAGGAGCAGCCTTGCTCCTCAAGTCCAAATACTCAGTCTGGGCATCTGGGAAAGAGTGAGCTTGCAAAATGGGATAGGAGATTAAGTCACTTCTTCAACGTCCTGTACATACAAAATGGCGAAGCCAAAACTGACTCCAGGTTTTTTGACATCCTGTTCTTTGCTGTATTAATTATATCATGGTGCCTTGCTGGGAAAAATCTCAACATCCTCATTCTGCTTTGGCCCAAAGTGATCAAACACCACTCAGTGCCAATCAAGCCTGCTGAGGTATTAAGAGGAAGCTATGTAAAAGTATCAAGAGATGCTGTGTTTGCTTTTCTTTATCCCTGAGATAAATCCAGGAGCCTCTCCTTTGCTGATTTTGTATTATGCATTTGAAAGTGTTGTTGGAGCAGATCAAAACCCGAGGAACCGAGAGGGGTATTGTTTTGTGCAAGGGTGTTTTGAAGCCTCAGGTTGCTTATACAGCAAAATAAAGCAGTGCTGGCTTTTTCTTTTCTTGCAAAGATCCTTTAGGAATTAATCTGGCAATTCCAGCACCAGAGAAGGGCTCTTCCTTTGCTAATCACCTGGCTTTATTTGGCTCTGAAACTCACTTGGAAGCTCCCTGTGTGTGCGTTAACCAAAGGTACAGGATTATGTTTGTTTAATAATACAGTGGTGTCTTGCTGAACAACTGTAATTTCCATGTACTTATTGATCTTAATTTATAATGCCATTAGCTTTCTAAACTGCCATTAACTAATGATGGGCTCTGTAGGCTTAACAGCTCTTTCAAATCAGTTGCTGACAAGTGGGCCCCAGAAGCATTTGTCAAAAGGGTAATGGATCCCTATCAGAGTGGCAATAAATTAGGTTATAGTCTTATCAAATTAAACAATGGATGAAGGAAAATTAGCTATCAATAAAAATCTATAAAGCTGCCCTGATTATTCCCAGTCAATTATATCAATTAGAGATCAAACAGTGAACCCCCTGCAGTACGTTAAATAGAACTAACCCGGGCCAAAGGCGGCCAAATTGTGTTACAAAATGCAACACCACGGGCAGCTGTAGGAGATAATCATTGCTGTCATTGACAAAGGAGCTGCTTTATTAGAAAGCTGGATGTTGCCTCCGGGCAGGCTTCTGGCGAGAGGACAAAGGCTCTGTGATGAGGAAGGGGGAAGAGGCTTGAACCAGGCTGGCAGTACCAGGAGTGTGTTTCTGGCTGATAGCTCCCCCAACTTTTGTCATTTAAAGCAGGCTGGGCTCTATCAGCTTCTACTGAGCTCTCAGAGAAGTGACTTTGTCAGGACACTCCTTCTCCTGTCTCCCTTTGTTTTTCAGAGCTGTGGTGTTGACTGAATTTTCACTAACAGTACACAGCTCTTCAAAGATGTAAATTTGTGGTGCCGTTTTAGTCCAGATTGTAACTTCAGGCATGGAATTAAGGGTGGTGCTGAGGGGTGATGATCAAGTATCTACTGGAAAAAATCCCGCCATACCCTAGAAATTTCCTCAGAAGCTTGAGTCAGTTTTTCTTTCTCTGTTAGAAGCACTTTGCACCTAGAATGAGAAAAGGGTCTCCTGCCCCTTTCATATTTCACATTGTTTCATTAAGTCACCCTCCCAGGGCTGTCCCAGGTTGGAGAGGGCTGCTTGTGGCCATGCTGTTTTCTGCTGCAGCTTGTGACACACAGGGATTTTTCCTCTTAGTTGCAGAGGTACCTCAGGGTCTCAGGCTATTGGAAAATGCCCTCAGGGCTGGAGCCCCTCTGCTCTGGAGCCAGGCTGGGAGCGTTGGGGGTGCTCACCTGGAGAAGAGAAGGATCCAGGGAGAGCTCAGAGCCCCTTCCAGGGCCTAAAGGGGCTCCAAGAGAGCTGGAGAGGGACTGGGGACAAGGGACGGAGGGACAGGACAAGGGGGATGGCTTCCCACTGCCAGAGGGCAGGGATGGATGGAATATTGGGAAGGAATGCTTCATGTTGCTCACTATTGCCAGTAGCAGCAGCTCAGTAGAGACATTTTGATTCTTCCTGCTTAAAATGTTGGCTCAGATGCAGGATAAAACAGGCTTCTTTTAAAAAAAATAAATGCTGTTTTGCTCTCTTCCTTTCTCTTCTAAAGAGATCCACAGACATAATTGCATCAGCACTGAATGCCAGCACATCTTCACACAAAGAAAAGGCAAAGACACATAAGAAATCACACAGGCTGAGAAATGAGACACCCAAGCTAAGAAATATTGCAGTTAAGGTCATAAAAGTATCCCTAAATCAGCTCATTTGTGATAATACTTCAATGGAAAATTTTGGATATTGTGGTGGTGATTTACAAAATCTTACAAGAGTCTCCTTATTTTTTCCTTCTTCGAGTAAAATGATGGTCCAGCAGCATAAAAAAGGTACAATACAGTCATGAACCCAAAGACAGGGTTGTTTTTTTTCCATTACCACAGCCACTGCTGTTACATAAAAGCTTTCATTTTTTCCTTTCTTAAATATTATATTTTATCCATTAGAAGCTGATCTTTAGGGGTGCAGTCCTCAAAGTCTGGATTAAACTCCCAAAGATACCAAAGGATACCCAAAACCTCATTTTTTCCCCACTGAAATCAGCAGTGGGGAGCTCTGCTTTAAGTTCTGCAGCACAAACCTGCAGGTGTCTGCATGTGCACGTGCAAGTATTTTTGAAGAATTACAAAACAAAACACACCCTAAGCTCACGCTTCTTCCAGCAGAGGAGGTTTGAGAGAACAAAAATTGATTGATGTTATTCATATGCACTACAGAATACTGGAAGGCTTTCAAATACACTGTGATGAGACTAGACTTGACTAGAATACCTGTAATATTTCTTGCTGAGCAAAGCACTTAGTAAATGGAAGTGAAGATGATCAAATTTGGTCCTAAGGGATGCCAGGATATAACGGCTCAAGTTTTTGATCCTGTTCAGACTTTTGAATGTGCTTTATTGTGTGCCTAAGAGTCACCTCTTTCAAGACACATGATCTCCATCCTTTTTGAAACCAGGCATATGTGTCAGTACTTGCAGGGCTGGGGTGTGACTGCACATTGGTTTGTAGTAAAGCCAGCAGAAAAGGAGGAATGGTTTCTGTTGGAACACACCCCTTTGAAATTTCCACTTCAGAAATCCTGGCTGTACAATCAGGATTTCTTTCTGTGGGCAAATGTTGGTACATAAATAAGTATAGGAGTCTCTTTTTCCATTTCCCAACGCTCATTAAAACAACAGAGATGAGAAAAGTAAAATAAATGTAGTTTTCATTCAAATTTTCAGTGTGGAAACGTTCTGAAATGGAGTAACACTAAGAAAAATCCATGTGCTGCTTTCAAAAACAGAGATTTTATGGAAAAAAATATTAACAGCTCAGTAATTTTAAAAAATAATTTGATTTATTCATTTCCCATTGGAAAGAATTTGTACTCTAATTTTTTTCAAGAGATGGGTTAAGAACTGATCCCTCTTTTTCTCCCCAAAAAAATTGACTGAAAGCCTTTTTGAATGTAACGACTATTGGAAAGGAGTGTCTGGGAAGGCTGTGGAATATCCATCACTGAAAATCTTACACAACATGCAAGAAAAGATAAGATAAAATTTGAGACAAAGTGAAGGACCTTACTTTGTGGAAGAGCAGACGCCAAGTTGCAGTTTTGGAGTATTTTCTAAATTTCTTTTGATGTCTCTGCTCTGTAGCTGGCTAAATAAATGCTCAGGATTGGTGCCAGTGACTATGTCAACATTTATTAGAGGAGCTAAACCCTTACAAATCGATGGGCCCTGACAATATTCACCCGAGGGCGCTTGGCTGACATCCTCGGGAGGTCCCTCTCCATAAGCTTTGAGAAGTTGTGGAGATCACAGAATCATGGAATCACAGAATGGCTTGGGTTAGAAGGCACCTTAAATCCATCCAGCTGGCAGCCTGTCACAGGTGGAGTCCTCCAGGGTACAGTATTGCTCCCTGCACTGTTGGATGTCTCCACAAGCGATCTGGATGATGGGATTGAGGGTACCCAGAGGTTTCCTGATGATAACAAACTGAGTGGGGAAATGGACACTTGGGAAGGAAGAGCTGCCCTGCAGGAAGACCTGGATAGGCTGGAAGTGTAGTCTCACAAGAACCTATTGAAGTTCAACAAGTATAGGGTCTTGCACCTGGGAAAACATAATCCAGGAGTACAGCACAGGCTGGGATCCACTCATCTGGGGAACAGTTTTGTGGAAAGAGATCTGTAAGTCCTGGTGGACAGCAAGCTCCAAGGGGTGTACAATGCTGCTGAAGCACGGAAAGCCAAGAGGATGCTGGGCTGCATCAACAAGGGCATCACCAGTAGGGATAAAGAAGTCATTATACCACTTTTCTCAGTGCTTTTCAGGCCAAACCTAAAATACTGTGTTTGGTTCTGGTCTCTGCCATGGAGAACAATGTGCTCAGTCTGGGGAGGGTCCATAGAAGTGACACAAAGAAAGAACTGGGAATTTTTCTATATGAGGAAAGGCTGAGAGAGATGGATTTGTTCAGCCTTGAGGAAAGATGGCTTAGGGAGGAACTTATCACCATGTTCCTGTATTTAAAAGGCATTACAAAGGAGGTGGAGGCTCTCTTTTTACAAGGATTCACATAGAAAAGATGAAAGATAAGAAAGGTGGGAACAAATGTTCCTTGAGGTCCCTTTCATTCTGGTATTCTGTGATTCTGTGATTAATTGGAAATAAATGTTAATTGACAATTATTCTAACTTCAGTCCTGGTAGCCAGCTTCCTCTATATATTCCTGAGTAATCCATTTGACTGCCCTGAGAAGGTTTGGTCTCAAATTCTTCCTTCTGTCTCAGAGGCCTGCTCATCCTCACTTCCTGCTCTGACAGCATCAGCCAGAAGAGTATTGGGAGGCCAGAAAGCAGCTAATGGTGCAAAGCTTCCTGGAAATAAAAATAATTCTAAAACAGCCCAGGGACGGAGAAATTTGGAGTCACGTAGACACTCTCCCGCAGAATCCTGGGTCACTAGTCTTCCCTTTTACCAGAGCACCTCTGCAATTGGATTCCAGGACTCCTTTCCCAGCAATGAGACACAGCATCAGACACCAGACGCGGGGAAAGTGGGGTGGATGCACGGAGGGGGGAAGGGAGAGAAAGTAATTTAGCATCTGGCGAAATGGATTGTGAGCATACAGAAGATGTTATACTATTAAGACTTCTTTCTGTCTCCCTTTCCCTCTCTCTCCTTCTTTTATTAAAGGCCTAGGCAATTTAAAAATGGAGACAGTATCCCACTTAATAGCCTGGCTGTTAATCTGCTCACCAGTCAGCTCTCAGCTCTAAGTATCGAACGCACGAAAAACCCTCCTCCTGTCACCAGCTGTGGTTAGGGAGTGACTGTCCTCAGGGGCTCCAAGCCTTAAAAATAAATAAATAAAAGAAAATTCACCGCTGAGAAAAGGCAATAATAGGAGTCTGCTGTTGTCTAACCTGCCATATAAATGAAACAATCAAAGAAGACAACAAAGGAAACTCCACTAACATCCAGAGGCAAAAGCAGTTTGCTGTAATATATCCTGTCTTGGGGAACTATTTTTAGCCAAGCCCCTCTTTTTTTAACAGGCACACACAATCTCTTTCTAATTTTGATTAAGAGAGGAGAAAAAAAAAACCAAAACACAACAACTTGAAGACAGGTAGGGAAGAACGTGAAGAGGCAGGCTGCTACAAGAGAGAGATGAATTAAAACAAATCCTTGTGCGGGTATAAAAGATAAAAATAAAAATTACTTTGAATGTTTAAATAAAAGCAGCTTGTGATCTGAGCACTGTTCAGCTCTCTGAAAACTCAGCCACTGCTGGTATTTAATGTTTTTGCTGTGATCACATGTAGGCACTAATGACCTGGAACCCTGTTGTGTTTGGAGCTGCATCAGCATTGCTCAAAAAGATGTTCTGACCTCAAATATATATAAATTTTTTTAAAGCATTTAATATACGTGGATGCATACAATATACATAGATGCATACCTGCACACATGTGAGCAAACTCATACACATGTAGTTAATAGCAAGTGTCGTACACAAAGCACACATTTAAATCTTAATAATGAATTCTCATTAAAAATCTTTCTGAGATTTAAGATGGGGATTAATTTGGAGATTTCTCTTTCCAAGCTCAGTTCCTGAGCTGTGATCTGATCAAGTGGTTATGCATCTCCCAGAGCTAAAAAAACACCCAGATATTCCCCATTCAATGTCCAACTCTGAATTAGCAGCACTGGAGACATGAACCTGTGGAGGTTATTGAGGCCACCTGAATGAATTGTGGCTGGCAGCCCCAATCCACACATGAAAGCACAGTTTGAGCATTCAGCTGGCGGGACTATCTTTTAGTTCTGCCCCACCAATTATTTACTTTCTTGGGACTATCTAAGAGAACAAGAATGAGCATTATCACATCTCTCTGTGTTTCTCTATAAATGTTATCCCATCTACCTTTATAGAAGACTTCTGCTTTTGAACTCATCGTCCTTTATGAACCTATGACTACCTTTATAAACAAACGTCTACTTCTCAGGTCTTTCATCTTCAGACGACCCCCCTTCTTCTGCAGTTGACCCCTTTTTCTGCAGATGACCATACCCCAGAAGTGTTATGCCTCTCCACAGATGATATGCAGAGTTCTGTCTGCGACAACCTCAGCTGTAGGCAGATCAACTTCATCCACATTCCTAAATCTGTGTTTTGGCCATATTTTGGCCCAGTTTCAATAGGATAAGTGAATTTTATTCTCTAGAGAAATTATTCCAGGGTTTGCAGATTGCAACACGTCGACAGGAAATGTGATTGCAGTAATGTTAATCTCAGGTTGACCAGAGGGTTATCCTTACCAAAATCCCAACCCAAGCTTTGCTCATTAATGTCTCTCTACGTGGAGTACAAAGGTTGGTGATTTCTAACATGCATTCCTGAACTGGCCTTTAGACAAGAACACAACTTAACCTGCTGTTAACTTCTCTGGCACCAGCATGTGTTCTTTCTGGATTGCCTTTTGGAGGCATCTGACCATCTCTGCTGCATGTATGGGGAATACAAAACCCTGAACTGGCCACTTGTGGTGACATACACATTTGGAATCAAAATTAAAGTTTTATCCATTCATACCCTTAGGTCTAGAGGTTGTAGGATACCATGTAATGGCCTCGAGCAGAGTCATTGCATAGCAAACCTTCCCTATAAATTCCTGTTAATTGGATAACAGCCCTGGGCAGAGCATTAGTTAGTGAGGAACTTTAAATGCAAGTTGGCAGCTTGGAGGCACCGGACCCTTCAAACCTACTGGTCATCTCCTGAAAAGTTATTTAATAAAATACAGCTTGGAAAAATAATAAAAAGTTTCTGTTGTTGCTGGCAGTCTTGACTGAAAGCCAAAGCTCTACAATGGTTTTCTTGCTGCTGGGAATGAAAATTGCTGTCCACAACTGTCAGAAATTTGTTTTGTAAGAGGTTTCTAGAAATTCTACAAATTTACATAGAAATACTTTTATGTTGAAGGTACAAATCTTTTGTTAAGAGTCATTGCTGATTAATAGGTCATCTTTAATAAAGATTAGCCCATTTTTGCTATGCCCAGTGGGTAAATATTGGGCACACCACCCTCTCTAATATCCTCTATTACTACACTTATAACCATTTATAATTCAGAAGCCTTGCATCCAAAGCACACTTATTCCTGCTATTAATCATTCATCAGCCTTTGATAAAATGTTAAAATACCATCCCTTTACATAAAGACTGACCAGCAGATTGACAGATCAGGCCAAATGCAGTTGGTAGCAGGAGCTCACATCTCACATGTTTTAATGAGATGATTGAGATGCAAAAGTTAACTTTGACAAATTAGTTTGAGATCAGAGGTGGATGGAACAGGTGCATCCTTTGGCTGGTTGTTGCTACCTAAAGAAACTGATGTTTCTAGGTTTTCATGGTCCAACAGCTGCAGGGATTCTGTGATTCCCTGATATGATTCTATGATTCTATATTCCCATGTTTCTGTTCTGAACTGTTTTTTACTTCCTGATTAGGCTAAAACTGCTTCTTTATGTCCCTGCTTTACCGTCTGATGTTTCTCCTGTCAAGCATGGGTATCATGGCAATCTTCTCTCAAGAAACAAGCATCAGGAGAGGAGAAAATGGCCTCAAGTTGTGCCAGGAAAGATTCAACATTAGGAATAATCCCTCCACTGGAAATAATGTCAAGCATTGGATGAGACTGCTTGGTGGAGTCAATATTCCTGGAGGGATTTAAAAGCTGTGTAGATGTGGCACATGGGGACATGGGCTAGGGATGGGCTTGGCAGTGTTGGGGGATGGTTTCCCTCACTGACCTTAAAGATCTTTTCCAACCCAAATGATTCTTTGATTCTAACACTCAGCTCACCCAAGCTGGCCATTAGAGGTCTCCAAGGCCAGACTGGACAAAGCTCGGAGCAGCCTGCTCTAGAAGATGTCCCTGCCTATGGGAGAGGCTTGGAATGAGATGATCTTTAAGCTTCCTTCCAACCCAAATGATTCTTTGGTTCTAACAGCCACCTCACCCAAGCTGACCATTAGATGTGTCCCAGGCAGGCTGGATGCAGCTTGGATCAGCCTGATCTGGTAGAAGATGTCCCTGCCTATGGCAGAGGGTTGGAATGAGACAATCTTTAAGCTCCCTTCCAACCAAAACCATCCCACGATTTTATGATGACGATTGCGGATGCACGAAGCCGGCGAACGCTTTTCCCTTTTCCCCCTGCATCTCCCAGCTGCGCCGAGATTGAAGCCCCATTTCCACCAAACACTCCACTCCTTGCTGTTAATTTCAAGGCCGGCTGACAGAGCTCAGCTTGGATCTGGTGCCCATCGGGAGCCGGGATGCAGTTTCCACTCACAGATCACACATCGCTGAGTGATGCTCGGAGAGCCCCCGGCTCCCGCGGCCCCGCGCCCTGCGAGGTGACATTAGCGCTGGGTAATGATGTGTAAATGTGTCAGAACTGTGCCACCTAGTGAAAGCGCTGCCTCCTTCCCCGGGTGAAGTCACACTGCTCGCTCCGCAGCAAGCCCCGGTATAATTAGCGTTAATTTGGTTTTTCAGTAGCTGGCTGCGGCGCAGCTCCCTGCTCAGCCGCTCTCTGCTGCTCCTGAAGACTCTGCTCGGTGTAATCAGAGATTCATTAGGGATTTGTTTCCTCTGTTTCTGATTGCAAAAGAAAATTATTATATATTTTTAAAAAAGATATTTTATAAAATATATTTTCTGCATAACAGAACTAATCGAAAATGGAAAAAGGCTTTGGAAGGGAGCAAGTTATTATTGATGTGCTGGATTTTTTCATACCGAACAACTACTGCTGACTGTCAATTTTTGGACACTTTTTTTTCCTCATTATACAGTGGAAATTCCTTACTATGAGAATATTTTTCTTTTGACAAAGCTTTTATTTCCAAAAAAATGTTGATTCTGTTTCTTATTGCCAGCTGCTCCTGTTTCAAAAGCCTTTAAAGCAAAGTTCCATGTTTCATTTGGAAATATCCATTAAAACTGTTATCCTGTTAAAAATGTGAAATTGAAATAAGCCACTTCTGGTTGATTTAAATCAGTTTTGGGGAATTATTTTTTCTTACTTTATTGTTATTATTTTTGTGTTTCTTGAGATTTTGTCATTTGGGTTTTTTTTTGTGAATACAATGCAATAAAATTTTTAAAAACATATTTTATTCTTTGGTTTTAAAAAGACCTATTCCAAATTAACTTTCCTGGTAACAGTCAGTGCCAGCAATATTAATATATTCTGTATAACCCTCCTCATTTTTGACACGGTGCAGTAGTGAGCAGAGAGAGAAAATGTCCAGTTAATTAATGAGAGAAAAGACTTAAAAGAAAGAGAATGTTTCTTTTTTTTTTTTTTTACATTGTTTTTCAGATTTTTGTTTGCTTTCCATAAAACCTAATCATATAGAAGGAGTCATTGCATTGAGATATTGTGGAGGCTTAAATGACTAGTGAAATCAAAACCAAAGAAAGCAGGCCATATTCAGAAAGGTTAACCACAGAATCACAAAATAATGGATGCTCTACATTGGAAGGGACCTCTGGAAACCAATTCTTTGCTAAAGTAAGGTGAAAATGACTGTCCTAAATTCCTGTTTTCCTTCAGCTGGTAGCATTTAGTGTGAGTGGTGATTACCTTAGACATTTCCAAATCTCGGTTGTTTCATGCTTTAACACTTTTGGAACATCACAATGTCCAGAATTCAAAAAATTTCAATGAAAACATTAGGGATCATATCTCATAAAACTCAGCACTATTTTGCTGAATGCATTAACCTAACTGAAAATACATATTATTATTGAGTTTGAATGCTTCTATTTGAGCAAGATATGTGTGTTTAACTGCAGGCTTCTCCACAGGAGCTGGTCACCCTTGACTCCTTTTAGAGTCATTGCAAAGCAATTGGCACTAGAAGTGATTCATCTCAGCTTAGAGTAGGTGCCTAAAATAGGTCAGATGAATCACACTCTGGTAGAATCTCCTTACTGACTGGAAAAGAAACCTAGGATTGACCTCTTTACATTACTCTCATTTTGAAATTTGTGAAAAATTTCCCCTTTAAAATTTCCTGGGTCTGAAATTGCTGAAATTGCCAAAATACCACATTCTGCATCCTCAAAGTCTGAGTCATCCTGAAGCATTCTCATTGAAAATATGGTTTATATTTTAAAAAAGTTAAGAAGGCATATATTGAATTGAAAGGTGGCATTGAATTTAGCTATATTGATACACGTAGTTGTTTAGTTTAACATTAAGGTCTTCCACTTGTTTTTTCACTATCTATTTTACTGTTTTCTAAATGAGGTCAAAGTCTTTATTACCACTTTAGAGGCATGGAAACTGTGGGACAGAGGGTTCCCAGAATCACAGAGAAGAAGGTAGAAAGATTGTCTGGAGGTCCACCTGGACCAACTATCATAACCACTCGACTGTGTTCAGCCAGAGTTTTTTCCAACAAGTCTTAAAATCTTCTGAGGCTGGAACTTCTATGAGGTCTACAAGCCCCATTTCCAGTGCTGAAAAACCTCAGAACGAAAACCTTTTCCTGACATCCAGTCTGAACCTTTCAAACTGCAATCCGTGGTCTTGACTGTTGTGTCTATAGACAATGGAGAAATCTTTTAGTCTTTTTTGTTTGTAGCTACTTGCCAAGTCAGTATGGGCTGGTTTTAGATTGCTCTTGACTCCATTTTACCATTCTGAATAAGAGCTGCCTCTGCAAAGTCTCCTTGTTCATCATTTTCTCTAAAGCCTTTAGTATTTAATTTCTCTGTGTACAACTGGAACAGGAGCCCCAAACTGGACATGATATCCCAGAAGTTACTTCAGCAGGTGAATAAAAGAGACTAGACTAGACTAGAATAGAATATTTATGTTGGAAGGAATTTGCAATAATCATCCAGCTCATCCATCCTGACAGTATCAGGGCTGACCAAAAATTGAAGCATGTTGTCAATGCCTTTGTCCAAATGTTGACAGGTTTGGCCATCATCCACCTCTTCAGGAAGCCTGTTCCAGTGTTTGACCTCTCTCTTGGAAAAGATCTGTTTGCCAGTGTCCAGTCTAAACCTCCCCTGGTTCAGCAATGAATCATTCCCAGGCCTCCCATCACTGGATACCAGGGAGAAGAGCTCATATTCACCTGCAGACTGCCCTGACTGGCTCACAGCTCTTTGGCTCCTCCTTAGTGTCTTTCTTGAGGATTGGAAAAATCTTTTCTCATCAGTCTTTTCCAGTCAGCAACACCTCCTCTTGGTAGCCATAATAGCTCATAAATGATAGAAAGAGACCTCACCCAGACACATCAGCTGGCACTTTTAGTATCTTCAAGTGTATTCTACCTGATCACATGGATTTAATTGAGCTCCCCTGTGTAATGTCTTGTGGGTTCTTTCCTCACTCCTGGGGGCCCCTCTCCCTGCCAAGCTGTGTCAACCCACCCAAAGGTCTGGAACTGTCTGTGCTTCTGAAAACTGATCCTGAGAAGGCCTTTTACACTTCAGCCTTTTCTGGGCTTCTGAAAATTGATCCTGAGAAGGCCTTTTGCACTTGAGCCTTTTCCTCACTGCTGATAATATATCAGATTTTCTCCTGCATCCAGCAGTGGACTTGCATTTCCCCTGAACTTCCCCCTGCCACTGGCACACCTGTGGATTCCCTCCTCTCTGCTGTTATTCTTCTGTCTTAATGCCAGCTGGGCTTTGGTCTTTTCCTTTCATCCCTAAGAGCACAAAAGAGAGCTTTGATGCTCCTCCTTTGTTTCTCTTCCTTATTTTTGCTTTGTGTGTGCTCCCTTCTAGCATTTTAGCTCATCAAGAAATTCCTTGATTAGCCAAGCAGTCCTGGTGAATTTCTTGCTCTTCCTGCGCACACAGAACATTTATTGCAGAGCTCTTTGGTGAGTTTTCTTTAGAAGTATGGCAGCTCCCCACAGCAGCTCCCTCTTCTCTGGTGCTTGCAGCAGAGTCTGTACAGCACTTTTTACTGACATAGTTTGTTGTCCAGAAATCCACTGTTCTGACTCTGTGACCACCTTCTCCAGCCTTCTTCCATATCCTGCAACCTTACTGAATCACTGCTGTCCCAACTTTCATCTCTGGCCATGTTCACCACCAGTTCTTCCCAGCTGATGACCAGCAGGGCTAGCAGAGAACTGGCCCTGCTTATCCATTCTAGTATTTACATCACTGAATGTCTTGCCCAAAGCCACCCAGAGTCAAGAATATAATCTATTTTTATTTTGCTTTCTGTTTTGTCTTGAATGAAAATGTCCTATAAATATGTGCAAGCAATGAGGAGTTAGGAAGTCTCTGAAGACATCTTCCCATCTTTGTGCCTTATTTGCTGAAGATGGTTAAAAAACATCTTATCTTACTTGGGAAAAATAGCTGTACATTTGCCAAGGTCAGCAAGATGCAAAGCAATCCGCTGACGGCTATATTCTCCTCTCTGATCCATTCTGCCAATTTCCACTTCATATTCAGCAATCTGTCCACACATGGGCCTCCTAAGGATGTCAGCAAGAATTCCACAACCACAAGAGAAGAGCTGGGCCCTTCAAAAGTTAGTTGCTCAAGTTAAAACTACCTCAGGGCAGTTTTGACTCATGCATTTAATTCCTTTGACTGATGAATTCGGTTCCTTTTGATAAAATTATATATATTCACAAGCTGCTGTTTTGTCTGTCAGGACAGAGGAAGTGTAAATAAAAGGAGCACAGAGCTGGAATGGGTTGCTGGGGTCAAAATCTTGTTTGCTCTGTAACACAGGCAAGCAGATCTTATGGTGCCTTCATATCTTTTTCAGGTCCCATCTTCAGCCAGATTTTAGCTGTGTCCTAGTGGTCTTACTGAAATGTTCCAGAGTTTCATTTCCTTGGTGGTTGGGAACCTAATTTTCAGCCTAAAATGATTGTTTGCTTGTTTGTAAGCAGTTGTTCCTTTGCCAGCTTTGTCTATTTGTTTAAACAGCTTTTCTCCCATTTGGCCTTCTTATTCTCTTCTCTCCTCTGTGATGTTACTCATTCAAAGCCTTTTCTGCAAAACTAATGCAGTCCTGCTCTTCTTGCCTCTTTCCATGTGTCAGTTTCCTTCTCCTTGTTAGCTACAATGGCCTTTTTTCCCATCTCTTCCAATCTGCAATCTTTTAACTTGAGTGCATATTAATGACCTGTGTGAGGCACATTTCTGGGTGCAGGCAAATAAAGCCTTGTACTTTTTAAAACATGTTAAATATCTTGCTGGACAACCCAACCTTCCTAAACCCTCAATTTTCTTCCTATTTTCAATGTGGTTCTATTGCTGCTCCTTCACTTTCCTCTGCTTTGCTCAGCCCCTCTTTCTTTGCCTTCTCTGGACACATCCATCCTGCCTATATTTTTTTTTTTCTTTAGTGATATATATTTTAAAAAGGAAAATACCCATGTATTTATTTGCAAAGAAAAACACACAGTAGTATTAATAATGTAATCACAGAGAAGAGAAGAGAAGAGAAGAGAAGAGAAGAGAAGAGAAGAGAAGAGAAGAGAAGAGGAGAAGTGACCTACAATGACCATCTAGTCCAGCTGAAGAAGGACTTGATTTTAGGTCCTGCAATCTTGGTTCCCCTAAAGATTCATCTTTGTTTATTGCCAACCTTAGCACCATGTCTGAATTAGATGAGAAACTTTTTGGATATTGCTTTGCTTGAAGATGAAGCTTTGATTCTGCAGGGAGGTAATTGTGATACACTGAACCGTAGTAAAGTCTGCCTTCCCTGTACCTGTTACCCAGCTGTGGCCTAACCTGGGCCTTTTAGAGAAGGAGAGAGAAGAAACTATGGTCAGCCAGCATGCAGAATGCCATCTTTCCCAAAGTAAACTTCATTGTTGCTATCTCTATAGTTTCTTCTTCCTTGTCTTTCATGAACTATTCCTCTTCCATAGATCTTGCCAGTTTCTCCACACCTGCATCAGACCTTCAACATGTCCCTCCTCCCTGTCCCTGCCTCCAAACCTTGTCATCATAGACTTATTTAGGTTGGAAAAGCCCCTAAGATCATCCAGTCCAACTGTTCTGTCAAACCTGCAAACCCTGTCCACGCGGCTTCTAAATCCCTCCAGGGACAGTGACTCCACCACTGCCCTTGGCAGCCTTTTCCAATGTCTGACCAACCAATTGGTGAAAAAAAATGTTCCTAATATTCAATTGAAACATCCTCTAGTGCAACTTGAGGCAATTTCCTCTTGTCCTGTTATTTAGGGAGCCTTCCCAGCAAACAAAGAGGCAGGAGCACTATCTGAAATCTTTTTATGTCCCTTCTCATGGCTTTTTCACCACTCCAGGAGCCCCAGCTGTGGGTCACACAGAGAGTGAAGAAGAACAGGAGGTGCTATTTACATGTCAGAATAACTAATAGGAACATTCCTGTGACTACTTCAAAGGAACTTCTCGTTCATTATCTTCATTATTAAATGCTTCAGTGCTGCTAAGAAGGAGGGCAGGTTAATTGGAAAAATTATGCTTAAACTTTATAAACAGTGCAAGCATGAAACTCATCATTTTAATAAGTGTTATCGTCTCCTGGATCTAATAGATCTTAACTGATGCATGCTATTGTTAAGTTTAATTTAAGAAAACTATCCCTAGAGATGTTTTTGAAATCAATGGGAGGCATGTTCTCAAACAATGTTAGAAATATTTGATTTACCTACATCCTTGCTGCTGAACCAGTTTACTGAATAAAGCAGCAGAGAAATATCTGCCACTTTACCTTCTCATATTTCATGCTAAAAGAAATGGGAAGCTATTTAACCCAATATGTAAAAATATCAAGTCATCCATCAGTGCAATTCAGTTGCCTCTGAAGCAGCTGTGTAATACTGCAGAGCAATGCTTGAAACAGGGACATGTTAACCAGATCCAAATAATTATTGCATGAAATTAACCCTTTTCTCTTTCTGAAAATGAATTAAAGAGTTGGCTTTGCCTGTCACGCCGCTGCTTCATAAGGATTTAAAGAATAGCAAAGCATGATTCTAGGCTGTTCCCTTTAACCATTTTATTATTATTTTTATTATTATTTTATTTTAACTTATTTTATTAGGAAATCAGGTTGTCCATCTCAGCTCCAAGCACGTGGCTGTGGCACCTCTTTTGGCAGATCAGATGCTGAGCAGTGGACACCAGACAGAGGAAGTCCCCTGAATGGGGTGAAACGTGTTTTGAGAAGAGTGACATTCTGAAAAATCTCAGGAGCCAGATGGGCAAGGCCAGGCCTCTTAACAAACAGGGCTTGTGGGTTAATGTGTACTCTTTGAAGGGATTTTTTTGTAAGGACTTGTGTACCTGAAGCCAGCCAGCAGGTCCTTCCACAGGTACAGCAGAAGTCAGGGTGATTCCAACTTTGGAGGGAAATGAACTGTGCCATAAACCAGTGCAGAGCCTGTAAGACAATGTGGGGACAACAGCTTGGAGGTGTGACCATAAGTTAAATACACAGTTTGCTTGTTTTTCAGTAATTCCCTTCTGAACTAAACCACAAATATGCTTAATCACCAGATCACTATCTGTGATCAGTTTTTGGATGCACATGGGGAAGAAAAAAAAAAAAACACTTTTACCTGTCTAAACAGCAGTGCCAACATAAGCAGAAATATTTCTGTTTTTTTCTAATTCAATTTTCAGAAAGTTTTTACAAGGAAGAATGGGATGTTCTCTGGGTAATTTATAAAGAAAGGAAAAAAAAAGACCCTAATACAAAACCAAAGCTCATCTTTCCTGAAAGAAGGCCTTCAGGAGGGCAAGTAAAGTGCAATATCTGAAAGTTCAAGCATTCTGAGGAGTCAGGCCTCAAAAAGCATGAAGTTGTTTTAAATCCTAAATGAGGAGCAGATTTCACAATCCTTAATAGTGGAGTAGGTTCCAGGTCCATTTTATTTGCCTTCTGGTTTCTGAGCCTTTAGTGTAGCCCATATAAAAATTATGTCCTAAATCTTTTATTTGCAAGTGGAAAAGTCAAATAACTGATTCTTGTATAAAATAGGTCTGAGCTCTCATGCTGCTTTGGACGGGAAGCTTTTGGAAGACACCAAACTCAAAATTTGTTAAGACCAATGTCTAATTGCCATCTGAGATTACTCCTAGATCCTCAGTAGTACCACATGCATAATGTGATGCTTAAATCCAATTTTAAAAAATAAGAAAATCATTATATACAAATTCCACAAATCCTTTGATAAGGAAATGTTGTAGAAAAGCATTTGAATGATTACAATTAGGAAGTTTTGGGTGATCTTGTCCAAAAGTTCAAAGGACCCATCCACAAGTTCCCTTGTAGCTGAAGAAATATGGTTTTACACTGCTCAGAAAGTAAAAATCGACCTGTTTAAACTCAGAAACAAGGCATGAAGGTGTCCTAAATTAGTTGTCACTGTTGAAAGCTCTGCCTTGACAATGGACACGCTCAACTCTTTGTTGTGGGCAAAATAAAAATGGCTCTAACTGGTTTTAAACTAAAAAAAAGCATTCCCTCCATGAGTTTCTGCATTCAATATGTATAGCCAAGAGAAAGAAAATTTCTGATCAGATTTTGAGATACATGTTCATGTTTAATAGAATTTCTACTCCACAATGTTTATCCTATTAATGTAACCATTATGGAATAATAGGGATGGTTCACTTCCAGGCAGATAAAGTGACTCTGCCATTGCATAGGGAAGGAGTGGCCTAATCTGGCAAGTTTGGGCATCTGTGCTGAAATCTGTTTGGGATGACTTTTACTGCTCACTGTGACCTTGCTGTGTGTGCAAATATCAGCCATCTGAATTCATCCTGAACCAACCTTCCACCACATGCCATGCCCTGGAAACATGATGCACCATAACACCCTGCAAAACAATGGGCAAAAGCTGAGCTGGTTCAGCAGCAGGGACTGGCATTTACAGCTCAACAGAAAGGAAAATAAATAAGAGGGTACAAGCCAAAAAATACCAGCCTTTAGTTTTGGTATATTTTTCATTTCTTAGCAAAGGTTTCAGTTCCCACTGTAGGATACTGAATGAATAGTTGGGCTGAGACCTGCAGAACTCAGAAGCAGGGAAGGGAGCAGCTCTCCAGAGTTGCTCCCCTCACCTGATTAAGGTGCTTTAGAGGACCAGGGGAAGCAATTTTCATGCAGGTTTATTTCCATTCCAGAAATGCCATTATACCACAAGGGGGTAGGGGTGCTCTGTTTAAAAACCTTGCAACATTTTCCTACAGACCCAGCATTTCATTGGAAACTGTGTTTGGTATTATAAAAAGCAACACAGATTGAACGTGCACAGACATTTTCTATACCATCTGCATTTCAACTATTGCTTTCCTTATAATTAACATCTGTTCATAGATATCAATCTGAGCAGCAAGGATGAAGTTATTTAAGAACCGTCTATCTTTCAGCCTGGTGTGTGGTGTTCCTGGGGATGTTCTGGAGGTGGAGAATGGGTTACCCCCAGGAAAGGGGATTTGGTTACAAGGAGCACTTCTTTCATTAATCTAAACAGATTGCCAAGGGCTTGGCAGCACCAAAATGGACACAACTGGATCTCATCAGAGAAAGTGCCCTCAAGCACAGAAAAATTCAATAGCATTGGTGGGGGTTGGTGGGGTGTGTGCACTCACTCACTCATTGGGAAAAAAACAGCCAAGAAAATACAGATAAAAGGCCATAGGTGATCCCTGAAGATAGATATTCCAGAGGACAATGCAATCATGTGTTCTTCTTGACATCATCTGTTAAGAGGAAAATTTAAATTAATGTTTTAACCTTTTTATTTTGTTTCACTCAATATGAGCCTGAAAAAGTCTTGGGAATATTGTGGTGGAAAAAGATGTGGCGCCCGGATATAGAGAGAATCTCTCTCCTTAGTTTCTTACACTGTCCAGGAGATAAAAGCACAGCACACATGGAGAAACGCAGCTGAGAGGCTGGGTAGATATTTTAAAATTCCCAGAATTGCTGCTTGTTGTGACACGCACTATTCCAGGGTTAATGGGATCCACCTGCAGCCAGCTTTCTGCTCCCCCATTTCTCCTGGCAAACAAGCAGTTGAAAACCTTCAGTCCTCTTCTAGTGAGACACCACACATTTCCCCAGTCCTTTTTAGCCAACAGTGTCCGAAGAATTTTTTTAGCCTTGATGAGTCACACACATCATAAGAATGGGATAAATATGTCTTTTCATATCTCTTTTCCTAGAAATACAAATTTATTTCCCTTGAGATTGTCTTACTTTACAGCACTTTCCATAACTACTACTTTCAGCCATGAAGAAAAAAGCAAGCTTAATTTCTGATATACTTAAGGGAATTAGTCATATTTTCTACACTTAAAAATGTCCTTTATTTATATATATTTTTTTTTTAAGAAAAAGAAAAATAAAAATGAGCCATCAATGCTGACATAAAGAGTGTCCCTTCCTTTTAGTTTTATATGCCTGTGGATCAATGGAGTTGTCATCCTTCAGAGGGGATGACATGTATTTTTCTTTTCCACAAGTGGTCCTTAAAATTCATAACCTCACCTGTCTCTGCCAGAAGATAGATTTATCTCCTCCTATTGCCACGAGCATAGTCTGGGGTGGAGGAAGGATGATGAGTGACTTAAGCAGGAGTAGGAAGTGAGAAATATTCAGGCCAGTCTGGTTTTGTGGTAGACTGCAACCACATCACCTAATCCATGTCACCTAATCCATGTCACCCTGCAAGATCTCACCATCTGCTTCCCCAAAAATTCCCCCTAGAGTGAATTGTGACATGGAAAAAATGGGACCCTACTGCCAACCGAAACTTTTCATCTTTCTCCTCTTGGGCTCTGGGAGAGTTCAGGCCCCTGGACCATTCACTGGGGAAATTCTTTGGTCCCAAGAAAGTTATTCTGCATCACTCCAAAACAAAGCAAAACAATTTTCAGGGACTATGATATAAGATTCCTTTTTAGAAATTCCTTTAGGACCTGCTCTTTTAAAAAATCTTTCTCAGGTCACAAAGCTTCAGTAAGTAAATGCACAGGAAAAGAAGCACTTTCATTTAGAGGTGGAAGACCTTTGTACATCTGTTTTGTAAAAAGTAATTTGTTTTTTAAAAAATATTCTTGTAATTTGGTTGGTAAAAAAGTGAATTTTTTTTCAGAAATTTTTGGCATTAACCATCTGGTCTTCCACCCTAAATTTGAGACCAAACCAGAGATATATCAGTTTTAGTGGAATTTTCTTTTCGAGCATGAAAAAATTGGATCATTTTGTCAACATTTCTCTGCCCAGATGCAAAGACTGAGCTAAGGCATAAAGACTGAAGGTAAATAAGAGGAAGAAACATAAAAAACAAATTAATCCAAAACATTTGACAGAAATTAGTGAGGAGATTTTTTTTAAGTGTGAAAGTAGCTCTCCAGCAAAAGCAAAAAATTTCTTTTTACAAATGTTGATGGCATTTGCTGGAGGGAAGATATGAGGGGCAAAAAAATGAAGCAGAGCATTGTCCATTCACCCCCATCCGAATTGTCTGGTATCCAGACCGTCTGCTCAGCACGAGCAGTTTCGTCCTAGGAAAAAAAAAATTAAAAAAAAAATAAAAAAAGACCAACAACTTCCAGCTATGCTCCAGGAGGAATTTCATATGGAGCTAACTAAGGGAAATCGGCATCTCAAAGCTGCTTTGGTCCTGCGGGGCAGTGGGGTAATAAGGGACAGATCCAGCGGGAGGGAGGGACGGAGCGCGGAGCACGGGCAGGTGCTGCAATCACTCTCCTCCCTGCCAGGAAACGCGGGAAGAATGCATGACCAATTCGGTTTCAGAGCAGAATACTCTCTTTAATGGACAGAAAACACTAACCTTTTATTTTTTTTTTCTCTTCCTCTCCCTCTCTTTCCCCCCCCCCCCCCCCCCCCCCCCCCCCCCCTATTTTTTTTTCCTAGGATTTAACCCTTTGGAAGGACAAAGGACAGAGCTGACATCTCTGCACAGCCTATTTTTACTCATCTAAGAGTTTCCATGTCACCTAAAATCCTGGACAAATGCACTGTTGTGAGAAGACAAAATAAACATCCTGATAGGGTCGGATTATCTGAGAGAGATGAAATCAGGCTAAAACATCCAAAATACTCTGCCTGTTTTTTTTTTTCTGACTTGCTGCAAACCCAGCAGGAATTGTATGGCTCTGACAGGCACTGCTGGTATTTAATATTTTGGCTACAGGGGATCTCAAAGGAGGAGAATCTTTGGCTAGGAAGGGAAATTCTGAAGTGGTCCAACACCAAGGGAAAAGCTGAAATAATCAGATTGTGGTACAACACTTAACCGCTGCTGACAGGAAGGACCAAGGTGCTTGGTGCAGGATCAAACCTTGAAGTGGCTGAGACCAACTAAATAATTTGGTTGTCATCAATCCCAGTCCCTACCAGTGATGCTATTTCAGTGTCCTTGCCTGGGAATGCGTGTACTTTTTCCAAAATATATGCAGATTAAAGTTAATTTGTAGGTAACATGAAGGAGATGTAACCCCAGTGTAACAGCCCAGCAGCTTTGCACACCAATAACACACACAGATGTATCAAAAAATGAAGCAATTTATTTCCTAGCTGACTATTTGTTCCTAAATACAGATTTAAGGGTTCAGAATATGCCACATAGCATAATTCCATTATACCAAGGGGTGTTTTTCCCCCTGTGGAAAACTTGGAGTTAATGTGAATGAAATGTGTGGTCTGCTTAAGTCTCCCCTCTACGCCCCACAAATGTACACTGAAACTTATCCTTTCACCTACAGTGTACTCAAAATTTCTTGGTAGGCGAAATAAAGGACCAAAACAAATAAAAATCACTGTAAGAAAAAGATTAATTTTATGACTCAGTAGTTTGAAATATAGCCTATGACAAACCCAAGATATTTTAAACATAGGACAGAAGAATGACTTCACCGAGATTTATTTTTTGGAAGCCCTTTATTCACACAAACTCCTATTTTTTGAGGTTTGGATTCTACAGTGAGAGAAAAGAAAATATTTTCCTGTTTGTATGTGCACATGCACGTTTCTAATATAAATTATACAGTTTTGGTTTATGTGTGGGTAGGTATATGCATATGCATAGGCATATGTATAGTGCAATTCACAGTTTTTAGGATTTTAAAAAATCAGTGGCTCATAGCTGTGCTTTAAAATAAACTGGTTTGATTTCCCATACTAAGTTAAAAAAATAAAACAAAATGAGGGGACTAATGAAATTAATGGTTGCTCAAATCAGGGACAATTAAAAAGCACACATTTCTTTTCCTAGGGTATGCATTGTATTCAATGTTTGCAGCACAAGCCTGTAGGATAAATAATGTAATGGGTTTGGTGATTTGATACTAAAAGCAGAACAAAATCCTACAGATGTAGCCTCATTTTTCTCCACACTCCAACTGCTCACTTTTTTTCAGTTGCATATTTTGTACAGTTAAGAAAAAAATATCAGATTCTTCATCTAGGAGAACCAATTTCCACCCTAAGTGGTACTTGCATATAATTACAGAAATTTTGGAAAGTGAAACAAAGAAACAGAAGACCAGTGAATGTTTGGGGTTTTTTTAGTGATTTGAGATTAAATTTACAGCTGATATCTTTTGACTTTTATAGGTTTTATCCCTTCAGTTAAAATCCCTTTAACTTTTGCACATTTTTGTGCACTAGAGCCTGATATTCAGAAGCTCCAATTCTCACTGGCACCAGGGACAACATTTTTAAAGGCAATGAGATGCCTAAAGATACAAATCAGAGTTTTAATGGCATTTTCCAGAAGTACCTCAGTTCCTAACTTCTGGGCTTGGGTGCTTCAACATTTTGGAGGAAAAAAAACAATCTGTCCATAGCCCCCAAAGAATTTTAAGTACTTGTAACCACTGTACAAGCCCCCTTTTAGAAAACCAAATAATGGAAAGATACCATCAACCCTCAAACAAAGATCATCATAATTTGTTGCTTTCCCCCTGAGTTTAGCACTTTAATAAAATCAGACCAACTTTCTCTAAGCAATGTAGAAAAATGTCTCTGTTCTCCTAAAACTATTCAGGCTGATGTTGAGACAGGGATTTGACACAGGATCAGGTCTGCCATGGCCAAATAAATTCCCATTTTTCAGCTAAATGACACAATTGAAAGCAAGAGTGCCACTCCACACTTTGCCTGGCATCTGCCACGGGTTGTGGTCACACTCCCAAATTCTGCCTGGGACAAGCTGCTGCTCTGTGTCCAAGCAGGATGGTGCAGCCATCCTGCTGTCCTGGGTTTGGTTATCATCAACCCCAGATTTTGGGCATCTTAGTGGGACACATTAAAGGGAAACCTAAAAACTCAAAGGAAGGTAAATGAAGAGACAAGAGGCACCAACCAGTTTTGCTGTTCTTTGGTACTGAAAGAAATAGAGGATGAATCCAGGCATGCTTTCCTCTGCATCCTCCACAGAAGAGAGTTATGGGAGCAAATTCACCTGTTTTCCAGATGAAGAGAAAAATCCAAGTGCTGGTAAGCCCAAATATATTCTCATAAGATCATGTAACTTCCCACCAACTTTGGAGGCAAGTTAAAGTAATCCAAATGAGAGGAAGCCTGGAATTATTGAGGAAATGTTTTTCATTTTTATTATTATTGTAAAATGCCAAAGACTCAAACTGGAGCTAGTCTTGGGAAGATTGTTTCCAACATGCTTACCTTTCTAGCTGCAATTTTTGAGACCCAAAAAATGTACCAAATGTCCAGCTCTGAGGCTTCTAAAAAGAAAGGGAGTGGAAAAATATCTCCATTTTATAAGAAGTCGTTTTTCCAGCTTGGAATTTCAGTTGGTTTGAACTTTAACCAAAGATAAATTTAAAAGAGAAACAAGGGAGGGAGGGAGGGAGGGAGGAAGGAAGGAAGTGGCGGAAGGAAGTGGCAGAAGGAAGTGGCGGAAGTGAGGAAGGAAGTGAGGAAGGAAGTGAGGAAGGAAGGAAGGAAGGAAGGAAGGAAGGAAGGAAGGAAGGAAGGAAGGAAGGAAGGAAGGAAGGAAGGAAGGAAGGAAGGAAGGAAGGAAGGAAGGAAGGAAGGAAGGAAGGAAGGAAGGAAGGAAGGAAGGAAGGAAGGAAGGAAGGAAGGAAGGAAGGAAGGAAGGAAGGAAGGAAGGAAGGAAGGAAGGAAGGAAGGAAGGAAGGAAGGAAGGAAGGAAGGAAGGAAGGAAGGAAGGAAGGAAGGAAGGAAGGAAGGAAGGAAGGAAGGAAGGAAGGAAGGAAGGAAGGAAGGAAGGAAGGAAGGAAGTGGCGGAAGGAAGGAAGGAAGGAAGTGGCGGAAGGAAGTGGCGGAAGGAAGGAAGGAAGGAAGGAAGGAAGGAAGGAAGGAAGGAGAGAAAAACTGAATCCATATTGACAACCCAATCCTTGACAACTCAATCCAAGTGATTTATTTGTCCAGGAATGGTACCAGGACAGAGGTGACCCTCTGTGAGCAGCAGCTCCTGTGCTGCAGGAGTAGCTGATGCCTCAGCCTGGAGTCCAAGGCAGGGAGTTAAAGGAACAAGAGGAACCACAACTTCCTCTCCTAACATCCTCAGAGTGACTGCCCTGGCCTAAGGGATCACTGTTTCCCCAGGACAAGTCAGAAGTTTCCTGGGGTTTGTAAAAACTCCATTTTAAGTCACTCAGTCCCATTAATCTCAAACTTTTGTGTGAGAAAACACTGTCTGGAGAAACCAGATGGGATCACCTGGTAATCCACGTCCAGCCCTGGAGGTGAATTTTCATCACCCAGAGCTGTGGCAGCCCTGTCTTAGCACGTCCTGTTCCCTCCTCCTGCACTGCTCAGCGCTAATCCTCTCCAGAGCTCTAACTAGAGGGGTGCCCTTCTTGATCCAAAGCCCACTTGCAATAGCAACGATCAAAATGACTTTATCTTGCCTTAAATAATCTCACATGGGTTCTCACAATCCAGCTCTGTTTTCATTGTTCAAATCCATAGTATCAGGCTGGAGCAACTCCTCAACAAAGCTGCTCTTTCCTGACCCCTTGACATCTTGGGCAAGGAATATAATGACCTCCATTGATTCAGCTGCTGGTAGCAAGAGTGAAGGGGAAGAGGTTTCCCATTTCCTCCCCAGTGAGGCTTCTGCATTGGTGGAATTGTTAAAGGATTTTGTTTTCTGTCCAAGAGAGTCTTTTGCTGGTGCCAGGGTTGCGTGCGGGAATAAAAACAAGGAACAGAGGCGAGGGGGAGAGAAGTCATTAAGATGAGGGAAGGATTTCCTCCATGCAGGATGCCCCTCTGTTTGGAGACAGATAGAGCTGGGATGAATCTCGTTTTATAGAATGGCTACAGCAAACACAGGCTACAAGGGGAGAGTGCAGCACAGGGAGAGTAAATTTACTGCTCAGTCTGACAACTCAGGCTTTACTCTGAGGATTCAAGAGAGGTGGAAATCGCATCCAAGACCTTTAATGGTGGAGCTGGGAGAATGGGCACACTTCAGGTTAATCTGCAGGGGGTTGGATATGGAATTCTTGACAAAAAGATCTCTGCAGTATGTGAAGGACCTCTCTAGAAGATACTAGAAGCTGCTCAGGTCCATCTGTGCTGTCACCCCTCTAGGTCACACCACCAGCAGCAAAAACACCCAGGATCTGCACCTTCACAACGCCTCTGTGATCACAGCTCATGTTCAGGAAGCAACACCTACTTGGTGGAAACATAGAAGGGAGGAAAGATTAATAAAACAGAACTAGTGGAGGAGCTGGGCATAGTCTCACTTCATATGTTTTAGCAGCTAAAAATAAACCCACATTAAAGTAGGTGATATATTTTTATAGCCTTTTAAAGGAAGTCTCAGACAGACTCAATGAAATAAGGGAATCTTGCTATAAATGCAAAGTAGGTCCACAGTTTTTTCTTTTTTCTGGCTTGTTTTTATATCTCTGCTTTTAAGGAATACTTAGCAATACCTGAGATCAAAAAGCTTCTAGAGCCTCCTCAAATGTTTAGCAAACAAAGTGTAACTGGAAAGAATTTCTACTTCCTTTATGTTTCTTTTCATTACTTTGTCTTCTGCTCAGTAGTGATAGGTACTTGTGCATTCTCTAGTGTAATTTTGCAAGGATATCTTCCCTGGGTTTCCTTATTATCCCATAGTGTAACTAGTACAATAAATAGATGTATTTGTCATCAGATACACAGTGTGTGTAAAAATACAGCCAGACAGGCGTGCATGGGAGGAAAAGAGGAGCATCTGCCCTGTCTGCTGTGAAATGCATGAAAGAAGGAACCTTTAAGATCATAAAATCATGGAATGGTTTGGGTTTGAAGGGAGTTTAAGCCCATCCAGTTCCAACCCCCTGCCATGGACAGGGCCACCTTCCACCATCCCAGGTTGCTCCAAACCCTGTCCAGCCTGGCCTTGGATTCTTCCAGGGATGGGGCAGCCACAGCTCCTCTGGGAAATCTGTGACAGGGCCTCCCCACTCTCACAGGGAAAATTTCTTGTATCTAATCTCAACCTGATTTTTCAGTTTAAGGCCATTCCTCATATGATCACAAGAAGAAAATTGGTCAAAGTTAGACCCAATAAGTAATATTAGAGTTTTTTATGGTTTTAGCTCATGAGACACTTGAGACTTGTAACATTTCTTCCTAGGCTGGGATGGGATTATTTTTAAAGGCTGGGTATTTCTGCAGCCTGGAGAAGCTGCACAGCCCTGCAGTAATGCAATCAATACAAGTTAAAGCCAGTGTGAAACATTATGTGTTTGTGAGTCAATTAGATTCATCCACCAGAGGTCATTAGATGATCAAATGACACTTTCCTACTGTCTTTATAAGTAAAGATATCAGCATTCTGTGCTATAAAAAATGCATTCTCATTAATAATAAAAACCTTAAAGGAGAAATAGAAGTGTTATGAAGTAAATTATCATACAGGGAAGTTCATGATTTTAAATAGCTTTGATAAGAAAACAAAAATAGGTTCTGGATAATATTACAAAGAGAAATTAGAATTCTCATGAATTCTTATTCCAAAATGAGGGGAGAGATGCTTAGAAGGTAAGTTTGACTCTCCATTATTCAAATGACATATTTCTAATTGTATGGTCTGAATGGCATAAACTCTGCCAAGAATGGCCCATGACTATATAAAATATGAGGTAATATGAGAGAAGTGCCTAATTGTGCTTGTAATGAGGTGGAATGAATCTCCCAGCTTTCATTGCATACCTTTTCACCAATGGAAAACAGAAGTCCTTCTGCCAAATAAAATAAAGTGGATTTAGAAACAAAGAAAAGCTTTCTGGTTTTTTTCAGTGTCTAGTTTCTCCCTGTCCTCACTTGGACTTTTTCCTTCCCTTATTTCTCTACTTGTGATAGAACCTTTGTCTTTCTTCTCAAATACCCTCTTATTTCATTTCACATATCACCTAAATGTAATATCCTTCTGTTCTGGCTTATGTTCTTCAACTTCTCCATTTCTCATTTTGTCTGTACAATTTCATTAATTTGGGGCCTGTTCTTGCAGTCACTGCTGAAAGAAATGAGCTTCATGCAGGATTATTAACATATCTGAGGATTTCAGGTCTTCTGGGATCACTTGGGATTGCTTCTCAGTTACAGTTGTCCTCTTCAGTGCTTTAAAATTGGTAGAAGATAATAGGAGATATTTGTGATGGAGAAATTAATAATCTATCAAATACCTTTTAGCCAAGTTTTCCCCAACATATCACCCTTCCCTTCCCACTAAGCACCAGGTACATTGTTCACAAGGGAAGCAACATTTTAATATTTTTTAATATTTTAATCAAAGGGCGAAGTCAAAGCTGCTCAGAGGGCTCTGGCAGCTGTGATTTGGGTTTGTAGCCATATCTCAAGGCAGTGGGGAAGGCACAATGAAAATGAGCTGAGTCTTTCTTCTGTCCCAGGCAGATCAAGGTTCTTCTGAGTCATTTGGGAGTTTAGCTGGAAATGTTAAATTTTTGCCACTTTAGCCTGAATAATTTTTCACTTTTAATCTCCATGTGTCATCTAATCTGCTACAAGAATTGAAACTGGGTAGAGGTTCCCATCTGTTGCTGAACAAAGCAGTGACTGATTTTGCAGAGCAGAGAAGAGAAATCTCAGGGAGGGGTGGGAGGCCAGGGTGTGCAGAGGCTTCATACCCAAGAATGATCCTGTGATGTCAAAGGGTTATGGGCAGAAGAGCTCTAGGATTGAATGTTTGGCACCTTCTGGTGGGCTCCTGGAATTTCTATGGTGGCCTTGCAGTCCTTGCACAGTGGAAGCAAACCTACTAGAAGGAAGTGAAATCCTCTGATTTACCTCCACAGTTCTTCCACAAGGAGCCCTTGATTCCCAAAGGCGCAGGATACCACCAACAGAAGAGATGCAAGTCCACCTATAATACCACATTTAAATTAAAGAACAATGGAAAAACTAAAATATGGGGGGGAGTAAGATTGAAGTCTGGAGGTGAGGGGAAAGCCACTCTGGATTCTGTAATTCAAATTTTTATTTGGTTAAATGCATAAAAGAGGGGGGAGGGAAATAGCTATCTCCTTACTGGTTAGCCATGCCTGAGGCTGCTGGTAAGAAGTTTAGGATCATGGACAGTCCCATTAGCTGCAGGGAAATGATTCAATTTAGCATCATCTATGCCTGGTAACAGTGAGTTGAGATGAGATTGATTTGAGAAATAAAACAACAAATAATTGAGAAATAAAACAAATATTATACGTATGTATAAATATGTATGGTGGTGTAAATTAGGCAGAAGCTTTTGATTAGTTAGAATTATGGGATTTAGAGACCTTTTAGAAAAGGTCTCTAAAATTATCAAGTTCAACCACTCACCCAGCGCTGCCAAAGCGACCTCTAACCCACGTCCCCAAATGCCACATCCACACATTTTTGAACACTTTTAGAGATGATGACTCTACCCTGGGCAGCCTGTTCCAATGCCTGAATTTTTCATAATCCACCCAAAGTATTAATGAACAGTTTTACTTTCCCAGTCACAGAGTCGCTGCTTTTTCCCTTTGAATTTGGTTGCAAACTGACAAATTCAGGAATGATCAATTCAGATTTTGTCCCCTATAACCTCTTAGCAGTGAGTGCCTGCAGCAATGAGCCTCAGTGCATGTCCAGGCAGTCTGGATTGTTTTCTCTATTTTTGAAAATTCCTTAATCTGTGTGCCTTTATCTTGTTACTAGCTCTACAAAGGAGTGCTGAGATCTGCTCTCTATAGTTTTTATCAGTGTCTAGGAAAAAAAAAAATAAAGTTAATAAAATATGATCATCTCTAAACTCCAAACTAAATTCAGTCAGCTCTTACAGTAAAGGCTCATTTCTACCTCTGGCCAGTACTAAAACCACTCAGTGAGTATAATAAAACCTTTCTATTTTTGCCTTCTAAGGGTGCAATTATAGTAGAACTTCACTAAGGGCACTTCTCCAGTCTGCACCATTTCTGGTGGACTCATAAAGTCCCTCCACTTAATCTTCTACCCCCATGGCAACCCCATCTCTCCCCATTTCTCTGTGGATTCTCAAAGATCACCTCTCCAAATACTTTGCTGGAGACACTCTAGGAATAGTAAATAATCAGAGTCTGATAATCTGGCTTGGCCCACTTGAAGTTTAACAGGTAGTTCATGCTATGAACACATAGAGGTTTTCAGAATTGGATCTCACAGAAATAGGGAGTACAGAATAAAACCCTAATCTCAGTTAGAAACTCACACAGCATCACCTTCTCAAGTGACCAGATTCTAACGGGAGTCAGTGTAAGATATTCCAGAAGGAGATTGAAAAGTGGATGATTTTAAGATGAATCTCCTACAACAGGTATGGAATATTAGTTTATGTCTGTGTTTCTGAATTGTTGGTTGCATGCTATTTTTTGGTTGGTTTCTACACTGGAAAAAAAGAGGGTTAAACCAAAATTTCACCTCACTCTAATGAGCTCTCTCGAGACCTCCAGCAATGTGTGTAATGTCATTTTAATGGGGCACAGCAATTTGCTGTATCAGAATAATGAAACATTGACTCCTAAGGCTGGAAGGGACTTCAAGTGGTCACCTCTTCCATGGCCCAGCCCCAGGGCAGGATCAGCTCTACCTGTGTTGTTTCTCAGAGCTCATCCTCTAACCTGTTTGTAAAGGCCTTTAATGAAGGAGATGCCGCAGAAGGTCTGGTTTGAACACCATCACACAGCATTATTTCATCCTGAACAACACATAAGTGACATTTTTTTAAATAAAACATGCGAGCTGAAGCCAAAGAAGACATGTGCAATTTTAATACTTTGGGTAAATGAGAAAAAAAAAAAAGAAAAAAAAAAGAGACAAAAAATAATTGTAAAATCCAGGAAAATAGTAAGAAATCATGCAAATAATCTAGTGACTGGTGAATGAAACTGATTATGAGCTGTTGGAATTGCTTCAAGTGCAGTTTGACATAAGCAGTGTTTATGGGAGTGAAGTTTATAATTGAAACACAGAATTACAGAATGAGTTGGTTTGGAAGGGACCTTGAAGCTCCTCTCATTCCATGGGCAGGGACACCTTTCACCAGGCCAGATTGCTCCAAGCCCCATCCAGCCTGGTCTTGGACACTTCCAGGGATGGGTCATCCATAAATTAGGCCTACATATGTAGAGGTATCTTGCTAGAGTAATGGAAAGTGATACCAAATGTCATGGATTAAGTACACGTAAAATGCCTTCTTTTGTTAATTAAACAGTTTAGCCTTTAAAACCCATTAGAAAGTCTCATTTCAACTCTTTCTTTAAAAATAAAAGACAAATATATGTGTCTGATGTACCTCCCTTATTTAAATAGCAGTTCTTATCCTTTTATTATTTTTAGTAGTATTTGTTAGCGCTGTTTACATCCTTTCCATTGTCCTCTACAATCCCTGAGACAAGCATGAAAACTGAAATTCAGCTAAGAATGAAGGAATTGGGGGGACTCTTGTGGTCATGTCAAATATGTGGGGTTATGTTCCCTTCTTACCTCTATGTAAGTAGCAGTCACATTTTACCAATTTTTCATTAACAAAAAATTGATTGGGTTATTTATTTTGCCCTTGAAAAGCTTAAATAATCATGACTGCCCTTAGTCCCATTGGTGGTGTATTGATACAGGCTGTTTCCCATCTGCTTGTTCCCCCTCCCTGCAAACAGTTTTCTCATTTACTCTACCTCATGTCTGGTCTTTAAATATTAAAGATACTCCCCCCTTGCCTTTAAACCCTCATTTACTATTTTCACCTGAACAAGCTTTATTTTGTGGCGTTGAGGATGTTTAATTCCGTGGCCTGTTTAATAAACAACATCCAGAGATGCCAGAAGATCCATCCTTTTCTGGGAGAGGTTACATTTGTTTCTCCCACGCAATTTTTTATCCTGGTTAGATTCAGCTTAGGGAAATCAGTCTTCCTCCAGGCAGGCAGGGTCTGGGTGAGGAGCGAGAAGCACATCCTGCCTGCAAATCACGAGCAGAATTAGGTCAGGAGGCCACGTGCACTGCACCCAGGCAAGCAGCACTTTTAGCTCTGAGATCAATTCAGCATCATCCACCCGCACTGGGCTTGTTACAGCTTCGTGGCAGTGATGAAGGCTGGGAATTTCAAACTGCTTCCACGCAGGGAAGGGTGAACTGTTCCCTGGATGGCCAGAGCAAGAGCGAGAAGCAATGTGACTCATGGGTTTATCACATGAGGTGGGTGTGGGCTCCTGCCCCTGTTCAAAGGATTCTTTATTTTGCATTAAATGGTTATTTCATTTAACAGAGAAACAATGCTGGGAGCAAGGGCCGGAGCAAAGGCCTCTGTGCTGAAAATGTCATCCCCAGTGTCAAAACTTTCCTTCCCTCTGCACTTCTTAGTTAGCAGGGTAAAAAGAACAGAGTTTTTCTGTGATGTTTGTAGGAGGAAACACTTTAGTACACCTTTATAAAAACCCAGCTGAGATATTGGCTGAAGATTTAATTGGAGACTGGTTTGTTAGCAGTGAACTTCTCTTGGGAGTGTGAGGTGGGATGCACCTTTGGGGACTTTCTTGATACAGGTCACTGTGGGATTGAAAGGGCCAGGGGCTTTACAGACAAATGTGGGGTCTTCTAGGGAAGAGGAGTGAGGCAGAGTGAGGGGGAAAGCAGTAAAAGCAGTTTGTAGGAGGACATGAAAGGTAAAATGAGATCCTCACTTACCTACAAGCACAGACATAGCCCTGATATATCTCTCTTCAGAAGCATTCCTGCCCATGGCAGGGGGTTGGAGCTAGATGAATTTTAGGGTCTCTTCCAACCCAAACCATTCTTTGATTCTATGATTTACATTCCTGTGCAAAAATATGAGGATAATGTATTTAATTTAACCTCTTATTCCACTAAGTTTAGGGATAATTACATTTTACAGGGATGTGTGGTGACTCTACCTCTCTCATAGTTTGAACACAATTTCTCTGAAATATCTGCAATTTGGGACTGGAGATTCCAGAATCATCCCAAAACTGAACAGGCTCCCCAGGGAATGGTCACAGCCCCAAGGCTGCCAGAACTCCAGGAGTATTTAGACAACTCTTTCAGCCACATGGTATTGTTGGGGTTGTCCTGTGCAGGGCCAGGAGTGGAACTCAATCATCCTTGTGGGTTCCTTCCAGTTCAGGACTTTCTATGATTCTTTAAAGGGGCAAAGCCTGAACAATTTGTGTTAAAGAAAAAGCATTTTCCTTTTTCTTTCAGGCTTTTCAAAACCATCAAATTGCAAAGTCAAGTCTCATCACTGCTTCTTCATTTTCAAGGCACTCTTGTTTCAGAAAGCCTGTTCTGATTATGATGATGATGATGATGATTAATAATAATAATAATAATAATAATAATAATAATAATAATAATAATTTAAAAATAATTTGAAGAAGCAATGAAATCTGCTTGGTGCAGGGCTGCACTTGTCTTCAGGCAGACAAGAAAGCAGGCTCCTAATGCTGACACCAGAACCATCTCTCTTCCCTGCTAAATCAGAAGCCTGGAGCTGCTGAAGGATATTTACACCTATTTGAACAGAAGCAATATCTTATCACCATATGATGATAGACAGTAAATAATAGTAGCCATATGTGATAAGGATGTCTTCCAATATATGTATATATGTGCCTATATATCTCTGTATACCTATAGGGTAGGTATATACCTGTGTAATTCCTAATATCTTATATGTAGTACCTATATAGTAATTCAAATCTTATACATAATTCTGGGAATTTCTGTGTCTTTATATGCATATTATATACCTGTATCTATACCTATCTCTCTCTCTATATATGCAGATCCTTGTATCTCTATTTACCTGCAACTATCCAGCTATAAGTATATACACTCAGGGGCAGACACTCATATGCAATTTACATATTAACAATGGATTCTATTCTGTGAAACATCTGTGTAAACACTGAGTTACTTACTGACCTCATTGGAAAGGCAGAGAACAAACTCTGGCCAAATATATTCAACAGACACGAAAAGAACCTGGAATGACAGGTCTAAATTCAGCGCCATTAAAATACAAAAACCAGGGGGGTTAAAAGAAGTCAGATGGTCGGCACCAGAGCTGGGTTATGTATTATGCATGTGCTTCATACAGTTCTGTGTGTCGGTGGATTGGTATCCAAAGAAATAAGTTAAAGTTGTGACCTGTCTGCTTTTGATTTACTGAGGTCTAAGAGAGCGGATACCTCTTCTTCACGGAGAGTTATGTATGTAAATCACTGCCCAGATAAGCCAAGTGTGGGCAGTACCTCCTTGTTACTTGGGAAAAAATTCCTGCTTGGCTCCCGACTGCTGCTGCTCTGATACAATGATGGATTTGCTGGACTTTTCCTTTTTTTTTTTTTTTTTTTTCCTGGTGGAGTTTTGCTAAAGGTTTATTCACTGAAAGCCTGGATGTGAGTGTTTCCCCCTCCTGAGCAGTGGCATTGCTGAAAGGAACAGAAAACAAGCTCCATGTGAGTGTCAGCCGAATTCTCAGAACAGCTCTGCCACGGTGAATGAGAGTCCTGGGAAGTGTTTGTAGCCTAACACACACACACACAAAAAAAAAAAAAGAAAAAAAAAAAAGAAAAAAAAGGGGGTTGGTATCTGGGCCAGAGGGTGAGAGCTGTTACATGTGTCCCTGTCTCCTGCTGCTTGGGGCCACCAGAGTTCAGGGAATAACAATAAAGAATTAGAGAGCAAGAGGCACGTGTGCTGCAGCTGATTCCGCCTGCTCCGAGCCCAGCCATTCGTCGTGCCCCCTGCAAATGAGTTATCGGGACCCGGCAGATGGGACTCCGGGTGTGCATGTGCCTGCCAGACAAGGGGACTTTGGTGTCACTTAACTTCTGCTTTATTGTGGCAGCAGCTCTTTCTGTGGGATCGTCTCGCTCATGGTTTTTTAAATACGTCAGGCTTTCTCTGGAGAAGTAAATGTGAGAGCTGAAAGAGGAAAACAAACAAACAAAAGGGCTCGAGCCCCAAACATTAAGCAGACTCTGGTAATTGCATTTACTGTGACACTTTTGGCATTTCCTCTTCTTACAAGGGGGAAGCTGCATCTGAAGTGACAGTGGGAAATAAAGAAAGGGTTTTAAGTGTTGATCTTTTGTTTTAATGGTGGCTGTGGCGGATAGATGCAAGGCAAAGCCTGTGGGTGTCACTGGAAGAACTCCAAGCCTGAGTTCAGATTCAAACCAGAATAAAAAAAATAATGTGGGATTAATTCTTCCAGCATTAGCTAGACAGAAGTTAAATATATCAAATATTCCTAGATGTTAAGAAGAATTTTTTTCGCTGTGAGTGTGGGGAGGCCCTGGCACAGGGTGCCCAGAGAAGCTGTGGCTGCTCCATCCCTGGAAGTGTCCAAGGCCAGGCTGGATGGGAACAACCTGGGATAGTGGAAGGTGTCCCCACCCATGGCAGGGGGTTGGAACTGGATTATCTTTATGGTCTCTTCAAACTCAAACCATTCCATGATTCCATGATCCAAATTGTTCTCTACAGCCGTGGAGGACACAGGGACAGAGGGGAGCAGGTTCAGTGCCCTTGGGAGACAGCTCTCCCTCTCACAGCTGGTTTAGAAGTGAAGCTGGAGCTCAGGCCCCTCACCTGACAGGTACATCCCAAACTTGAGGGAGAAAGGGGTCACACTTGATGCTGGTTCCCATGTTGGTCAGATTATTGGCCAAGTTTTCCTTTTCTGTTCGCAGGATGAGCACTGGGAACAAAAGGCAGGAGCAGTGGGCACTGTGGCACATGCCTGTGAATGCTTTTACTGGGGTTAATGGTGCCACTTGCAGATTAAAAGGTTGCAGGAGCTCAGACATGTGCAGATTCCCATGGGCTTTGTGTCTATCCTGGGAAAAACTGCCCCTGTGTCAGGACTACAGGGCAGCAAGACATTAGTGTAGCAGGGCAGTGAATAAACAGAAAGGGGTTGACAGTTTTCAACAAAATCTTTGGAAGGGGTTGGCTGTTTGTTGAATCCACAGGTTTTCTCAGAAAAAAAAATATATATAGCTAGTTTAATATTAAAGGAAAATGAGAGGACAGTAGGGATGTACAAGAAGTCAAGTACAAAAATATCCCACTTGGACATTGTTAAATTTTAGAAAGGGATTTTTTTTGGTCACCAGCTATTTTCAGTTTTGACTTTTAAAGCAATTTATATTAAAAGGAAAGACTGAAAAGAAGAAATAATTTAGATCTGTTAAAATGAAACAGTTCAACACACTAACCCATAGCTATTCCTGGAACCATTAGAATTTCTGTTTTTTCCCAGTAAGTTTCAGAGGGGTCAAAGACTTATGAATTTCTTTAGCCTTCTGAAGATTTGGCCTGTATCTTGGATAATAACCAGACAGATCAGGAACTTCACTATATCCTTGGATTAAAGCAATTGAGCAGACTGAATTATTACTGGTTTTGAGTTTGATAGATACATGGGCATACTTGTATATGTATGTAGTGCCCTGTTGGGCAAAAAGGAAAAAAATCTATTACAAAATAGAATAAAATAAAAAATAAAATAAAATAAAAATGCTTTGCATCATTCAAGCCCCTTCCCTGAACACTTACTGTCCATCTACTCAAAAAAGCTAATCTTCACTCTGAAGCAGTTTCAAAACATATTCTTCAAGCCATCATAATTATTCATGCTATCTACCCTCTTTTCATATTAACTTCTGCAGGAAAAGGAAATGGCTATTTCTTTGTGGTTAAACCTGCAAACTCATCCTATTATAAAATTACTGGTTCTACCCTGACTGCTTTGGAAAATTAGTTTGGTTGGCAAATTGTTGCATTTATTCTCAGGATCAAGAAAATCATCTAAATTTGAAGAAAGCACAGACTTTTTTCTTTTTCAGTTTTATTAAAAATTACCTTGAATATTGTATTTACTTCTCTTATCTCCATTTCTTTAGCCCTAAGGAGGAATATCATCAGTTTGATTCTAATAATGCCTAGTGGGTCTGCTGTAAAAACTCTTTGTAAAAATGATCTCTCTACCCAAAAGACAGCAGCTTAAAAAGGAGAAGCAGATAAAGTATGATTAGAGCTGGTTCTCTTTTTCCTGAAATATAAACAAACCGTGATATCAAAAGCCACCTTCTCCTTAAAATGCTGACTTGTCGGAGCAATCCTATTTAAATCCTTATGGAAGGTATTATCAGAATATTTTATAAAACTTTACTGCATATTGAAAAACAACTGTCGGGGTTTTTTTTTTTTTTTTTTTTTTTTAATGTGCCTTTTCTTTTTGAAAAGAAAAAGTACCAATGGACAATTTAAAGCTTGTTTTTTAGATGTCTCATCCTTGGAAGTGTCCAAGGCCAATTTGGACAGGGCTTGGAGCAACCTGGGATAGTGGAAGGTGTCCCTGCCCATAGCAGGGGGTTGGAACTGGATGAGCTTTGGGGTCCCTTCCAACACAAACCATTCTGTGATTCTGTGATGATTCTATGAAAATTTTGTGTCACCCTCAGTGAGACAATAAAAATAGCAATAGAAGAATAAAAGAAAAATTCTCTTTTCCCTCATCCTGGGACAAGAATGAAAAAAACATTGACTTAAATTGGGAACTCAACATCTGGGACACCTTTGTATTTTTCCTTTCCTTTTACCTAAAAATGAGGAACTGGATGTTGCCAGAGGTGCTTGAGGGTTCATCAGTTCAGCCTGGTGTGACAAATCCTCACTTTTCTGTGGAGGATTTTTTTCTAATGGCCACATCAAGGATGACCTGATGGCTCTGACACTCCCAACTCCCCTCACCTACCACTGATTCCCAGCTTGCAGCTGGGGACAGTGCTGTGCTCCCTAATTATGAGCATGAATAAATCCAGGGGAAGCTTGGTACCATTTAACTGCAGAGAAATGCTCAGCTCTGACAGCTCATTAAAGAAAGCACCATCTTTAAAGGAACTGATGCAAAAGAGAACATATGAAGCTTAACCCTGAGGTGGATTTGGCAAGGCAGAGCAATGCCAAATGTCCTTTATGGATTGCACTAAGGATCTGTGGGCTGCAGTAAATGCCAGGTCAGGTGTATGGAGTCTGTGGCCTGTGATGTCTTTGCAGTGGATAGCAGCTGAGTTATGCAGAAACATTAAAAAAACTGGAATTTCCCTAAATAAGGACCAAGCTGGTGGAGAGGAACATTAGGACACAGTAGGTCAGACAAATGATAAAGAAATGATGAAACTAAATATGCACTCATGTCAAAGGTCCTCCTGATATGTCACTGGTCTGCTGAATAACTTTGGACAAGACTCTTTGATAGATAAAACCACATGTCTTTACATGAGACTTCTGCTCCCAAATCATGTAGGTGCTTGTGAAAATCCTACTTTCACATCTTTCTACTGGATTTCCCAAACACTTTAGGTAATATCTGGGTATTTGGTTTTGTTACGCAGTTCTGTTTTTTGGGTTTGAGTTTGTGTGTGTGTGATGGAGTTTTTAAATCCAAACTTTGCATTTTTACATAAAGTAAAGATCATTTTAACATGAAAAAATGCATAGAACAGGGAAATAAATATTTCAATAGAGTAATGTTAAAATAGGGCATTTTGACACTTTAATTTCAACATTATTTTCTCTCTTTTTCTCTCTTTCTATTTATTTATTTCTTATTTATTAAAAAAATGAGAATTTGTAATCATTATAATTCTATTTAGAAAACACATTATTAAAATTCATGTCAGCAATAACATTGCTTTTCAACAACCAAGCAAGTATCTGAGCTGACCCAGAAGCTACACAGGTGAATTTAACTCTTCATAACATTGTCAGGCACTAGAACTCAGTTTTGTCTACAGTTCAGTCTTTAGGGTGTCTCTGGCCATCTAGAACTGTCCCCCAAAATGTTTGGGCCTGGGTCAGGAGCTGGAACTGGTCATGGATCCTTCCAATGACAATTCCTGTTATGGTCATCCATGGTTTCAGAGGTTCAGAAGATCAAAGAGTTTGATGCAGGATTTCCCATGGCAGCTGGTCTCATCACTGGACAACTCTCTGGAATGTGCCAAAACACAGGCAGCACCAAAATTGTTTTGGAAGCTTTATTTGCTTTCATAAATTTATTGGGGAGTTGGACTGCTTTTCATCCTGCAATACTCTCAACTCTCAGCCTAAGTTCATTAAAACAGAGAAATGCAGCCCTGGCAAATAGTCTTTGGCAGTGATCTGTACTCAAAAACATCAAGGGTTAAAGTTTGATTTTAGCTTAATTTTACTGCTTTGCAATAGTTTGGGGTTTTTTTTTCCCTCTAACTTAATTTCTCTCTGTCCACACAGGGGGAGAAAATCAGTTTTGACCTGCAAGCTGTTCCAAGCTCTAGCACAGGCTTCCTCCCTGATTTTGGATGAATTGGCTAATCCTGTACAACAGCTCCTCCATATCACCAAAAAACAAGCAGTGAGCAGCACTGTCAAGATGGATTTTATGGATTTCCTTACAGGTGTAGTCAGGAAATGCACAGACTGACAGGTAGGCATGCACATAAAGTTTGAATTATAACACACACAGATAGAGAAGTTTTGTTTCCTAAGGAAATCTGTCTCATGAAACTGATTTGAAGGAACAGGGGGGGGGGGGGGGGGTATCTTAGAATCACAGAAGAACTTGGGGTGGAAGGTACCTTAAAGATGATCTCATTCCAAACCCCTGACGTGGACAGGGACAATTCCACTATCCCAGGTTGCTGCAAGCCCTGTCCAACCTGGCCTTTAACACTGCCAGGGCAGCCACATCTTCCCTGAGCAGCTTTCTGGGGCCATCCAGTGCCATCTCCCCTTGCCATGGTGCAGAAACTGAGGTTAAAACTGGATGCATATTCTTGTACATCAAACATCATCTCACAGTTGCAGGGCTGTGCCACTCTGAAGAATCATAAGGTTTGTATTGATCCTGTATCTATCTATGTCAGTCCCATAAGAATGCCTTGGATGCTCCAGGGAATTGGGGATGACAGTGTCTATACACTCCCAGGCAGTTAAATTGGATCCTCCATGACAAGATGGCCATGGCAATCACATGTCCCTCCTGAATCCTCATTTTCACAGAAATAGTATTTAAGCCCCAACTGATGGAATTTTCTACCTTATTCATAATCAACACTTTACATTTTAATACTCACCATCTTATTCAGTAACTACCTGCACTTTCATAAATTTGTTGAAGTTTTATTTTGAAAAGTTCTCTTGGAGATAAACTTCATCATCTAATTATGCATCTTCTCACTGGTTTTGATTTTGCCACTTGAATTTTACTCTTCTTTTCACATTGAGTGACTAAATTGAAGTTTTTCAGACACTTTCTCTTGGCTACTGAGTGCTTTACAGGCATGCTTATTGTCTTACTAAGATATGTATGTACCAAAGCACATCACACACACATATATTTATATTTCCTAATATGTAAATAATATATTTGATTTGAACATATTAAAATATATTTAATATATTACTGTATATGCTATGAATGGACAGTAAGGTACAGAAAGATACTGATATGACCCTAACAATATTTTATGTATTACTGTAGAATAGGAAATTGCCAAGTATTAGACTCAAAATCTAATTCAGCACATTAATTTGCACTGGCTTGACTAATAAGTCTATTGTATGGGCTGAAGATGTAATGAAAACCCTCAGCAAGAAGTTAATGAAAACTAGAATTCCTTTGAATAATGTGGAGAATGGTGCAGCTGTCCTAGTGAGATCCTCTTTGCTTATACCACACAGCAAAATATAAGTTGGAAATTCTCATTGTTGCTTTGAAGGAAGGTTATTGTAAATAGCTGGTTATAATTGCATTTGCAAAATATAATCAGTTGATACCTCTTTGAAATGAGGACACTCAGTTAGAAACTGAGGGGCACAATAAAACCTCTTCTTAGTGAGAACATACCAGGGATGGAGAGGTCACCTTAGGGGAAAGAGGAATAATACAGAGGGGCACACAGGGGGTACATTGGAAAGAGATGTGAAATAAAATTCACCCTGAAAAACTCAAGGTAAAGGACCCTGAATTAAAAAAAAAAAAATCAATTAATGCAAAAAGATTATGTGGCAAGTGAGACTCAGGCAAAAAAAAGGGCAAAATTACTTGAAATAAAAGTGATCTGAAAAATAGCCATGAGGTTGTGTCAGGACATAGAAAAGAAAATGTTTTCAGAGATAACATTACAAAGCTTCCAACTCATTTCCTTGTATCATTCACCAAAAGGAACCACACAAATTTTAAGTCCTGCTCCAACACTGAGTGAAGTCAGTGGCAGCTTTGATGGACTTGTTGAGTTGGGAATTTTGCCCACACCTTGTTTGGGCTGGATGGGTTAACTCAGGAAGAGAGCTCAGAGCTCTGCCTGTGTGGTAGTGAAGAACAAGGCTGAGACATCACTGGAGAGGCTGGGGAGGGCTGTCTTATGAGGACAGATCTGAAAAACTAATATCCATGTAACTTGGCTAGGAAATGACTAAAAAGATACAGATAAATTGCCCTACAGTCATTTGAAAGGTTTAAATGCCAAAGAAGGTGAAGAATTATTTAGGGTGTGGACATTGCCCATGAGCAATGGAATTAAATTAATTAAAGGAACGTAGAAGCTGACTACCAGAAGGGTAAAAAATAGTCCTAAAGTGACTTTTAAACAACCTGTCACTGGTGGAAGCTCCATTAATAGGGTCAGTTAAAATTAAAAAGGAAAAAAAAAAAAAGGAAAAAATCCTCTTAGGGATAATTCTTCAAAATCTAAGGTATGCGACAAAGTGATCTAAAGACTTTCAAGACAGAGGAGATCATAATAATCCATTTATTGCACAGGAGACCAGGCAAGAGAATTCTAATGGCCCCTTCTGGCCTCATGCACTCTGAATCTACAGAGGGAGAGGTGGACAACAACTTCAGGCCAGCTCTCAAATTGAGGTGAAGCTCCCAGTGAGCCTGAGACTGACAGCTGGTTTTGAGTGGAATGGGAAGGAAGCATCCCAGAAACATTCATCTTTGCCTCCTCCCTGCACACATGGCCATATTTTGCTCTTTCAACCAAAAGCTGTCTTCTTCCACTGAATTGGTTATCATTGGCAGAGTATTTGTGTGTTAGGACCAGCGAGGGAATCAAACAGGTTTCAGCCTGGCTGGGTTAGTACAAACTGAAGTTTATGTTCTTTATTTCCCTAGGTTCATGACTGCATTGACTTAACTTTTCATCCTCCAGAGCTGCCCTCCCACCCTGCACAGTCAATCACACCAAACAGAACAGGAGCATTGAAGCTGGGAATATTGGACGCAGGCAAGAAAATACTATAAACTGTAAATCAAAGATGATGTCTAGTTTATGAGAATTTTGCCTGAAGATATATTTTTTATTCCCAAAAGCCTCTTTGCTAAAGCATTTATTACTGATCCTAATTCCTCTTGCAAATTTAGTTAATACTCATAGATATCTTTTGCATACAGAGTAGCACACATGCAGCTACACTAATGTCTCTCAGCTGCTGATGGAGGCCTGAACAGAGCAGACTACAAAGTGCTTGGGCAGACAGCTGAGAGGAATATGCATCAAAAAAATAGAAATGTTGCTACTTGTGGAAATAATTTGCTTTTGGTTCAATTTCTATTGTTCTAATTAGACGTGCCGTGACTGTACCGTAGCCATATGGGTTTCCTCAATTATCCAAACCTGACTGTAAAGTGAAAAGGTGACCAATATTGTGGAGTAGAAGAATAAGGCATTGACATTAATTTTAGTTAAAATATTAACACAAAGGGCACTTCCAGCCACCACCAGCATAAATTAATGGTTTCCTCCCTAAGTAGCCTTGCCCTTCTTTTTCTTTGCATTCTTTTTTTGTGTAATCATTGAATCATGGACCTGTTTGGGTTGGAAGGGACTTTAAAGCTCATCCAGTTCCACCCTTCTGCCATGGGCAGGACACCTTCCATGATCCCAGGTAGCTCCAAACTCCATTCAAACTGGCCTTGGACATTTCCAAGGATGAGGAAGTTGCAGCTTCTCTGGACAACCTGTGCCAGGACCTAACCACACTCCCAAGGGAAAAAGCTGTTCCTAATATCTCATATAAATCTCCCTTTTTTTTTTTTTAATTAAAATCACTACATCTCATCCTATCACACTATGCTCTTGTCAGAAGTTCCTCTTCATATTTTTTTGATCTCCCTCTAAGTATTAAAAGGAAAAAAACCTTCACTTTTTCAGAAGTCACTGAGCTCTACCTACACAGGTAGGACCACCAGCTGGGTGATGAGGGGCTCAGGAGTCAGGGATTCAGTCCTAGCTCTGAGCAACTTTGTCTCACTTAAATTTCCCAGTGCAGATGATCTCTGTTAGGCAATCCTGAGAGGTACTGGGCTGGAAACCTGTGTATGATAAGAGTCTTTGCTACAATCCTAAAGTTTGCATACAGGAGCATGTTATGTCTTATACCCCAGTTCAAGAAGGGAAGACCTCTAGGTAACTCCCAGCAAATTCACATGGAAAAAGATTTTATTGTCAACATCATCAAAATAAAAAGGTGCTGACAACATACAAGAATTATTCCAAGAACAAGGAGATCAAAGCTGGGATTTGTGGTATTATTAGGAACAAGTACAAGGGTAGAATAAATAAAGCTTTGCTCATAGATGGTTAACAGAAGCATAATAACAGTATGCAAATATTCTGAGTGTAATTGTCAAGGCTTGAACAGTGAGTATTTAGGAACTGAAGAAAACTTTCTTGGGATGCACTGGAATAGCAAGTGAAGCAGAAAGAGTGAAATAGCATTTAAATGGGGAACTATAAAGGGCAAGAGAATTTTAAACTTCCAGAATTTAAAAGTCCAGGTTAATCAAGTTATCCATGTTGTTAGTAAATAGGAATAGCAGTTCATTTAGAGAAAATAAAGCTTGTTATCTTAAAAATAATTGAGAACTACTTCCTAGAAAGAAAAACCTTCCTGTAGTCTCTGCATTGTTGTGATACTCACAACAGTACAATCCCAGTTGTGTTCATTGCATTGGCACAGGAAAATTTCAATGAATTGGTGTTTCTCTTGCTGCTATATGAGATTTCCAGAATTTTGGCTCAGTTATGACACTATTATCTCAGTTTGATTAACCCATGTGAAGTGTGTTATTGTTAGGACTCTGCGGGCTAAGAGAGAACGGAAATATTACCACCCAGACATCTTGTTTGAACAAGGATAAAGATAAAAGAAATCTTTTTGCGATGCTATCTGATGCTGGAAAAGTATCAAATCTGTGTGCACAAACTGAAAGTGGCTTATTTAGCCAGTGGGTAACGTTGTAAGAGTCCCCACCCTACTGATTAAATCTCCAGGTTTGGAGTCCTCCAGAAGAAGGAGTTGATGTGCACAAGAAAAGAAAAGAAAAGAAAAAGAAAAGAGAAAAGAAAAGAAAAGAAAAGAAAAGAAAAGAAAAGAAAAGAAAAGAAAAGAAAAGAAAAGAAAAGAAAAGAAAAGAAAAGAAAAGAAAAGAAAAGAAAAGAAAAGAAAAGAAAAGAAAAGAAAAGAAAAAAGAAAATGTTTTCAAACATTAACTAGCATGAAGAAATTATTAGAATGAAATGTTCCTGTCAGGGACAAGATTAGTTTCTTCTTTGAAAAAAATGAAATAATTAATTTGAGGGATAATACCCGGTCTTGAGAAAAGTCACCCAAAGAGCAGCCAGGCTGGAGTCTATTCTGGTGCTTTTTTTGTGGTGATTTTTAGGATCACAGAATTGTGGCAGCTGGAAAAGACCTCTAAGATCTTTGTCCAACCATCACCACAGCACTGCCAGGTCCACCACTAATCCACGTCCCTAAAAACATCAACATTTTTGAACATTTCCACAGATGGTGAATCCACCACTCTCCTGGGCAGCCTGTTGCCATGCCTGACCACCAGGGAGGAAAATTTTCTTAATATTCAATCTAGAACTCAATTTAGTTCATGTGCAGTGGATGTTGATCAAAGAGAACAAGAGATGGAATAATGGATTTTATGAAATGTTAGTCAGATGATACAAGGCATGTGGCAGGTCCTTCACCAGCCTGTCCTATATATAGGTTGGAGAACTAATTTCAGTGATTTCTGGTGCATAAAGACCAAGGAACAACCCCTTTTCTGGGCTGTCTGTGCTGTCTGTAGCATCATGGGATGAAGACGTTTTGTGAAAGAGTCAAGGGCTGCTCTAGGGCTGCAAAGAGCAGATGATCCCCACAGCTTGAAACCTTCCCCTGACTCCTAGGTCCCTTTTCTCCATTCCTTCTGCCACTTGTGCTTCCCCTCTGGATCAGAGAGAGAAATGGACACCACCTTTTTTGGAGGAAACTATTTTGGAGAGGGGCTAACCAGGAGTAAGCTGCTAAAGAAATGTAAAGGTTTGAAACAAGCCAAAATTCAGCCTGGCAGGTGCTCCACCCATTGGCTTCAGTTTGCTAAACCCCACCTCGTGCAGTCTTTGTAGGTAAGAATCTCCACAGGTATAATTTTTATTTTGATTTTCTTCCTTGTGCAGATTAAATGTGGCCCATTTCCCTGGGTATGATCTCACAGATCCTTATCAAATAATTTCTTTGTGATAAACAAAGGCGATTGCATTTCTCCATTTTATTTCGAGCCATTATTTCAAGACCTGATTATGGACACAGACCTGAGAAGAGTTTCCTGACCCTCATGATCAGAGTGCTGCAGTAGATATTAACCATGACAGGTGAGGCCTCCTGAAAACTCTTCAAATCCCTTCTTAGAACTTTCATTTTATTTCTTTTCCATATTATCGGTGCTAATCTCTTCCGGTACCTAACGCTTTTCACAGGTACACACTCCTTATTTCACTGTGCCCTGGGGCTCTAACAGCAACCAAGCAAATGCTTCACCTCAGGTTGTGTAGATGAAGTCACTCATTGCCAAAAAGGTTAATTTTAGCAGTACCTTCTGTGAGATGATCACTTTCAAGACACCCACAGCCTGGGATAGGCTGGATACAGCTGTTATCCACAGCTGGAGTTCTGCCCACTCATTCTCATCATCTGAACCTCACTTTCAGAGAGGTAAAGTAAGTTTTTTTTAATTCAACTTCTAACTGAAAAAGGATATTTAGTTGCATCAACACCTTTGTGCCAAGGTGTTGCACCTGGTTTTTAGGCTCAGGTCTCTCTCATCAAATCTTCTGTTCCTGTGTGGATGTTGCAGATGCTCTACTGGACCACTACCAGAATTACTGGCCTGGATTTAGGCACCTGTGTTACCCTGCTAATATCAAATCACACAGCCCTAAATTCAAAGCAAACACAAGGTAAATCTTCCAATGACATTTAATTTCTTTCAGTAATTTGTTATAGTTTATAAAATTTCTATCAAAGTAGTATACGTAATATATTTTTCTCCATGCAATCTGCCATAAATCACACTGAAGATTAATTTTTATAATACAGATTTTTAAATTTCTTCTAGATGAAGTTCAATTAATCTCATTACACTTTGAGATGTGACATTTCATATAGCTGATCAGAGCTAATCCATTGAAAATCTTACTATATTTAATGGATAGGAATAGCTACTTTCAAAAGGTAATTTTTCTTCAAATTTTAGATATGGATTTCAGGATTAGAAAATACACAGTCCTGGAGTATTTTTTTCCCAATTTTAACTGGGAAGAAGATTTGCTGTGACTGATCTTGGTGTAGAAATTTATATTGCAATGACCTACCTTCTGTCAAATTAATCTCACTCCTAATGTTTGATAAAATAAGGAAACCAGGATGAATGAAAGAATTATGGGGAAAACTAAGATCTGAAGCACCATGCAGAGATACCTGAGCTAAATTCCAGTCTAAATGTGACTGGACTCTGGAAGCACAGAGGTGCTGGGATGACAGAGGAGCTCAGATCAGTATAAAGTCTCAGTGGAAAAACTCTTCTCCATATGCTGGTAATGGACCAGGAGCTGATGATTTTTGAAAGGTAGTTTTGAGGCAGATATTGACCTCTGCAACCTTTCAGTTTAGAAAATGTCCAGCACCTCTTCTTATGATAGAAGAAAAACTACCAAATTTTAACAGATAGCAGTATAGAGAACTAGCTTTAAACTATCACTCTTATAGAACCACAGAATGCTTTGTGTTGGATGGGACCTTAAAAATCATCTCATTCCAACCACAGCTCCCTTCCACTTTCCTAGGTTGCTCCAAGCCTTGTCCAGCCTGGTCTTGGACATTTCCAGGGATCCAGGAGCAGCCACAACTTCTCTGGAAGCCTGTGAAGACCCTCTCCACCCTCACAGAGAAGATTTCCTTCCTATACCCTTTTTTCATAATTTCTTTTATTTCTCTGAAAACTGTGTGGCTTTGCCACAGCCTTTCAGCAGGTGACTGATTTCTGCCACTAGAGGTGGTTGCACCTCACTGAAAGCAGAAATAATTCGCTTGGATTGTGATATCAAACCAAAATCAACTTGGTCACTTTTTACTGGGAATGAACAGGATTTGTGCTGATTTATTGCAGAGGAAAATTTTGTCCTCAGGTTAAATTCACATTCTAAATGACCTGAGACCAGGATGTTAAGGGAAACAAAATATGATGGAATATGATGACTAGGTGTTTGAAGATTTTTGTGCTTAAAACAAGGATGAAAATTCTAAACTATACATAATTTTCCAATATTTAGATAAAAAAGAAACTAACAGAGAATCTATTTTACTTTGCTGGAAGGTGTGAAGTGAAAATTGAAAATGAAAATTTTAATGTTGATGGGTTTTAAAATTATGGATATTTTTCACTTGAAAAAAAAAGTCAAATAGATTCCTTCCTATGAAACTTTTAGATTTCAGTAGATGATTTTTAATCAGTAGTTTTTGAAATAGTCTTGTGATTACGAATCTGTAAATGATGCAGATACAAAAACATGGGATGTAGTCCAACTTGTGACTGTTTTATCTTAGGGGTGAGTTCATAGTGTCCATAGCGTCCATAATTCCTGAACATCCAGTTCTGAGATGTTTCACTGAATGTTTCAACACCCAATATTAAAAATTAATTAAATTAATTATTAATCTAATTGAAGGGAGGCACATTTTTTGGCAGCCCCCACTCCATACTCTTCTGTAACATTGTGTGAAATAACAGCATTGATCAAAGAACCAGAGTAATTCACCAATAAACATCAGCCCAGTTATGGGATCTTAAAGCATTTATCTGTTAGAATATCTTCTAGAAAAGTCTAGTCATGGAGTGAAAATTTTACTGCTTGTTACATGTGGTTAAGGGCAGGAAAACCCCACTGCTGCAGCCTCAAAAAGAACTTTCCCATATTCATTAGACAGCACAAGGGCCATGGGAGCAGGGAATGGCTGCGTTCCTCAGGAGGAAAGGCAGGATCTGACATCGCCTCCAGGAGACTTTTAATTCGGAGGCACAAACAGTTTGATGGCCATTAAACCTAACAGCTGGCAACGGGAGGAGCCAAGAGGGAGCACAGAGCCAAGGAGAGAGATTTCTGCTTTCCTGGGCTGAAGTGTGAGGGAGTTCACTGATACTCCACTCTGGATTTCCAATGGATGGTAACAGCAAGCGAGATGCTCTCACATGAGTCACCCTCCGTGTCTGCGGCGTAACAGTGATGGAAAGTGAACTTTTTGTGTTATGGGCTGGCATAGGAAGTGCCAACTGCAGAGCTTGGGTGCTGGAAGCAGCAACCAAGTTGGCAGATGAAGCAATGATTGGGTTTTACATCCTTAACCAGCTCCTGTTTAGGGGGAGGGAAAGGGGATCCTGCTCTATCTTGATGATTTGGCTGCTTTAAACAATGCTGTGATTCTTGGGGATTAGGAGATTGTTCTGTCAGAGCTCCCTTTTCACTCCTGCATCTGCTTTTAGTGGCTGTCAATCACTGTTTAGACACTAAATCGGGTATAATCCTTCAAGCATTTTCCTTCTTCTTTAAACACAGTAAATGCCCCATCCCTGGAAGTGTTCAAGGCCAGGTTGGATGGGGCTTGGAACAACCTGGGATAGTGGAAGGTGTCCCTGGCCACGGCAGGGATGAGCTTTAAGGTCCCTTCCAACCCAAGCCATTCTGTAACTCTGTGACATAATCTGGAAGTTATAAGATTATGAGAAACTGCTGCTTTAGGAATGGACCATGTTGGTGTCCAAGCATGGTCTTCACCTATGAGTTATAAATCAGCGTCTGCCTTCATAGGCTTTCCAGTTTTAGTACTGGAGTTAGGAAAAACAGTGCAGGATTGCTGTTATTTTGTAGTCTCACCCATAACTTTGTGAGATTCTTTCTGGAGAACAAGGATTTGGACACAAAAGTTCAAAGTCCCAAGCATGAGTCTGCTCTACACCACTCAGGCAATGTGAAAAGGAGTAAAAAATTGCATTAGGTATCCTTTTTTTCACTCTTGTTGGCCTTTTGCACTACTAGACAGGCATTAGGAGGCCTTAGCATATATGACAATCAGTTTTAGCTGCTTTTCTAACTCCCTATTCCGCATACTTAAAATGATGAGCACTGGGAAGTGAAATCTGAAGAGAAAGAGACACCTGCAACAAAAGGCCACACATTTTGTATTTGATTTTTCCCCCTTTTTTTTCGTTTCCTTACGTGCAACAATTAGGTCTGGAAAGGGAGAGGTGAAGATATGTGCTGGCAGGGAGCTCTGCAGCATTTGAAAACTCTCTGCAGTAGAGTCTCAGAGTTTATCTCTTACAGTTACCCTCTGTTGCAGGAGGAGTCCTGATGCTCCTGAGGGAGAAAAAATATCTCAGGAAAGAAGTTACCTCTAAGTATGAGCACGGGGACATGTGCACGGGCACATCTGAGTGTGTCTGCACGTGGTAGATGTGCCTCATGCTGAAACCTTCACATATAAAAAATGTAAAATGTGACATCTCATAATATTTTCATATTGGGTAACTACAGAGAATATTTTGGCAAGGGTGCTTAATCTAAAATGTTCAATTTTAATCAGCTTGAACTATGGTCTGTCTTTCTGCAAACTGAAAACCACCAATCAATTTTCCTTTATCTTTTTTTTCTGTTTTTCTTACCCAAGGCGATGCCTTTTGTAAAAGGGTATTTATTTTTAATGGATTTTTTAATGAATTTTTCAGTCAAGCTATTAATAATGCCATTAATTATAGGCAGCTTGTATTAAAGTGCATGCTGGCCTCTTAATCCTGACCCCCAGCTATTGGCTCCCAGCTAATCCAGCCCGGTGCTTGGCAGCGGTGCCGGCCGCAGCCCGTGGCTGCTCGGGAGCGGGGAAAAACCGGGACTAAAGGATAAGGAGGGATGGGGAGGAGCGGGGAGGGGGCGAGAGGGGAAAAACCGGGACTGAAGGATAAGGAGGGATGGGGGGGAGCGGGGAGGGGGCGACCGGGACTGAAGGATAAGGAGGGATGGGGAGGGATGGGGAGGGGGTGAGCTGGGAAAAGCCGGGACTGAAGGATAAGGAGGGGATGGAGCGGCGCTCGGAGCCTGCGCTTCGCCAGAGGGGCTGGAGTTTAAAGCCAGATGATGTGCGGGTGCAGGGGGGGATAATCCTGGAGATACTTGGGAGGACCTTTCCCTGCGGAAGGCTTTGCTCTGCCCCGAGCCCTGGCAGGTTCGATAACCCCCAGGAGCCCCGCGCCGCCTTCACCTGGGGCGCTGGAGCGCCGCGGCCGCGCCGCTCCAATCTGCTTAAAAGATCGGGCAGACAGAAGGCTCTGGCCACATAATAGATTCCTTTCCCTTTCCCCAGGCTGCTCATCTGACAGGATTGTTACGAAACTTGCTAATTATCGGCTGGTTGGAAGATAATGAAAGGGCCCCATCCTGCGCGGTCAGAGGAGAGAAACTCCTGTGATCAGGAGCAGGAGCGGATCCAAAGAGTTTCCAGCCTTTGTGCACGGATGCACATCCCTGCGTTTTGATTTCTGGGGTGGTTGAAGATGTTAGAGAGATCTTAGAATTTATCATTTCGTGCTTGTGAAGTTTTAACCCTTTTTTCCCCTTTAAACATCTTTTTTATTCCTCCACAGAGTTTTGTTTACTTTACCTTTTCACTTTACAATGTTTATGTACACTGCAAAAATGAAAAAAAAATAAAACAAAAGGTGCATTATTCCCATTTTAAGTGTTTGTGGAACAAAGGATGGTGCAATTTTCCCCACTGCAGAGCTGTCTCTAGGCTGCTCTCCAGGGCTGCAGGGCGTAAGTTTCATATTCAGGAGCTCAAGGAGAAAAAATCTTATCTCTTGAAGATCAGGCACCCATAGAGATGTTAATCTGTTATTTTAGGGTAATTAATTTGAGCATTTAAATATGTGGTTTGGCCACTGGATTTGTTAATGGTTTTTAAATTATCCTGACCAAAGAAATAGAAAATTTGTCGCTGGGATGTTCTGTAGAGAAAATAAACTGAAGAATTTATGTTCTTTAGTTTTAAAGTTTCCTTAATATTTTTCTTTGGTTTTGTTTTTGTAATTATTACAGAAATGTGTCCTTCAGAATCACAGAATCACTAACATTGGAAGATCTAAAGACCATAAGGTCCAGACACACCTCAGGAAGATGCTGGATCCCTGGTGTGTGTTTGGGGCTTCACTGCTCAACAGAGGCTTTGGAAATGTTGTCTGTGCATCCTGAGCCCAGCTTTCCCCATGCCCAACACCAACACCCTCAAAGTCTTTCACTCATTCCAATCACTGAGCAAGTTTTCCAACTTTTTATAGAAAAAGCAGTAGTAGGTTCAGGAAACACATGGCCCCTCTGATTCCATCATCCTGCATTCATTGTCTGTCCCTGTTTGCTTTCCAGTGGAGGAGTTTTGTGTCTCAGTGATTGCCTTTGAATTTAGGGTTCAGTATTTAACAAGATGGGCACAGGAATGATTTCAGTGACTGCACAAGGAGTTATGCCTGGCAAAGATTTTCTCTTAATACTATGTCTCTGTTTTTGTTGCCTTTTTTTCTCTATTGTAAACAGATTGCCTTGACTTTAGTAGAATCGCAGGAAAAGTCAAAATAGTGTAAATATTTTCCCAGAAAAACATATAAAAAACCAAAACCAGCATTGGATTTTGTAACTGCTGCTCCTCAGTTTCCTAAAGAGCTCACAGCTTCTGCAGGTCTTTACTCACCAGTGCTGCTGTCACCACATCCTGTTAGAGAGAAAATGCCAGGTGAGGAATGGAGAGGAGAAAAGAGTAGAGGACCACTACAAGTGGGACCACCACTCTTAAATCCTTTCCCAGAACATCAATGTGAGGAATTCAGGCACTGCTCTAGTGTAAGATATCCCTGCACATGGAAGAAAGTCCCTCCCAACCCAAACCATTCTGTGGCTCTCTGATTCTACACTGCAATGATCAGTTGTGAAACACCAGCAGATTAAGGTGCAAATGCCAATCCATTTTAATGCAATAAATTAAAAATATCAAGACATTCTTAACCTTTTTTCCAAAGTTAAAATTTTAGTTATAGAGTTTTGGTTGGTTTTTTTTTTCAGTCTGTGTGAGGATATCCAAGATTTGCTTAGTGGAAAAAGAATTGAAACAAATGTATGGTTTTTGTAAAGAAAAACAAAGAAATTATAGAAAATACTTCCACAGTACCTTTTTTCCCCCCTATATTCCTGAATAAAGTACATTTCAAGACAAAGACAACAAATAAGTCTTCATTATTTTAATGCACTTTATGTACTTCATGCTCATTTCTTGTCAAAAGTAGAACAACAGATACACAAGTGCAGCAAACTAGGAAGGACCTCAGGGCCTTTTATGGAATTATAGACTCATGGAATTGTTTAGGTTAGAAAAAATGTTTCACATTTCGTCCAAGTGTTTAGCCAGCTCCGCCAAGGCCACCACTAAGCCATGTCCCCAAGTGCCACAAGTACCCATCCTTTAAATCCCTACAGGGATGGTGTTTCCAGCTCATAGGAATCACAGTGGATCAATTTCCAAATCCAAGGGAACCACATGGATATTTGGGATGGGGTTCAGCTGTCTCTCTCTTCCCAAAGTTAGTGCACAGAGTGACAGATTTGTGGGCACTACTGAACTCATTGCTGCCTTTGTACCTGATTTTTAAATGAATCACTTTTTTTTTTGAGATTTACCTGAAGGAAGTTCTGAAACTTCTGGGTTTCACCTGTTGGTAGCATCCTCTCTGCTTTCCAGTTTTCTGAGAGATCAGGGATTTCAGAGTCCCCAGTGAAAGGGATGTATCAGCCTGTCATTCTGAAGGTCAGATTGAAACTGATCAGACAAGAATGAATGAATAACCATGTGTTCTGGCAAGATAACTGTAAACATATCTAAGAGAAGAGAGTGAGATGGTCTCAGCAAATTTTCCTGAGAATTGTGACTTTTTTCTTGCCATCAGAAGGTTATAAATAACTTTGAAATTTGTTGAGTTAAAAATGGCCCAGTTTGGCACCAGCATTGTCTGACCTTTCACTAAATATACATATACACATACATCATTTTTGATAAAAGTGAGAACCCTAATGATTGTCAGAGGCTTTAAACTTCATTTTAATTTTCCCCCCACTGCTGGAGGAGTATTTTTACCAATTTTTATAGATGTTTAAAAAGTACAGGAGAGGATAAAACTGATTCAAATTAATTTTGGGTATATTTTTGCATAATGTAACTGGGAATCTTCTCCCACAAGATTTCTCTCAGTTTGGGATTTTTTTTTTCCAATTCACACTAATTTAGTAATTTGTATGAGTGAGTGCCTAGTTTGGAGGGTAAAGGGAGTTACACGTGTGCTCAAGCTCTTGCTAAATTGGATCTTGATTAATTTTTGTACATCTATCTCATTCCTGGCATAGCTCAGGAAAGCTGTCAGTCCCTTCCTGCAGTGGAAACCTGAAAGGCTTTCAGCACATTACAGAGTTGGCTTTCCAGGTCAAGGCTGAGCTCCAGTGAAAGGGAGGAGGAATTGCATTGTGCTTGCTTGACCTATGCAATATTTTATTTTTGGATAAACAGAGTGCTGCATCTTCCAGTTCTTTTCTGATCCACCAGGCTTCACAAACGCTACATTCAGCAAATAGGGCACAGGGTTTCAATATGTGCTCTGTTTCTCTTTCCATCCATCTCACTCATTTCTTTTTGTAAACCTCCTCATGGACTATATATATTTAATTGTAGATCTCATTTTACTGTTTTTTTCTTTTCCTTCCTTGCACATAAAGTGAAAAAAGAGAAAAAGAATGTTCAGTTTTGATTCTTCTCCGCTTGTCTCAGTGTGGGTCAAGGATTTATAACCTTAGACCAAACATTGCCTTCTGACAGGAGCAGTTTAGCTGAAATCAAGCGGTTGGATCTTGTAAATCTGTGTAACTATATTAATTTGAACAGACTTCTCAGATTTATACCAGCTGAGGACCTGGCTTAGAGGAAAAACTTCTAAGAGAAAGTATCTTCTAGCTGGAATAAGCAGTTTGGCTCCTAAGAACCAATTAATTTTCTTTTTTAAGGTATTATAGTGCAGCGTCTTGAGTTGTAGGATGCTTTTCCCCTGGCATTTAAACGGGAGCCAACTTCCAGAATACTGGCTTACAAAGGGGAACAGGGCAAAGTGTCATTCACACACTGCTCCTGATTTCTCAAAAAAAAAAAAAAAAACCAAAAAAAAAAACAAAAAACCAGAAAAAACCCCAAAGAATAAAGAGAAAGCATTCAATATTTGCAAAATAGTTTTCTTCCTGTGAATCATTTGTAGGATGAGCAGTGCCACTGCTCATTCCTGAGGAGTTTTTGTCCACTCTGACTGATCTTTTCAGGACCTGGTTGAAAACCTCTCAGAGAAATAATCACCAAGGCTAAAAATGGTAGGACTTCAGAGTATGGATAATTTTCACCTGAACATGCCGTAATGCTATCAAATCTGCAAATAATAATGGGTCCTCAGAAAGGGCAGTGGGCCTATTTTCCTGGAATGGGCCATCATAGCAGCATCTAGGAGCTTCTTCTTTATCTGTACTGATAAATTTTGACTGATTCTGGTGGCTTTGAATTTCCCTTTTAGACTCAGATGAGAATATTGTAATGTTCTTTCATTTGTCAGGAGATACATATTTTAGATACTTTATTTAATTTATTATTAGCATTCTACTGCGTTCCTGCACATGTTCAAGAAGATTTTATCACACAAAGTTGCAAGAAACTGAAAAATAAACCCCAAATAAATACATTTTAGTTTTTTTTATTTTCCCATGAGGTAGAGTTGCAGTCTGTACTAATCCTTTATGTACAGTGAGAATCTCTGGTGTTTCACTCATATGTGGAAGATTCAGACCTTCATTAGAGATACTGTAAAATAGATAAGATTTGGCTCAAACTTTACATTTTGGTTTTGGCCTGCTGTTGCTGGCCATTTTGTGGCACAGAATTCACATTTTTGAGGATGTCTCTTCTTTCTTTATAAGATATGGACACTTGTATCATAAAATCACAGAGTAGTTTGGGTTGGAAGGGACCTTTAAGATCATCTAGTTCCAACTCCAGCTGCTAAAAATGTTTGTTACATGCTAAACACTATGAATGTTTTGATGCATAAACTTATATAATTTTATTTCTATTTGCAAAAATAATCAAGATTGCATTCCATCATTTAAAAATAATGATAAAAATAATGGTAATGCCCTATAAAGTATCATGGGGCAAGGAGGAAATGTCAAATACTGGCACATGAACAGCAGATTGCAATCTGTTCTTCCACCAAGTCTGAAATAATTTGCAGGTTGAAATCACTTTACTTTCACAACAGATGGGAAAAATTCCTCATTCTTCCCTACAGAATGAAGCGTTGAAAGACGAAGAAGCTGTTGAAGAGATTAAAAACATTGGAAAAATTTGTTAAGTATTTTGACACTATGAATGTCCAACCACAGTTGTGCCCTTGTGGTGCAGAAGATAAATGGCAATGAATCAAGATCTCGTAGTGACTCAGGATTTGCTCTGCATCTGATTGGAAATTACTCTTTCTGAGACTAAATCATCATGAAAAGGGCTTCAGCATAACAGAACATTTTCTCTCTTTGCTTTTTTCTTTTCATTTCCCAGTACTTCTTTTCTTATTCTAATAAGGAATTAAAAAATGAGACCCCAAATAACCAATAGAAACCACAAAGCAGAATTTTCTAGCATTACTGTGCAGAATGGATCTCACTATTAAATTCTTTTTTACTTTTTCTCACAAAACTGCACAATGTTCACGTCCTCTTGGAGTGTGGATGATGTGCCTCTCTGTGCAAGGCAACCAAGTCAGAAGAACAAAAGGGCCTTTCTAGGGCTTATGGCACCGCTAGAAATCAGGAGCAGTATTCTATTCATTTGCAAGATCTCAGAAAACATGGTGATAGCTTCTGGTGTATATATATATTGAGATATTCCTTTACTCAGGGAAACTACGGCTTCCTGCAGGACATGAGTAGCTCATTATTGGAGCTTCTCTAATGGCAGGTTTTCATGTGCCTACTCGTTTTCTGCAAACTACATGAAATCCCCTTATATGAGCAATGTTCTGACTCTGGAAGCAATCACATATTTTTATAGCCAGGGGAAAAAAAGCACCCACATTTGATTGTTGAATCTAATTTTCTGTGTAAAACAGGTGATAAAGTTTTACCTATTAACATCTGTTTTGAGCTAATTATCCATTTCTGGCTAAATCATATCCTTTGGTGAGCCAGTCTTTCTTTATATGAAAACACCAAAAAATGGAGGCATTCATGGCATCCTTTTGATGTTTCTGACGTGTCTTGGCCATGATAAGCATTGGAGCCCTCTTCTTATTTTTCCCTTGTCTAACTTCAGCATCTTCCCACCAGACTTCTCTAGTATATTTCTCTGTTACAATAAAGATTTACTTAAAACCTTATATTTTATTTAAAAGACACAGATTTTAAATTAAAACCTTCCTGCAATCTTCTTTGCAGACCGTTAGACAAAATGAGGCTCTTAATTATCCCACTGTTAGACTTTTTTCTGAGCCACATCCAATTTAGAGCATCCCTCTTAGATACAGACTGTAAATGAGCGATGGTGGACTGAGATCAGTCTGAGCAATGCAGTACACAAAAGCAAGACTTGTTCATTGATTGTCCACTTTATTCCTGAGTTTCTCGCCCAAGGATTACTGAGTCTGCCTGACTCAGCACAATTTTAGACATTCTCATCCAGCTGCATTTTCTCTTCTCCCAGTTATCCAGAGATAGGACACCTGGGAATGGTTGAAAGTTGCACCAGAGCAGTTCTAGACTGGGCATTTGGAAGCATTTCTTTACCTAGAGAGTGATCAAACAAAGAAAAGGCTTCCAGAAGTTGCTGATATTCCAGTCTGTCAGGGTTTAAGTGGCATTTGGACAATACCCTTAACAGCATGTTTGAAATTTTGATCATCCCTGATCCCCAGGTGGACTAGAGAATCATTGCAGGTCTCTTCCAGCTGAAAATATTCCACCTCTAAGGTGGCAGAAGGTCTGCATGGATGAACAAGGAGCTCCCAGAAAACCCAAAATGAAGGCTCAAAAAACCACAGAAGGAAGCAGGGTGGTGTGGTCTAAGACAAGTGACAATGTCCAAGTGCAGGGACAAGGGTAGTAAAGCAAAAATCCACCTGGAGCTGAATTTCACAGGTGAAGTGGAGCGGGAAAAACTTCTGCAAGCACATATGGAGCAAAAGGAATCCCACAGGGAATTTTGGTTTGCTTTTGAATGGGGTTGGGGCTGGTGGCAAAGAACACTAAAAAGATGAAGTAGTCTAAGCCTTCTCCATCTGTATTTACTAATCAGACTGCCTTTCATGAATCTCAGGGCCCCAAGAGCAGGGCAAATTCCAAAGCAGGGAAGACTCACTTTCAGTGGAGGAGGATCAGGTTTGGGAACATTTAAACAGACTGAACATACACATGTCCATAGGAGCTGATGGGATGCACCTGTGAGTGCTGAGGTATCTTGACAATGTCGTTGAAGGACACTTTGACTTTTCTTGGAAAGGTGGCAGCAGCTCTGGAAGGTTCCTGAGGATTATTAGAAGGCAAATGTCACTCTCATCTTCAAAAACAGCAAGGGGGAGACTCCTAACACTTCCAAAGAAAAAAAAAAAAAGATAAGACTTAATAATTTCTAAAAAGTTCCACCTTGGGTAGTCAGAAGCAACAACCAGAATCCCATTTAGTTTTCTGTTCTCCAGATAAACACATTTCCCTCCATGTTTTTTCATACATCTCTGCATGTTCCAGCTCTGTAGCTGTGTTAGCAGTAGTTCTTGGACTTTCTCCAGTTTTCAGTCTCTCTCTTCCACAAAGAAGCACAGAACTGGGCAGACTATTCAGATGACTGGACACAGAATATTCAGACTATTCATGAGAGCCAAGCAGTAAGGAAGAGTGGGAAACAATCCCTTCTTTTGACCTACTGGCTGCAGCCTTTTTGTGGCAGCCTGTACTTTTTAGAAGGCTGAAAAGTAGAAGAGCTATACCTGCACAGGCCTGGTATGGGTCAAATTCTATTTACTGTCCAAGGTGGAATAAACCTGGAATGGATCATTTGGCTCCAGATACAAGGGATGATACACCAGCCTATGGGTGTCAGTGGTCTCTGGGCATATTTTTAATTTTTGGCAATTCTTCAGGTAATTTGTGCCAGTTTTAACTTATTTCTCTAGAAGGTAACATGATTCTCATTAGCTCAAATATGTCATGGGCTAAGAATGTGCACAGAATCTCCTACTGTGGCTCAGCTGACTCACAGCAACACTCTCCTCTGTTTCTGAGTCCTCAGACCCAGTTTTCTACTTAATTCCTGGCAAAACAGAAGAGATGAAAGTGATTCTCTCTGATATGTCATGAGCGTGTCAGACACAAACCCTGGAAGGACTTCAGAGGCAGGTTTGGTTCTGAAGCATCCTCCCTGGTCAGCTGCTTTGATGAACTGATCCAAAATCCTGACCTCAGTCACACACAAAATGTGGATCCAGGTCTGAACTGGACTCTGCCTGTAATGTGTAAATTCACATCTGTCTCAGCTATTAATAAATCATTGTCCGAATGAAGCTTGAACAGATTTTCTCTGATCTCTGCTTCGTTGATATCTCCTGAAAAAAGAACTTCTTCATTCTGAAAACAACTTCTCTGTTTAATCCCTTTGCTCTTTTATGCAGCCACGAGAAACCTTTCTGTGGAAAGTCATACACTTTTCAACATTTTGGCTAACTCTTTTTTTAGTAAAAGAGGTTAAAAAAAATTAATAATTTTGTTCCTTACTGTCCTAAAAAGCAAAAGTAATATGCAGAGGGAAAACCTGCTTACACAGAGCACACATATTTCTGGGCATCTCCATAGTTAGCAGAGGGAGGATGTTCAATTAGTCTCTTTACCACAAGCTCCCCAGTTAGTCTCCCTCTGGAAAATAGGTGAGAAATTCTTATATTCCTCTCAATATGTTAATCAGACAACTGGTATCACAGTTCTCTAACTGTGTAATACCAGTCCCCCTTGGCAGATATATTTTATTTGGATAATGATGTGAAATTTAAGATCTACGTTTCAATTGTAGAGAGCCATAGGCAGTTGTCAATTTTAGTGACAGACATGAACCTGGAGCTAAATTCCTGTGCACAAGCAAAAATTCCAACAGGCGTAGAGCAATTCTGGTCCCTTAATAGAAATACATTTTCTCCCATTGAGGGGCAGTATTTTTAAACTGCATGTTGCTTCTCCTGGCGCTGCCAAATCCCAAATGTTTCCAGATGCTCCCTTTTATCTGGACAGTTTGGTGGCCTCAGCTACCAAAGAATTTCCTGTGAAATCTAATGTTGATCTGCTTTTCCTGCCTAAAGTGGCCATTGCTTTGGTACCTAAGCACTGACACATTAATCTCCTGCACTTTTTTCCAACTTTTAAATTCAATCCTGCCTTGTCATGACCCTTTGAATCCTGTGTCTTCCTGGGCAGATCATAGAATAGAATCATAGAACTATTAGGGTGGGAGAAAACAAAGAAGATCATCAACCCCAGCCTTTGAATTTTATGAATATAATGATTTTAAATGCACACTATACTCTCTGTAGTCTCCAATTCACTTAAAAATGTCTTAACCCAAAGACAGCTCCTGTATCCAGTGCAAAGAAGGATTTTCTTCAACTACCTAGAAACTTGAAGAGTTGTCCAGAGTGGTTATTTAGACCTCTCTTTCCTTTAAATACCAAATTTTAGGTATAAAATTTCAGGTTTCTTCTTTGAGATCCCTTCTGACCCAAACCATTCTGCACTTCCATGATTTTTATAATTTATTCTCCCATATTATGCCGCTGTACACACAGAAAAGGTTCTCCCAGACATTCCTCTTCTCAGGGCTGAAATGAATCACTCCAAGCCTCTCTGCAATCCTCACTGAGGGAAAACTCCCTGGAACAAACATTTCTGCAGCAGGGTGAGTCCTAAACTCTGGGAAAATTTCTTTTCTTCCACAAAGACTCAAAGATCTCCAAGCTAGGGGCAGATTTAGGCACCTGCTCTCTGGCTGAAGAACATTTTAGCAGATATTCTGGAAGCAGCCACACTTGTTTAGAGGTTAAGGACAATAAATCATGTGATCAGAGGAAGGTGGTGACCATTAGCTCAGGATCTGGCAGTGTTTAATTTCTGGTATAGCTGCAGCCATTGCCCACACAGGTGCCAGCTGGGGGGCACTTGTCACCAGAGCAGGGATTTGCATCTGACTGAATCATCCCAAGTGCCTCCAGAGAGGCAGGAGGGGAAAAGGTCCTTCTGGGATGTAGTTTGCCTCATCCCCAGGCGCATTTCTGAAGCAGGTCAGGTGGGTCAAACCCTGGAAATGTCTGCTCCTCTCTGTGGCTGCAAAGTGATTAAAGCAGACACGGATCTGCTGGAGGCATCTGGAGGCAGAGGGGAGCATGCACAGCCCAGGTGAGAGTGGGCACCTCTGATTTAGCTGTTCCAAGTCCCCAGGCACCAGAGATTGAGACACGGCCAGAGCAAAAACATCCCTCTTGAATGGCTGAAACACTCAGTGCCCATGCCACAGGCAAATGCCAGCCCTGAGCACGTCTCCCTCACTGGGTACCACACTCTGATTTTTGCTCTGGGTCAGTGATGAGCCCGTGGAAGAATGGTGCTCATAATCCTCTTTGCTCCTGCAAAACCTCAAATCCTCTCTTCCTTTCTATGGGGTGACTGCCTCATTAGAGCCAAGCACCTCATCTACTGCAGGTGCTCTTCAAAACCTTCCTAGACCTGTGGATTTGCCAAAATATTTAAGTACTGAAGATACAGAGTTAATATTCTTTGGAGTCAGACATCACTTTATATATCTGGCTGCCATAATGTGCATCTCACAATGAAATTTCCTCATTTTGGGCACAATCTTGTCATGCTAACACCTGCAGGTGTTTTGATATCACCAAGAAAGTGGCAGAGAGACGTGCCACCATAACTTGTATTTCTGTCACAGAAGCAGTTTCTCCTCTGAGCTGTTTCCCCACAAAGAGCCCAGCACTTCAGAAGAAAGCAACGTGTGCTAGAAAGTTTTCCATTTTCCCAAAGAATCAAGGAAACCATGAGCTTTAATCATATTTATGATTCCTTTAAACTAGATTAGTTGTTCCTGATGTTAACAAGACCATGGTGCTTTTTGTCACGTTGGGATTGTGATGAGCTTTAACACATCCGGATTTGAGAACAGAAGCTGACAGGTTTTTATTCACAATTGTTTTGATAGTAGATTTTTCTTTTTTTCTTTTTTCTTTTTTTTTTCTCCACCATTCTTTCTTCTTCAGATTCCATCTCTATTGATCTTTAATGGCTTCCAGATGGGATCACGTTTGGCCATTTTATTGGCTGAGCTCTGAAAGACTAAGCAAATATGGTGCAAGCAAACAGCCCATTAGCTAATAAAAAATAAAAAGGGACTGCAAATATACTAATAAAGTCTGTAATGTCATAATATATTAAGGAGATGACAACTGCACAGGAAATGGGCCTGGCCTGGCTGCATGGAATAATGAGGGATTTTTAACAGCTTATGGTAGAGGTAACAGCTGCTGGGTAAGAGGGAAACATTGCTTACATTTTATGTTGTAGATGAAACAATACATTAACTGGCCTTCCTGCTAAGGCCCTGACTGTCAGCTAATCCTGCAATTCCTTTGTGGGAGAAGGAATCCTCCCACCCTTCTGGTCTCTACCAGGTTGGGGATGCCAGCAGCAGGAATGTGTTGTTGAACACCACGGTTTTGTGCAGATTGTGCCACACACTTTATCCCAGCCACAGAGGAGTCCTGTCATTCCAGACCCTTGTTCCAAGCCCCTCTCCAGACCTCTTGGAACCCCTTTAGGTGCTGGAAGGGGCTCTGAGGTCTCTCTGGAGCATCTCTACTCCAGACTGAAGACCCTCAACCTTCTCAGTCTGTCTCAGGGTGTCCTGGCCCTCTTATCACCAGAGAGCAGCCATTCCTGCAGAAACCCTGCAATGAGTGCCCTGGAAAAGAGACTTTCAGTTTGAGCAGCACATAGAGGCATCAGCCTGTGTGTGTGTGTGCCTGAATGAGCATGGGATAGGAGAATGTCTGTTCCAGAGCTCTTGGTGTCTGTTTTCATGGGAAATATGATATAGAATATTTTAGGATGCCTCTGCAGGTCTAAGTACCTGATAGGACCAGAGTGAATTAGAGGTTGCAGTGGCAAGTGACAAAGCTAAAGAGAAAGAAACCTTCCCCAGTCCAGAACAGGTGTGTACTCAGAGAGAACTGCCTGAGTGTTTCAGGCAGACCTTCCCTCAGCCTAAATCCAAGGTTTTGGCTGTCCACAGCTGTGGCAGAATCGGGAGTAAAACTCACATTTTTCTCCTGCAGTTCTCTTTACTCATAAATCTCAAGTTTCTTTCCTTTGGAGCAAGCTGCATTAAATTCCTGAGATACAGACTTAGACTACCTGCCACTGAGGTCTTGTGTGTCTTTACAGTGTCAACCTTGGAGGCCAATATTAAAAAAAAAAAAAAACAAAAACAAAAACCAAAAACCAAAAACCAAAACAAAACTGGGGGTTTTTTGTCTGGTTTTTGTTTTATTGCTTGGAAATAATAAATATTTGGTTTCTCTGCCACTTCTGGTTTCCTAATTGCAGTTCTAATATGAATGCATACAACAGCACTGTGTTTCTATGTCTGTACAGAAAATGACAATAAGATTAAGAACATGGGCTTGATTATAAAGACACCATTAAATTTTGGCGTCATCCACTTTGTGCACTCCCCTCCTTCCTTTCACAAACAAATGGTGCTGCTGGTTGTTTTTGGCTGCAGAAATCTTCATTAAATTTGAGGAATTAAATATAGCACGTTAGCTAATTAATTATGGTTTGATCATTTTGACACCTCCAAATGACTCAGCCACATACCTGGAAGCTTTGTCAACTCAATTGCATCTTTATTTTTGTTGCCTTTAACCAACAATGAAGACTAATGCCACTCTTTCTAGTTTTCAATCACCTCTACAGAAGTGCTCCCCTGGCAATGTGCAGGGACAGACCTAATTAATCCCTCATCTGCCCTGCGCCGTGTCTATACATCACACTGGCAGTTGGAACTGCTGCTTGTTTTAAGGCTATTGCTGCAATGAAATGCTCATCTGTTTTTCAATAATTTTACCACAGGTGGTGATTTGTAATTAGAAAGGGCAGAATCTGAATTATTTTTTTCTTATTATCATTATTTTTGTTATTATTGTTATTATTGTTATTTGTTAGGAGAAGCGAGGTAACAGTGGGAATAATAATAATAATAATAATAATAATAATAATAATAATAACTACTGCACAGCAGGGAGGGAGCATTAACTTCTGGCACCATGAACAATAGTGGATTTTGAGCTCATTGGAAGAAAAGAACAAAGATTTGCACTGATGTATCTGCACACAGGTTAAAGATCAAAGACTTGAAGAAGTCAACAGATTTTTGCTGAAGAGAGAGGAGCTTTGGAAGATCAGAACCTAGACAGAGCACTGAGAAAACCCCACTACCAAGAGTCACAGAATCCCAGAATATTTTGTGCTGGAAGGAACCTTAAAAATCATCTACTTCCAACCCCCTGCTAGGGACAGGGACACCTTTCAGTATCCCAAATTGCTCCAAGCACCATCCAACCTGGTCTTGGACACTTCCAGGGATCCAGGGGCAGCCACATCTTTCCTGGGCAACCTGTGCCAGGGCCTCCCCACCCTCACAGGGAACAATTTCTTCTTAAGATTTAATCTAAATGTAGCCTCCTTCAGGTTAAGGCCATTCCCCCTTGTCCTATGACTCCATACCCTTGTGGAAAATCCCTCTCCATCTCTCTCCAAAGCTCCCTCTAGGTCATGGATGGTTTCTGTAAGGTCTCCCTGAAGCCTTTACTTCTCACTTTTCTACATTTTTTCCCCTACATTTTCTAGTCCCTTTTCTGCCTTTTTTTTCCCACCATCTGCCTCATCTGCTACCATTCCCTGCATCAAAGAATCTCCTGGCTGATCAGCTGTGGGTGTACAAGTCCTTACTCTCTGACACCAGGTTTTGGAATTGGGATTTACCTAACAGCAGGGCACGTGCCAAAATTCATGGACTGCATTAGAATAACATCACAGAATCAGGGAACAGTTTGGGTTTTAAGGATGTTAAGAACATCTCATTCCAGCTCTTCCTTGGACCATGCAAGTTGTTCAGGCTGAGATTTTTAGAGAATTTTTTGTGTTTCAGGAGCATTTTCAGGAGAACATTGGTTCTAATGCTCTTTTATTTCAGTTTATAGGAATTTGAGATCTTAGCAAATATTTCTGTCTTTAGCACTCTCCTGAGCCCAGAACATTACCTCATGTTCCTCTAACTTGTTGACTCCTTGTTTCTTTTGAAAACCACACAGTGATACAGGAAAAGGTTCAGCTCCTACTACTTTCTGAATAGGCCCGTGGTGCCTTTAAATGAAGACTTCTCTCACATTTCATGGTAAAGCTGAATTAATTCAGCTTTTCATAAGGCAATGAAATATGAATTAACTTAAGGAATATAAAGCCCTAGCTCTTACATTAGCACAGTTCAGTGAGGGAGCTGGCTTGCAGGCCTTTCTTTAACTGTTTTGTGTGAGCTGGAACAGTTTCAAAAACATAGGCCTGTCCCACACCATCCTATTGTTCCAGGAACAGCAAAATCTGCAAGGAAGTAGAAAACCTTGGAGCAGTTCCAAGCTCCAAAACAGACATTAAATCCCTCTCTGCTGGTTATGAGGGATGTACCACCCTTCTGAGAGGTTTGACCCTGTTGTGGGGAGAAAGGGCTGAGTAAAATTGAGTTTAATATCTTCTTTTTGTGGTGTTAGAGGTCTTTTCCAAACTTTGAGATTCTGTGTGTTGCTGGTAAGGAAAGGAGAGGAATAGGTTGGTTTGCTTCTTTTGTTGCCAGCAAGGATGGGATGTGCAAGAGAAATTCATGTTTCCACTTGACCAGACCCTCTTTCCATCTCAGCAGCCTCTATGAACCTGGTTTTCAATGTGTGTACCCTAAGTAAAATATTTTCCATGATGGTAAGATGAGCACCTTCCTGGCTTTCTCATACTTAGACCCGGCTTTTGCTGGCCTGTTGTGGTTATTTGTGTAAGGAAAAGCTCCCCAGCTGGTATTCCAGGTAAGGTGGGTTTCTCACCTGTGTTCACAATCCCTTTTTAAATGTTCTCTGTTCAATATCATCTGTTCTCCTTGATCTTCTCACTCGTGACCTCACAGTTTCCTGACCAAAATCCACCTGAATGACAGAACTGTGTGAGCCCTAAATGTTAGATCAGCCTAAAAGTTTTGGGGTTGAGTGTTTTATTTGTTTCCTTGTTTTAATTCTGGCCTACTAAAGGAGAAATAGATTGAATGGGGAAAAAAAAATAAAGCCCAGAGACAGGGCTGTACTTCCCCCTCCTCCCTGTCCCCAAACCAAATTCATGAACTGAGCACCCAGACAAGTCTCAGGCTCTGGGAACTACCAGACAGACCCCATGTGTTTTTCTGGCTCAGCTTATTCCTGAATATTGCTTTTCTCTTTCCGTTTTCCTCTTTCTCAGGGCACTGTGCCCATTTCCTAATGCTCTCAAATCTCTTTCTACGTGGCCAAGCATTTTGTTTTAATTTTTTTTAATGAATTCAGCTCAGCGCCCACACATCCCCTTAACCATGGATTTGTACGCTCAAGAGAAGACATGGAGAGATGTTGATGTTTTTGGCTGGCATTCATGCCCTCAGTACCCTTTTTTTTTTTCCTCTTTTTTTAAATTTTTCAGTTTTTTTTTTTTTTTTTTTTATGAATATACATGTTTTCTTGGCTGTTTGCACCGGAGCCCATCTGTTAGAATGGCATGGTTCCTGCTCTCAAGTGGAATCAGACCCTTGCTGGAGGGGGTGGGTTTCAGGCGCTGCTGGGATTTGAAGCAGCAGGAGCCCTCCAGGAAGGCGCTCCCCTGTGTCAGCGCTGGCACCACCTGCCTCCCTCCACATCCATGCACCAGTTGACACCATGGCACCAAAAGCCAGCAGGGCCAAGTGGGTCAGGGGAGGAAGGAACAGGGCTTAGGGGCTGCCAGGAAAACCGCTGGTGCTGGAACAGTGTCCCAGAAAGAACATGGGATGCTTTAAAAAACCCACATGCAGCCAATAACTGAGAAGCAAAACAGCACTGGTGTGAGCCAGAGCAGGAGACACCAATTCCTCGACAGTTTAAGGCATCAGCTGAGATCTGAGGAGCTGATTTTTCTGTGTTTGAATAGACAACTGAGACAAATTGCTCAGGGTTGGGTTGAAGGAAGGGCTGTTTGCAGGCAACACACGGTAAGGAGCACATGAGACATCCTTAGTCATTTAAGCAAAAGAGACCAACAGCTCTGCTGAGATAAGTAATGCAGGAGGGCCTGGAGTGTAGGGATGACTCTGGAATATTTGGTTTTCATTAAAAACAGCAACCAAAACCCCCACCTTTTTTCTTTTTTCCCCATTTCCTTGCAAAACCCTTTTCCTCTCCAGAGGGAGCTTCAGCAGAAACAATGTTGGCCAGGGAGATGGTGGAGTCACCATCCATGGAAGTGTTCAAAAAGCATTTGAGAAAATTGTTTAGTGTGAATATGGTAGTGCTGGGTTGATGGTCAGAGTTGGTGTTGTCAGAGATCTTTTCCAACATGAGTAATCCTGTGATTGTACAATTAAATTGTTTCTCCATTTGGCGCCTTGTACCACAGTTAGTGAAAGTTCATCTGTGTGGCCTGAAATCCTCAAAAAACAGAGATTTAAAATTTAAGTCCTTCAGTTTAAATTTCTTTATGGCTACAGATTACAGAACTGGCTGTTGCTGGTAATTCTTGACACTGAATTTAATATGGTCTTTAGATTTCTTTAGACAAATTCAATGTCTGTCTTAACCTGTTCACCAAAAGAAAAATTTTTTACATAGTTTTTCACTTTTTTTTGTCCAAACTTCTGTTTCAGCACTCACTCAACCAAAAAATGGGGATGACATAAAAGGTGTTATGAAAAGAAAATGGATAAATCAGAACTACCCACAGTGTGAGCCTTCTTTCATGATCCTGGAAAACAAGTGTACAGTGAGGAGGAAAAAAAAAATAGTGAGTTGAAAGATTCTTAATTGATCAAACCAGAAAAACTTCAAGATGAAAGAGAAGGAAGTTGAACTTTTTTAAAAAAGATAAGTGGACAAAAGTGCCTTTGGTAACTTGTGCCTGGTTTCTCTGGCTGGATATCAGGTATGTCCTGTGCTCTCTTTGCAGGTGGGATTTCCTGTGACACCTGCATGGATCTTTGCCAGGGAAAAGTGCAGAATTGGGCCACAGTCAGCTCTCAAATGTAGATTATTCCAGGTGAGACAACCTGGCTCATCCTGTGGGCAACAGAACAAAGATTTTCTCCCTGACATTAAAGATACGGATTATCTTTCTGTCCCCAATGTTTCTGAGTTTTAAATGTCGGATTCTTCCATCAACTCTACATATTATAAGAAGCAATTGGTCTGCTTACAGATACATCCGGGCTTCTCTTTTTGGGAATATAACTTAAAGTGCTTCAGGAGAGCAGTTAAGGATAAGTCCAGGTGGCTGTAGTGCTAAACTGGGGGAAATAATTCCAAGATTATAAACAGCAGGTAAAATCCACAGAGGAATGAAAACTCAAATCCAGGATTTCCTCAGTTTAAGGTGTGATTTCTCTCAGACTTCCAGAGTAATTTCTGGTTGTATTAATGAGAGAAGGAAGGCCTCAAAATGTGAGGAGAGAGCAATAATTCTGCTGTTACACCAAAACTCTGTGTGTGTGCTCCTCATTCAGTTAAATTTTGGCTTTTTCCTCATTTATTTTATTTTAATAAAGTAAAAAAATGCAAACAAAAATTACCTGTAACCTTGTAAAGGTGGCGACCATGTTAAAACTAAAACCTATTAATAAACTGGATTTATCAATTAATGGCCTGCAGATACAGAGACTAAATAACTCCCTGATTTCCAGACAGGGATGGTGGGATCCACTCCCATGGTTGCTCCAGAAAACTTGTTTTTCAGCTGCTCAAGCTGTAATTATTTAAACTCTGTTAGTAAATTTAATATCTGTCACTCTGGCTCCTTTTTCTCATTAACTATGAATTTGAACATGGTCTTAAGGGGAAAAGAAAAAGAAAATCTAAATTTCTGGGTGTTTCTGTCCCAAGATACCCTGTATCAGAAAGTAGGATTCCAATTTGTCTTTTGATTTAAAGTTCAGCAGCTTCTCAGATGGTTATGTAGCAACTTTCTTTCAAGTTAATCCTAGATTTAAGGAATAATAAAAAAACATACCAGAGGTGCTTCTTACTGCAGCTTTTTTGCTTTTATAGCATTAAGGTTGATAAATATTAACCAAATATTTTGAGATAAATGCATGATTAATTGTTCTTATCCTAAACTGAGTCTCTGGGAAGCAGAGAAGCCTAAATTCTTTCCTCAGTGGAGTGAGAGCATGGTTCCTCCATTAATTCAGGACACTGGTGGGACAATGAAGGAATTGCATGTTGGCAACTCACATTTCCTCTAGCCTCTGGATAAAAGATTTGAGTTTTGTGCTTGCTGCCAATCCTTTAACGATCTTACACACCCTATAATCACCCTAAAAATTTGGAATAAAAGGGGAAAAAAAAGAACTGAAAAGGAAAAGAAAAATCCTGCGGGCTGCCTTAGCCAAATATCTTGGACTTGAGAGCTATTTGATCATTAGTCTAAGTATGGATAATCAGTGTAATGGTAAATAAAGAAATTATACACTGAAATTGAAAAATCATTTGGTAAAGGCCCAAAGAATTATTACTTTTCTGGAAGCTAACATTCCCAGTGAAAGGAAAATGCTATTTCCCCCTCACTGTGTATCACTTCTTGAGGTGTTTCTCTGCTCTGTGTGTTTGTATTTTTATAGCACTTCAGTGCTGGGATTTCCCTATGAAATGTGGCTTCACAGTCTGCCAAGAATGTTGAGATGTACAGAGAAACTACATCTTCATCATGAATAGTTAACAGACATTAAACTTAGCTCAGGTTTTTAATATTACCTTATCTTCCACATTTGATTTCCACTGATTTTTGGGGCTTTTTTGGACTAAGTTTTATCTTTTAGATTGTCAAATAAAATTGGAAAGATATTTTCATTCAGGTTTACATTGCTAATCTTTGTGCTGAGGATGCTGTGGGAGGCTGAAGAGTCTTCACAAGAGACCAATTCACAAGAAGCCACCAGAAGAAGAGTTCCAAACACACACATTTGTAGAAAGCAGGGATTTGAGCCTGAAGCCTTTGCAATTGGGGCAGGATGATGCAATGACAAGGTTTGACTGTTAATAGGCAGGCAGGGCCAAAGAATTTTCAGACTTCACACCAGCTCTCTCAGCTATCTCTACATTGGAAAATTTTTGCCCCAAAAAATTCACAATCCAAAAATGAACAGAAAGAAGGAACAAAATTAATACCTATAATTATAAGATCATAGAATCATAGAATGCTTTTTTGTGGAAAGGGCTGTTAAAGGTCACCTAGCCCAACTCCCCTGGAACAAGCAGGGATATCTTCAACTAGATCTGGATGCTCATAGCCTCAAAGGAGGTGAGGGGAGATGGATAGAGATAGATGAGGAAAGGTTTGTGAAGAAATATGGAGAGAAATGAAGGAGACACGTGGAAGATGACATGGTTGGAAACACACCTGGAGGAGGGTGCCCTGTAAAAGAGGAGGTGCAGCTCTGTGGGGACTGTGACCCATGGGTGACCCCTGCCAGGGCAGGAACAGACATCTGCCCATGACAAAAAACAAAAAAACCCAAAAAAACCCAAGCCAAAACAAAACAAAACAAAAAGATCTGATGCATACAGCATCTAAATTCTTTTTTTTTTAGGTGTGCTTGGCTGGATCAAGGTGCTGTGATACAGGTCTGTATGGAATGAGGAGAAATTCACATTGCTTTGAAGCAGTGATGGTTGTGCAGGTTTCATAACCTTGGCTCTAGAAATGCAGCAGTCACACAGCAGCATGTGGCTCCATAACAGATTGAAAAAAAAATGCAAATAATTCCAATGCATGCAACATCTAAATCCTCTTATTTGAAGTATCAAGTCCACACAGTCACTGATACCAGAAACAGACTACTCTAGTATCTCCTCAGTATTCCTCTGGATGTTCTACTCCATGTGATGTGATCACATTTCTGGTGATTTGCTCAAACCTAATGAAAGAGCTATCTACAGTACTGGAAATGAAAGTTCACCTCAAATTATCCAGAAACCGTCCTCAGTACAAAACCAGTTTTCTCTGCCTCACATAGCCTATTGTCTTGACAGTCTCTTTTTTTTTATCAAATCAAGAATTTCCCACTTTTAATAGGCCCAACCTCTACCTCAGAAACACCACAGTCTTTAAATATCTTCTGGAGACAATCCCCATGTTTCTCACTGTTTAGCTGCAGCTCTAAATCTTCAACTTGTTTCCATCTCCTTTTTAATCTCAACGCCTCTTTTGCCCAATTTTAGATCACCTGAATTTGTCCTGGAAGAAAAGAAAAGAAAAAATTCTGCTTTTCTACAGGAAAACCCATCTCACAGCTGAAATTTATTTGTGGTAGTTAAACACTGTTATTTCATTTAAGTTGAGCAGTTGTTGAATATTAATGCTAGCTGTACAAAGAAAGCAGTCCTGGATGTGTTTCCTTTTTTTTTTTTTTTTGTGTTCCTTATCTCACCTGAGAGCACAGACAGCAAATAATGTAACTAAAATCATAGGACACAAAATCATTAAGGTTGGAGAAGACCTCTAAGGCCATCAAGTCCAACCATTGACCCAGCATTGCCAGATCCACCACTAAATCATGTCCCTCAGCTCCACATTTACAATTTTTTGAGCACTTCCAGGAAAAGTGACTCCACTATTTGCCTGGACAGCCTGTTCCAAAATTCAGTGCAAGGTAATGATAGGTGTGTTTTCATACCATGTATTCACCTTGGATTTTTGTGGTAGATAAGAAGTAATACCCCTTTTCAAATATAGTAATGTACTGTGCTTGTACAGTCAAATCAAAAAGACATAAGGGGAAGAGTGATGTTGAATCCCTCTGAAATCTTGAATACTCACGTATTCTATGGTTGCCTTCATGCTATACATAAAATTTGTGATATCAGAATCATATTATCTTCATGATATCATGTGACCCCTTTATACAGAGCCATTTTTTCTAGTATGGTGGGAATAAAGTTCCACCATTGTTTTTAGGGATTCAGTTTTCTGGGGATAATTGTCAGTACATTGGGCACAAAAGGCACCAGCTCTTCCAGCCCACAAATTAAGATCATAATTTGTACAAGAAATGTCCAACCACCTGAGTTCATTGAGACCTCTATGATCATGCTGAGGGTTGTGTTTTGACAGCTAGAAGCTGAAATGTATATTTATTTCTGGTAAAATAAACAGGATATAACCCCATAAAGGGGCAGTACTTAGTAACTATGTGCTAATCACAGTGTGTGATGTACCAAGAGACACATTTTTTGCTTTAACAAAATTACTCTATGTCGGAAAAAGTGAAAAGGCAAAAATACTGGATCTCATATCTCTTCCTCCTCCTCTAATTTGTGCAGCTTCCACTGGTCCAAGAACCTACCAAGACCTGTTGCAGGATAAAATAGAAAATGGGGATTGAATAATGATGGAGATTTTCCAAGAGTGAGATCTATGGGAGTGATTGAAAATCCAATGGCATCTTCCATGCAGTTAAATGTGAGTGGACAGTGGACAGAGAGGGCAATCCTGAGTTGTCAGCAGTGGACAGAACACTGACCTCAGAGGTTTTTGCCATCTCTAATTTTAATGGTTCCTTGAGCTGCATATCTTAGGAATACAGGCAGATGTATTTAAATTATTTGTGAGGTTTGCACATCCAAGGAATATTTTAACTGTTGTGACATCCTGTAATGGGCTTGGTGCAGAGAAGCCAGGAAAAGCAAACCATCCCCTTGGCCTGAATTGGCCAGGACATTCTCTGCTTTTTCCCACTGATGAAAGTTGTCATTTCTTCTGTAGTTCCCAGCGTGTGTCACTGGCAGAGAGGAGGGAGAAGGAAAAGGGGAAAAAGACAAAGAATTAAAAAGAAAAAAAAAATAAAAAAAAGAAAACCTCAAATCCTAAAAGTCATCATCACAAACTTGCCGCTGAGCGAAGTTGCTGTTTGGCTGAGCGTGGTGACTGCTATGCTGTGACAGATCCTGTCAGGGAGGCACTGCCCCAGCTTGCAGGTGTAAGCATGACCTATCAAACTGAATGGGAGCTGACAGAAGGGATTTCTGCGACGTGAAACGGAGAGCTGACATGAAAACAGTGACGTGTGAGGGACCGAATCACCGCGAGCACAACTGTCACAGATGATGTCCAGAGAAATGACAGGAGAATACTAACTTTACTTGATGTCAGTTTAGTTGTCCTTTGTGTTTGGAAGAGTAACTGCTAGGAAGGGAAAAAAAAATTTAAAACATACAAGGGAAAAAAAAAAAAAAAAGGGCAAAATAATCCCCGTGCACATCCATTTCAGCTCAACATCCAAAGCAGTTTTTTTGTCTTCTCACAATATTATTAGCATAATTTTATTTGTTGGAATTTTTTTTGACATTCCTTCTTCTGGCTAGCATGGTAGGTTTATAGAAACTATTTTAAGACTGATATTTTATTTAGTCTACTGACAACACCAATGAAGACCTGCTGTGACCACTGCTATCAGCTAATTACTTCTACTTCTACAAGGATTAAATCAGTTACCTTTTCACAGCAAGAAGTGAATATTTTCAGTATTTTCTCAGTATAAAAATTAAAACCATTCCCTTAGATACCTAAAGTTTGTGTCACATTGTTTTGCGGACTTACTGTATTGAAAAACACTTTATCCTTCTTCCTGCCATGATTTTGAGTAGCTCTTCAACTCTCTGGGCCAGGAACAATCTCTGCCTTGAGCTTTTCTAAGTGCAATAAAATCTCATCTAGAGCAGGCATCTCTAGTCTGTGTCTCATGGAAATAGCCTCAATGAAGAGTAGAAGTGGTTTAAACAAGTTGAGATTACAATAAAAACATAAACCTTCTCATCTTTTCATGGATTACTCAGCCTGACTGGGAGTGCTGCTGTTGGACAAACTCTAAAGACCCCAAAGTTCAAGAGACAGGAGATGAGTCACGACCTCCCTGCTGCCTCTGCCTGTGCCAGGTTGGATGGCAGGATTGGCATGAAGGCAGTGAGGTGTGAAGGAAGCCCTGGAAAGGAAAAAGGCTCCCACTTCTCCCATGGTTACTGCTAGAACACACCAGAAACACTCCTCCAACCCTGAAAGCAAAGTGGATTCTAAAATCCTTCCTTCCTCTGTGACCAAAATGCCCCAAAGTAGATTCAAATCCATTATTCTTATTTTTCTGAGCGAGCAGACATTGCCTAGGACAAATTACAGATGATGAGTAAAATATAGACTGGAGAGAGCTCCAAATGGTAAATTTCTTATTCTGTTGCTTTAGTGATTTGATGTGGTTTAAAACGCAAACAAACAAACAAACAGCCAGACAAAAATCCCCAAAATTCAAACAACTTTCAGGGTCAGGCTGGATGGGTCTTGGAGCAACCTGGTCTGGTGGAAGGTGTCCCTGCTTGTGGCAGAGGGTGGAATGAGAGGAGCTTTAACGTCCCTTCCACTCCAAACCATTCTGGGATTCTATGGATGGGGGTAACCAAAATATTTTTGTCTGACCTTGGGTGAGTCCCTTTCTTTTCCTTCACCTTTTTTCCCTGGATCTCAGCTGCTTGATCCATGGAGAGATTAATTTTCTTTCTGAGTCAAATTCCAAGTCTACAGAAATCTGTAGGAGCATTTCCATTGACATCTCAGGGCTCTGGACCAGCCCATCAGGAATTGTGCCATGCCTCGTTCAGATGTGGAAAAATTGCATTTGAAGCCTCCAAATGCTTCTACATTGTAAATAATAGTCAACATTTCATCAAATTAATTCCGCTGGCTATCAAATCAGATCATGTTTACAGCTGATCAAAGCCTGAAACATTTGTTTATAAGCAATGTCTTTATTTTCATTTGTTCTAGTTGAGGAGGGAAAAAAGCCAAAAATTCAGAAATGTCTTAGAAGGTGGAACTGCTGAAGCATCTTCTTTTAGAAAATTAATACAACCTTATTAAAATGCTATGTATACACAGCCTGAAATGTCTTTTTTTTTCAGGTGAATGACATATTGAAGCAAAACAGTAAAATTATTAAATTTGAAACTATTGAAACAGTGTCAAATTATTCTTGATGTGCTGGATTTTGTTGAATTACTGTGCATCAACAGTAAGTTAGAATTTAGTGAAACCCCCCATTTTCTGACAGAAAATGATTTTATCCAAAACCAATTTAGTCTCCTCTAACACCAATTAATTCCGATCATAGAACAAATCACATAATAAATGGTACATGTGATCAAAGGTCTAACAAGTTGCTCAGAAATGTTGAGACTATGTGATAGATTTTCTTTCTTTGGGAATCATAAGCAGATAAGGCAGCAGCCACAATGTGATAAAAGACTTGGAAGAAACAAACTACCTGTAAACATTTCCCATTCATTATCTTGGGTTTCTGCAACCGTGTGACAAATCATTAGTCGTAGTGTAAGGCAAGCTTTAAAAATGTAATTACTTAATCATGCAGTTAGTTCCCCATCAATCCTACCAGCACTTGTTCTTAACTAGCTTTAAAGAACAAAATTAGGAGTAATTTGTAAGCAAAAGTAATTGAGGCAAGGCTGATATTGCCAAGGTGTTGACAGCAGTGCACATGGTGTTTTTTTCTTTTAATTCCCTGGCAAAGCAGTGGTCTGCAAACTTTGCTGAGCAGCACTGCTGGCTGGTGGAGGCTTAAAACCTGTCCTGGTGTCCCAGAATCAAGGTCAGGAATGGGAATTGTCCTCATGGGTAGCAGAAAAGGGGCATAGGATGAAGAATGGTGGGTCCCTGAGATCTGGATATTAGTTCTGCAATGAATCCTGTTTGGATTTCAGAGATTGCAGCATCTGTACCAGCACAGAGCCAGAAAAGGGAAAGGATATGTTGAGAGCAGGAAGAAACAGAACTTGTAGTCAGTGGATTTCATATTTCATAAAACTCCAGGGGCTCTAAAATAGGGTAAAGTAAAAATGGCTGGTGAATGGAAACTTTTTAATGTGGTCTTATGTTTCACTGGAGACTGTAGATTAATCAAAGCTTGAACTATCAGAAGTGGGGAAAAAAGTATTTTTAACCCTCTTTTCACCCGTGAACGTTATGAAGAATGATTTGAAATTATTCAAGAGTCTGGTCCTGTCATTGGCAAGGGTGAAAAAGTCTAGTGCCTTGATTTTAATCCACTTGTGAACTGCATTGTCTGCATGTGGAAAAAACAATGTGGGCAGCAGGTGCAGGGCAGGGATTGTCCTTCTGTGCTGGGCACTGGTGAGGCCACACCTTGAGTCCTGTGTCCAGTTCAGGGCCCCTCTACTCAGGAATGACATTGAGGGGCTGGAGTGTGTCCAGGGAAGGGAACAGAGCTGGGGAAGGGGCTGGAGCACCAGGAGGGGCTGAGGGAGCTGGGAAAGGGGCTCAGCCTGGAGAAAAGGAGGCTCAGGGGGGACCTTGTGGCTCTGCGCAAGTCCCTGACAGGAGGGGACATCCGGGGGGAACAGGGACAGGACAAGAAGAATTGACCTCAAGCTGTGCAAATATTTATGAAATCAGGCAGTGAAATTAAAAACTAGATTTTTATTAAAAAAAAAAAAAAAGATTGATTTTTTGCAAGCTTTCTTCTTCTTGGCAAGATTAAATTGCCATGCAGGATACTGCAGATGGAGGTAGACTGTTCAGCGAGATTCCTCTACACCTGTCAAGTACACCATGGAGAAGAAAAAGACTGAGAATAGCCAAGGCAAATGGAAAAATAAAAGTAGAGTTTTCCAAAGGAAATTTGCCTACTTTTATCAAATATTTAATGAAAGCTTATTTACAGATGTGTCTCTTTTGAAAATTGGTTGCTTCTTTTAGGGAAATTTGGTCCTAATTTGGGAGGATGAGGAGATGTTGGATCAATTTTCACTCTTTTGCAGCATTCAGCAAGGCATGATGAAGTAAGAACAGACCAAAATTAAGAGTTTTCTGATACTGTGATCTGTGCTCTCCCAAATGCTTGCAGGGATTAAAGGAAGAGAGTGGTTTTTCAAAAAGAGAATCCTTCTGCTCAGGGATGAGGGGTGGAGAAGGATATTCAAAGGGAATGTGATCTGAAGAAGGAAGTGGAAATGGCTGGTGAAGGTGAAAGTTCACCATAGAAACTGTCTCTATCCCAGCTCAACTGAAACTTATTAAGTGATTGCAACCCATTTCTTTTCAATAATTGTGCCTGTGGGTTTATTTAGGACATGATGTTGAATGATCTCCAAAGGCACAGTCCTTGTGACACCTGATAATGATCACAGTGTGTTTGTGCCATCCACCTCGTCTCCACCAGGGGTTGGGGGGTTTAATAAGAACAACACAATCAGCTCATTTCAGTAACTTCTAAATTACTTGAAACTCTGGCTATTAAAATCTTGCCTTTTTCCCATGCTCCTGTCTTGACTGTGAGTTGCAAATAGGGAGGGAACAGAGGAAAAGTTACTTTGATAGGGCAAGGATAATTTGGCTTCAAAATGTAAGAAGGAATATTTAGATGAGATATTAGGAAGAAAATTTTCCTTGTGAGGGTGTTGAGGCCCTGGCAAAAATTGTCCAGAGAAGCTGTGGCTTCCTCATCTCTGGAAGTGTCCAAGGCCAGGTTGGACAGGGCTTGGAGGAATCTGACCCGCTGGAAGGAGTCCCTGGCCATGGAAGGAAGGTTGGAACTCATTGGTTTTTGAGGTCTCTTCCAACCCAAACCATTCCAGGGTTCCATGAAGTGCTGCACACTCACAATGTGATGCTTTGCATAATGGCATTTCAGAGGCATGGAGGAAATCATCCCAAGCAATGTGCTGAGGTAGCTGAACTTAGTTTCCTTAGAGACGTTGTGAGTGTGGACCATGATTTTCATTTGCTGTTCTAACCAGCAGATATTTCAGCAACAGGAACAAGAGTGTTTGCCTCTAAGGAGGGGGATTTTGTACTCAGTAACATTTAAGGAAAGATGAGCCAACTTGGCGCATCCAAAACCCAGGAAAAAGGCAAAGTCAACTCACCCAACAGAAACCATTTTCTCCTCATGAACTCTCACCCCAACCTCTACACTTTCTAAACTCTTAGGATGGGTCTTTTTTAAACAATTCATAATGCAATGGTACCCAGTATTTAATAAAACCACTGAAACTCTTTCACGGTGCCACAGATTCACTTGCTGAACATGTCATGAGGCAAAATTTTATAGGCATTGTAAAATCTTTTTACCACACACAGCTGCATTACCCAAAATGACTCAAATCTGCAGGGCATCTGAAACACACACTACAGCAATAATAGGTTTTGCTGCTTAAAAAGTGATTATGACTAATGCACAAAAACAATTATCACCAAGCTTAATTGCAAAGGATTAAGCACAGCATATATATGTATATAACTATGCATACATGCATTTAAATTTATGTTCATATACATCACATTCCATATCTAGGTTCTTACTAGGAAAGAGGATCTAACAAAAATAAAGATGGGGGAATATAAGTATTTCTGGAGGAAAAAAAAAAAGAAAAGAATATAAAGCAATAAATAACCCCACAAAACCAAGAAAAATCTTGTTCAACAGAAGATATGGAAGTGAGCCAGAAAGCACAGACAGTGATCTGAGTGTTAAGGGGGTTTACTGAGAATGATTATATTAAGTTCTGTTGGAGCTGAATGTTCATTGACAACTCTCATATTGGGAGTGATCTGCAATTGATCCTCAGGTGAAGACAGCAAAACATGAAAAAAGTTAAATTCCATTTATTCTTTGCATATATGTTCCCATTTTCCAGGAACGTAAGTTTTAAAATAATTAATGAGCCATAGATACAACCTGTGTTTTTCATTTATTCCCATCCTTGGAAGTGTCCAAGGCCAGGTTGGACAGGGCTTGGAGCAAACTGGTCTAGTGGAAGGTGTCCCTGCCCACAGCAGAGGATGGAATAAAATTAATTTTAAGATCCCGTCCACCCAAATTGTCCTATCTTCTGTGGTTTCTAAAGTCTGAATTACCTTGTCACTCATGAATTTTTGCTAGCTGCTTTATGAAAGAGCTTATATTTTTTGCCTCAATAACCATATTTTCATGAACTTCCATTCCTAAATTATCTGCCCCATGTACCGAAATTCTTCCAGGCTGTCAAGATTGTCTGTCAGTATGATCTGTTGAAAGGTGCTGTGTTCCTACACTGGCTAAATCCAGGTCAGGACACAGCATTCCACACCTGGTTACTGCTCAGCCCCACCAGCTCCAGTCAACTCAGTGTATACATAAACTTTTCTTATAAACCAGCAGAACAGGTACCAACTGCTTTATTACAATCATTGTTTGATGAGGTTATTGTTATTTTTTTTTTCTGAGCTTCCAGCAGTGATGGTCCTTAAGGAAGGAGGCAGTTGTGATTAAAGCAGAAACAATTAGGAAAAATGAGCTAAATCCTCAACTGTTGCCAGCTTCATTGACTTCAAGAAAATTAGGTCAACTGATGTCAATTGGGGGCCCCACCAGTTGAGTTATCTCTTCCTTCTGCTCCAGGCTTTTGCTGTGACCTTCAGTAATTACACCATGCAGCAGGCACACAAGTAGAGAGACTAAGTTGTTTAAAATGAGGTGGATAAAAGAGAAGAAAAAAATACAATGATTGTTATTAGTATGAATTGCAGTAAGGCCCATAGGCTGGGAAAGGCAATATTTGTAGTGTGCAATCAAACATGGGTAGGATGATGCCTGGGAACACTCTGTTCCACCAGCAAGGCTCTGTCAAGCAATCCTCTCACCCCTGGCTGTGGATCACTGTGTTAATAACTGTGTCAAGGCTTCCTTGATTGTGCTGCTACAGATGAGTCGTTTGATGCAGCTTTTTAGACTCTGAGGCTGTGTTTGAATTAGCAAACCTGCAGCAGCAGGTCAGTGGCACAGTGTATCTCCTCCCATTAAATCCTTAGCACAGCCACTGGGTTGTGTTTAGCTGTGTTTTTATAGAAAAACTCACACAAATGGTTTGGGCAACAGCACTGGAACATTCCCCATCAGCAATTTGGATTTGAAGGTGATGGTGACTGTGTGTGTGGATATAAAAACTGCTGTGCCAGGTGCTCTGACTCCCAAAATGATCCCTGGCCCTGTGGAAATATGCAACATATGAAGCTGAATACAATCCACTGTAGCTCTGTGCTATCTGTTTACTCTATACTCAGATATCCCCTATGGAAAACTGAGGTTCCTGAATTTATGGTGGACAAAAATTACTTATTGACTTAAAGACCAGCAAAATGCAGGCATTCTGCTAGGCTGCTCTACAGGTATGGATCTTAGGATTGTTTTGACTGGATTTATTATTTTTTTAAATAATTAGAATCCCAAAAATTTTGGGCCCATAGTGATGCTTTATGATTTATGTTTTATTAAAGACTGATTTCATAGAATCTAAAATTTAAGCATGTGGCATTAGCTCCACAGCTGCTACAGTGGAAGGAGAGACAGACTTCTTCAGAAGAAAATTTGCCCCATATCTCTTAGATGTGTCTCTCCAGATGGGACAAATTTCCTTCTGGATGTGCACATCCTCCTCTATCAACCATTAAGGGAGCCCAGTTGAGTTGCTTGGAATGTATGCCTGATGTTTTAATGATAAAATTAAGGAATGAATCACATTCACAGACCTGAGGTTTATTAAAGGAGGCTAGAACTTCCAAAACCCTATGAAAGTTAATGGGAATTAGGTGTTTAAAGCCAAAATTTGGGTAGAACAGGGCTGGTTCTCCTAGAGAAATATAGAATTTTTTTTCTGTTTTTTTTTTTTTTCTGATCAGACTCACTCACATGACATTCTGATTAGGCAGAACAACATCTTGAACTTTTGAAGGATATCTTAAAAGTTGAAATTCAGTTGTTTGGAAACCAGAGGAAAAGTTATGCAAACCCTAGAAAAAGTTAAAATTTATGTAGTTATTTTTTTCATAGACTTTAGATATATTTGAGTTTTTTCATATTAATGTTGTATTTGAAAAATTCATTCTTTTTTTTTTTTTTTTTTACTGGTGATAAACTAGACCTTTCTTGTTAAAAATCTGGCATCTTTTAACAATTCAAATTTGAGAAAATGTCAGCAGAAAAACCTGATATTTTAGTCAAAGGCTGCTGTGTTTTGCATTTCTGATGAAAAAAAAATCAGGAAAAAAAATTTATTAGCTCTTTAGGAGAACATCTGTTTGTGATTGACTTAAGTCATTAGTCTGGTGTTTTTGTCTTGCTTCTTTTTTTTTTTATTTTTTTCCTCTTGAGAACCGAACTTCAATCTTCTTCCTATCCTTTCTAATAAAAATCCCCCATTTTCCCCTATCAGTTTTGAAGAGACCAAAATGTTCCATTTTCACGAGGGGGAGAAAATAGCAGTGATTAAGTCGAGCTCTACACCTCTCAATAGAAAACAGATATTTTTTATGGAAAGCGGCCACAGCTGCACATAACAACATGCATTAGTGCATCTTGCAGGGAAATGAAATCGAACAGCAAGACACGATCATAAGCCTATCTTGGAGTGTAGTCAATTTGTCCAGTAAATATTGTGGCATTAACAGTTTTATTTGTTGATCATTTCTGATGTTAATGGTAATGGGCCCCTTTGGTATTGGGATATTTATGTCTGACAGCGTGGTGCAATTTACATTAATAAGACTCATTAATTTCAGATGGTTTCCACTATGGAGGAAGGAAATATTAGAAGTGTTTTGTGGTGGTTTTTTTCAGCATCAGTCTCTCTCTCTATGCAGCACAGAGCCACTAAGCTACATGGCTGTACAACAATGAATGCTCCCTTGTTGTTGCTACTAACGATTTCCTTGCTTGCCAAAGTTGAGGGTGGGTAGCTGCCTCTTGGAGGAACTATCTTGCTTCCACATTTTCTTAGATTTTTATTCTTTTCCTTAATTTTTTGAGTTTTGTTGTTGTTGTTGTTGTTTGGTTGGGTTTTTCTTTTTGGGGTTTTTTTTAAGTTGCTTGGTTCACTGGCTTTTTGGTCTGTAGAATTCATATTCTCAAGCAAAACCAAGAAGCATTTCTATTTCCTCCTCCCATTTCCTACATCCTCTTGGCTTCCATGATGATGACAATCCTGGCCATCATTTAGAATCTGGATGCTAAAATTAATTACAACTTTGTGGGAGGATCTATAAGAGAAATGACAATTCCTTCCTTGAAAATGGTAGGAATGACTCAGTTCTTTCCTGCGTTCAATTTTTATAACAGGAAATAGAAAGCTAATTACTGGTTATTAAGGGCTTTCTAAATCTCTCTCTCTTTTATTAGTTGGACAATGAACAGTTACTTTGTATGAGATGGGAAAAGTCAAAGCAAATAATTTATTGGGACTGATTTCCATAATGGGTTTTCAGGCACAGGCTCACAGCACTGGCAGCTGACATGACAGCCACTGTCCTGCCTTAGCTGCAAAATGGTTTTCATTCTTCATGAAAATGGAAAACTCAGTATTTTAGCTCTTTAGAACTGAGACAGATGTACTGGACAAAAGTGCAGTGACTCATACTGTCTAATTCCACAATGTGAAGATTTTGGTTTCATTTGGGTTGAGGGTTGGTTTTTGTTGGCTTTTTGGTTTTTTTTTTTTTTTTTTTTTTCAATATCATCTCTTATTTTATTTTGCAATCTCTAAAAAACATAAATTTGAAAATGTGCTCTTTTTCAAGAAACCCAGAAAACATGATACTTTCCTAAGGAATGAATTTAAGCAGTTAATTGTATAGGTAAAGCTGAGGAGTAGGGCTTTGGAATTAAAATGTGAAGGTTTAGTCCTGGGGGGAAAAACCCAAAACAAACAATGAGGGTTTTAGTCAGATCTGATTGAAAAAAAAAGAGAGTTGGGGTTGTTCAGCCCAGAGAAGAGAAGGTTGCAGGGAGGCCTTAGAACCCCTTCTGGTACCTAAAGGGGCTTCAAGAGAACTGGAGAGGGACTTTGAAAAAGGACATGAAGTGCCAAGACGGGGGAGAATGGTTTCAAACCCACAGACCACAGGGTTGGATTATAGATGAGGAATAAATTCTTCCTTCTGAGGGTGGTGAGGCCCAGAAAAGTGGTGTCCTGGAAATATCCGAGGCCAGGATCATACCATGGTTTGGGCTGGAAGGGACCTTAAAGGTGATCGCATTTCATACACTGCCATGGGCAGGGACATCTTCCTCTATCCCAGGTTGCTCCAAGCATCATCTAACCTGGTCTTGGACATGTCCAGGGATCCAGGGGCAGCCACAGCTTCTCTGGGCACCCTGTGCCAGGGCCTCACCACCCTCAAATACTTCTTATACCTTCATATTCTCTCCAGGTGTTTCTAACCACTTTTTTTTTTTTTTTCATCTGTTCTTCTTTCACTGATTGAATAAAGAGATGAGGTTAGATGAGCACAAATAGCCCTGCACAGATTTCTCCCTTTTTCATAACTCGTTGACAGTTTCATTATTTCTGTTCAAACGAACCGGAAGCGTAAATTCACGCTCTTCCCTTTTGCCTGACTGCAGGCAGATGCTGAACAGCAGTGGGAAAAATTGTCTCCCCATTTCCCTGGAGCTAGCCAAAATTGCTGCCCCTGGAGCTGAGTGAGATTTCAGGGGCAAGCTGAGAAATGCACATTTCTCATGATGATGTGCTGATTAAACTTTCCTCTTTGTGTGTTCACATCCTTTTTTTGCATCAAGGACCACAGTGGTGCTGCCTGTAATGCAAACTGCCCCTCTGTGGGTACTTTCTAATGCTGCCAACAAAAAAAGGCAATAACACAGTAAAGGAAGGTATAAAATAAATATCACAATGCAATGGAACAAGTTTACTATGCTGAATTAATGTCCTTATGGTACCATCATATTAACGCTCCAATTCATATTTACATGGTGACTGCACAGAAATACAGATTTTTATTTTCTTCCAGTGTCCCTCCTTCTTTGCAGCCATACAGTTGTCATTCATATGAGGAGTTTGTGGGTACCACCTACTAATTCCCCAAGATGCAACTTTATAAATGCACCAGGCAATATCGGGGTAAATCCTCTGCAGGCTGGGTAATGAATCAAGAGCTGAAGTGCCAAGGAAGACTTGGGGTGCTTGGCATGTTTGGAGGTGCTGGTGGGTGAGAACTGGCCATGTCCCATCTGTGTGCTCTGGGACTCAGAAACCCCCATGCCCTGGGCTGATTCTCCACTGTGGGCAGCAGAGGAGGGGGGAATTCTGCCCCTCTGCCCTGAGCAGGTGAGACCCCACCTGCAGAGCTGCCTCCAGCCCTGGGGTCCCAGCACAGAAGGACACAGACCTGACATGACCACTAAGATTATCAGAAGGATGTATCACCTCTACTATGAGGAAAGGCTGAGAGAATTGGGATTCTTTGGCTGGGAGAAGAGAAGGCTTCAGAGTGACCTGATTGTGCCCTTCCAGTACCTGAAGGAGCTGACAAGAAAGGTGAAGACAGTCTGTTTTCAGGGGCATGGAGTAATAGGCCAGAGGGGAATGGCTTCAGACTGAGGGTAGGTTTATACAGGATTTTAGGAGGAAATTCTTTATTCAGAGGGTGGTGAGGCCCAGGCACAGGTTGCCCAGAGAGGCTGTGGCTGTCCCATCCCTGGAAGTGTCCAAGGCCAGGCTGGACATACTTGGAGTAACCTGGGATAGTGGAAGATGTCCTGCCTATGGCAGGGGGGTGGAACAAAATGAGCTTTAAGATCCCTTCCAACCTAAAGCACTCTATGATTTTGTGATTCTAATAAAGCACAGTCAATAATCCCCTTTTATCAACACAAGGATGTACCTTAAGACAATTCATATACTTAGGGGCAGATTCACCACCTATGAGAATTAAGACCTAATTCTGGCTGTCTTCTCCAACCAAATCTTACCAATACTTGAAAGGGATGTAGTCTTTAATGTGAGTGAATAAGAATCAGAGACTTATTTTTCATTTTTTAGGATAGGTGTAGATGGGAATCATATTAGATTGCACCCTAATATAAAAATCTATAATTATTTATTTGTAATTGTGCCAAAGCTGAGATATTTGGCTTGGAAATTATTTGTCCAGAGTTTACATCCAGCTGCTTGCTTTTTATTTTTGTTTTAGCCTTTTTCCTCTTGAAGGGTAGTGAGTCTGATTTTTTTTTAATCTTTTGAAATGTTTATACTAAAAGACCTTACTATTCAAAAGAACAAGAAGAAAGAATCATGAAGATATTATTAGTCCTGCTTGAGGAATCACTTAAAACAAGATCAGGGATGTTGTTCATGTGAAACCTTCCCAGATTTGGATGAACTGTAATTTTTTTGGAAACTGCTCATAATAAGACAGTGCAATTATCCAGTGGTTTAGTCTGAACTCAGCATGATTCAGCCTCTCATGTCTCCTGCAAGACTGTAGATCCTTGTCTGCTTTTCCAGCTCCCTAGTCTCAGGGCTGGGCAGCCTGGGACTGGAAGACTGTAAAATACATGGAGACAAGGGAAAACCTTATGAGCAGTTCAGCAGGTGGCTTTTGATGTGGTGGTAGAGAGCTGCAGCCAACTCTTGCTGCTGGATACCTCTGTCTATGGGAGCTGGGGTTGATTCCTGTGGGTAGATTTTTGCTGCCAGAGTGCAGATCAGAGGAAGGAAAAAGAAACTGCAGAGTCCATAAAAAAATTATGGGATGTAGAAATACAAGTTTGATTTTGTTGTTGTTTCTAGGTTTTAAACATTAGGTGATCAAGGTGATTACCTGGACTGAGAAATAATTCAGGTTGTTTTTTTTATGGAAACCAAATGACAACATGCTGTTGGAGCCATTGCAGGGGAGAACACAAAGATGCTCTGAGTGCTGGAGCCCCTCTGCCCTGGAGACAAGGCTGAGAGTTGGGGATGTCCATCCTGGAAAAGAGAAGACCAAGGGGACACTTTAGTGACCTTTCCAGCACCTAAAGGGGCTCCAGGAGAGCTGGAGAGGGACTTGGGACAGGGGATGGAGGGACAGGACACAGGGAATGGCTTCCCACTGCCAGAGGGCAGGGTTAGATGGGATATTGGGAAGGAATTGTCCCTGTGAGAGTGGTGAGGCCCTGGCACAGGGTGCCCAGAGAAGCTGTGGCTGCTCCTGAATCCCTGGAAGTGTCCAAGGCGAGATTGAATGGATCTTGGAGCAATGTGGTCCAGTGGAAGATGTCCCTGCCCATGGTAGAGGGGCTGGAATGAGAGAATATACTGATAATGTACCTTCCAACCCAAATCTTTCTCTGAATCTCTGATTCTATTCTATCAGATCTTCAAAAAAATTATCTTAAGGAGTAGTTGTATGCTGGCAACCTTCATCCTGGAACTGCTAAATTTCCGAATTTTCATATCCTGGGAAGATTCTTTATTTGCTTAAAATTTTTATTAGCTGAAATTTGTGTCTGTCACCATCCAAGTGAACCTACTAATTTTTCCCTGTAGTTCTGAGTCTATCCATGTCCTGTTTCAAAGAGCAGGCACTTTACTACTGGGCTTCTCACTAAAGGCTTCAGCCTATTTTCTCCAAGAAAACCGAGGAAAAAGAAATAAATTACTTGTAACCACTCTCAATGCCAATTATCAAGTTATATATAAATACTGCTTTTCCCACCCAGGGACACAGACAGCTGCTTAGACATAGCAGTACAGAAATCACCTTCTGAAAGGTGCCCATGTCCTTGACAAGAGCACCAGGATATTTCTGTGGGACAGCTGCATTTGCAGTTGTTCCTCCATATCTGAATGTATTCCCTAAGTGGATTTGCTCTTGGTTCTCTGCTGAAAACAAGGTTCCCATTCTCAGTGGTGACACAGCTTGAAATAAATCTATGTTACCTAAAAAAAAAGAAAAAGCCACCGTTAAGAGTAAATTAAAGCAGATACGTGGGCTTTGATCAAGTTACAAGCAGGCAGAAGTGTTAATATACTGGAGCATTTTCACAGCGGAAATGAATTACACCATGGGCCATGCAACTGTAAAGTCGAGCGGAAATTGTAACAAAAAAAAATCAACGACTGAGTCTAAACTGTGAAGGATGTTGGCAAATGTCCAGGAAAAGGTATGGCTGGTGCCAAGCTTGCATAAAAGAATGGTTTAACAGTCACTCCAATTGCTATAACTGCTGCTTCTTTTTTTTTTTTTTCTTTTTCCTCTTTTTTTTTTTTTTTTTTCCTTTTAGCTGTTTTTCCTATTGTAACTAATCTCATTAAATAAGGCCCATTGTCTCTCCCCCTCAGACAACAGGCTCATTCAGAGAAGCTGTGCCATGCATTGAGATCCTCCAGTAGGGTCTGAAAGGGACAACAGCACATCGTAAAAAATAGGATGGATTGAGTGTGTTCCACCCTGAAAGGCAGGAAAAAGCCTTCACAGCATGTCTGAAATTCAGCACCATTTGAAGACATCTATTGGAAAAGCTTGTGTGAAATCCTATCAATGTTTAAGATTATTGGGAGGTGGGAGAGAGGAGAGTTTTGGACATGTCTGATGATTCCGTAAACCTATGACAGTGCGACAAAAGAGGGGATCAGCCACAGGGATTAGTCTGAGGGTAACAGAAGGAAGGCAAAATGTAATGCAGAGAAAGGTCAAGTTTGAGGATCCAATACAACTCCCTCAATGGAAATGGGAAGTTTTGAATAAATTAATTAGAGAATTCAAGCAACTCTAGTTATAAAATACCTCATCACCTATCCACCCCTTCCCTTTATTAGAAGAACACTTGGTTGAATGAATGTTGATGATGAAAAAGCTTCTCAGAAAGTAAAAGAAATAACACAAAACTTAGTTCTATCCAGAACACAGAGATAGATAAAATAACATCCTTATAACGATTACTATGTGTAACCAGTGTAACTAAAATTCCAAGAAAAATCTAAGTATTTGATGTCATATATCATTCTGACGCCCTGGGAGAAGAGACCAACCCCTGCCTCTGTTCAGCTCTCTCTTTTAGGTGGTTTAAATGTTCAGCTTAAGCTCTCTGCACCTCCCCTGCAGGATCTTGTAGAAAGCTGATGGCTAATACACTGAGTGTTCTATTTAAAGGGAAAAACAATTAAGGGTTTGACTTAGAATTTCTTCATCTGAATGTGACCAATACCTTTCAGTTTTACTACAGGAGGTCAAGGTCTTTTGGACTTTTGGCCATCACTGAGCAGCACATGCTGTTGTTGAGGAAAATTTCCCTGGTTAGGAAAAAACCAACATATGGATAGAAAAACAAATATATGGGCAGATAATCTTCAGTTATGAATATTATCCTCAGTGCAGTGATAGCTAAAATGTCAACTTCCAGATGAGTTTCCATTCAATGTTGCACTTATGGAGGACACTAAGGGGAATCCATGTGAGTTAAATAACTTGTATTCTGAAAAAGGGTATTCTTGCTAAGGAAATGCAGCACAAAGCAAAACTGAAACATCACAGAACCTGTAGCAATAGGAACAAATCACAAATATTAAGTAGATTAATAATAACTGTCATGTCTCATCCCAGAAGTTTTATCCCTCAGCTTTGGCACTTCTCTGCACAGTGGTTTTCATTAGTGCTTGCAGTTAAGAACAGCAAGAATCTGTTCTTTCCATTTCCATTAATATTTTAAGAAACAGAGGCACTGTGGGCAAATCAAACTCAACTGGAACTTGAGGTAAATCCCTCAGCTGCAGCCAATTTGGATCCCATTTTACACAGAGCTAATCTAGATTTAAACCTGCTGAATTAGACCTGAGGTCTCACATTCAGCTCAGCAAGAGCTGACTCAGATTTTTTTTCTCAGATGTAAGAAAACTCTGGATGCTCATCTGGTGTGAGCCATCTATGTACAGCACTGGTGTCATCAGAGCTATTTATATTTAATTCTCTGTAGAGGGAGATAAAATTATTCACAATTTATACCTCTTGATCCGCATCCCCTGTGGTTTTAGTGCTTTACATAAAAGTTTAGTACCTGGACAGTTGCTGAGTGATACATCTGGTCTGGTGGTTCAGTGACAGAGGTGTTTCCCCTATCATTAGTTTAAGCTATTTGCAGAGTCAGGAAAAATATTGCTGGTTACTTTTAATATTTGAATCATCCAATAAAGTGTTTGACTTTAATAAAAGTACTTTTCGTGTCTTGCCCATGACATTGCCTGGGTAACATGCTACTAAGTGGGAATGCACTGAAGAGTTATTTGATAACATCATGGATTTCTCCTGCATGTTTGTGTAGATGGATAAATTTTGAATTTTTTCAATGAAAATTTGTGGTTGTGAAAAAGTGTGGCCTCACCATCTATCTAAAAATTCCTTACAGAAATTCTGGGGATTTCCTTCCAGCTGCCACGTGTGATTACAAGGTAAATAATGTCCACGTATTGACACTCTTTCAAATATTTACTGTGCTTTGCATTCATTTATAGAGTTTGTTGGGCTTTTTTAAAGGAAAAAATGCTTATGCACTGTGAAATGAGATGAGAGTTAAAACTTTGTCGGATGCAAATCTTTGGAGAAATTTTGATTACTTTGTGGCTCTTACACATAAAAAGGAGCATAAAGGAGCACTTCTTGACACAATACCAGGAATAATGTGCATAATGAACAGCAGTAATTCACCTCCAGGCACATTATTAGTACCAGCTCTTCCGTAGGCTCACACAGTCAGAAGAGTCCATGCTGTTCTTCATTTTTCATCCATTGCTGCTGTTGGGCAGTATTATCATGAGAGTGGTCCACAGGTTTTTGGTACGGTCATGCTGCTCCAGAATCTCACCCCACCAAATCTGAGAATCACAGAATGGCTTGGGTTGGAAGGGAGCTTATAGCTTATCTTATTTCAACTTCTTGCTATGGGCAGGGACACCTCCCCCTATCCCAGGTTGCTCCAAGCCCCATCCAGCCTGGCCTTGGGCACTGCCGGGGATGGAGTAGCCACAGCTTCTCTGGGCAACCTGTGCCAGGGCCTCACTACCCTCACAGGGAAGAATTTCTTCCTAATATCCCATCTAAATCTACCCTCCTTCAGCTTTAGGCCATTCCCCCTTGATAGGGCAGAGCTTTCCCTTGCAAAAACTCTCTTTACAGCTGTATTGAACGTTCTCTTGATGTAGTGGGAGCTCTCCCTGAAGTCCTCTCCTTCCTCATCCATCACCAAAATGAACAGCATGGTTTGGGTAACAGAATAATTATTTAATTTATGAAGTTCTTAGACCTTCCCATTGCTTATTTACAGGAAGCTTTTCTATTCCTTATCCATAGTCCAAATACATTTACCCATCATTTTACTGGTATGTTAGGAATTTCTAACATTGCCTATTCCACCCACGTGCCAATAGGATATGGTGGTGTTTGGGACAGGAAGAGTGGGATCAACTTCAGCTAACTCCATCAGTCACAAAAATGAATTTTTAAATCTCAGCCATTTACCTCACCTCCTTTTAACTTTAAAGCATCAGCTCTTCTCTGAGGATGTTGGTTTCAGGCATCACATTTTTAATCACTCACAGGTGTTTCCACACTGCCTCACTTTTGTCAGTGGCACTGAGGCAGATTTTGGAGGGCAGCTCAGCTGTGTGAATGTGCAGTCTTCCTTCAGGATTCATTGTGACATTCTTCCCATCCTATTGACTGAATTAACTCACTCTTAGACCAAAAATGGGATCCAAAATGCTCTCATGGGAGCAAATATCATACATGTCTGGAGTTAGGAGAGCTGAGCCGCAGCTCAATGACTATGTTGGATGTAGTTGTCTATATGTGGAGTCATTATCCTGCTCAGATTTAATTTCACTTCAATTAAATTTTGATTTCTTTAATATATACTTTTTAAATTGTGTCTATCACCAATTGGCTCTCAATTTTCACTGCAGTTAAAATAAATGATTTCTATGTGTAATACATTTGCAATTCTCAACCGGACTTGCAGAATAAAACTCCAAACCCAGAAGAAAATCTGATCACTCCAAACCTTGTGAAGAAAAATATCCCATTTTTATTGAACTTCATGCTCTGTTCTGGCTCACTCTTATTATAAACTGCTGTTGATTATCTAATTCTTCTGGGCATATGAGCAATGCCAGAATGTCGGTTTTACATTAAAAGGATGTAGTTTAAAAAACAAAACAAAACCCTAAATACAGAAATAAAATATGTGTTTAATTAGGGCTTTAATCTTTCCTGAGCTCATTAAAGAAAAAAAAAAACAAAAAGTAGGGAATGGATGCCCATAGGGTCTGATAATATTTTCCTAGAGTGAAAACTGCTTCTACAATATATATTAGTAAACATCCATTTGTGTTAGTAATTAACTTCAGTGTTTTGGTATCCATTTATTTCTCCTGATTTCATGTTCCAGTCCAGATCATTGTTAAATGAGCAGCACCATAATAGCCCTGATAGAACTGTTTGGACAATTGTTTTTCAGTTAAAGCCGAGCCATAGCTGATCCCTATTTGCCCCACAGCTGGGCTTGCAGATCGCTCCAGACCTTTGCTTTTGGGCAGATGAGCTGGACAGCGAAAAATTCTATAAAAAATTCATATATTTTGAGGCTAGTGAACCCAAAATTAAGAATATTGAATTTCTTCAGGAAATAAAAATGGTGTTTTCATTAGGCTGCAATAACATTAAAAAAATATATATAAAGAAGAACGGGGGGGAAAAAAGGACAAATAAAAAGAACCATTTTAGGGAAAAAATGTTTAGAATACACAGAAAAAAGGCTTCTAGTATATAAATCTGTAAGCAGAAACTGATAAGCAAAGCACAAGAGGCATGAGGAAGCAAGTGAAATTCCTTCCTCCATTAAAGAAGTCATTGAAAATATCTGATGAAACCATAAATAAATAATCCCAGCACATAAATCTGGAGGAAAGAGGAAAATATATTGAAGGAGTAAGGATCACTGTAAAATTTCCAAATATTGTCCTGAAAAACCCAGAGATCTTTTTCAGTCACCGGTGTTGAAAGTGTTTCACTGATAGGAGGTAAATGTATCTCAAAGACAGGTGAGGAAGAGAGTGAAGGAAACAAACATTACCAAGTGGTTCAGAGGAAACTGAAAATACTTTACTGGTCATGTGAAGGACCAAAACAAAATATAAAAAGCAAATTAAAATGTTAATATTTTTCCTTAAATTACCAAATCTGAGCATATCTGTGCATATTCTTATGTCTATGTCCCCTGTCTGCAGATTTGTGGTGTGCATATTTAATGAGAAGTGCAGAACTATGTGTGTTGTTTTATATCATTAAACTCTTTTTTTCTCAGTCCTTTTCTAGAGGAAATATTTCCTATAGATGACTTACTATGAAAAAATATTTGCAAAATTAGGAAAAATTTAAATATCTCACTAATGTAAAAAAGCTAGAACTGTTCTAACACTCCTAAGAAAAATGAGCAGGAGATATTTTCAAACCATCCTGTCCAGTCAAATATTTTTGTTTCAATTATGTCTTTTTACTTGAGGATAAAGGTGTTGCAAGGATCTCTTTTGAGCATGCAGCACCCTGGGGTTTTGTGTGTGAACTCTCAGCCTGTTCCTGGTCAGTTTTTTGATGACTGCCAGGCAGATTTGTCCAAAACCTTGGCAGAGACCAAGCCAACAATTGCAATCTATACCAGACTTTGGAAAAATATCTTGGTCTGTGCTGGATCCTGTTAACTGCAATAGACAGAAAAGTGTAATGCTAATTTTCTGTGTAATATTGGCTGAGCCAATTAGGTTTTCAAACCTTTGTGCCTGAAGTTAAACATATAAATTATTTTTAAGGTATTTAAATAAAATTGGCTAGGTTTTCTGAGAATCTTCTCAGTCAATTTGCTTTAGACTTCATTAAAACTTTAGGTGATCGGTGTAGCAGCATCACCCATGTCTGGGTTAAACTGAGACTTTTCCTTTTTATATTTTAAATCCCAATTTGGATTAGGAACTCAATTCTGAATTATGTCCTGATCTTATTTCTAAACTTGCCAAGAGCAAAATTATTATAAAGAATCCCAGACAGATATCTTGTTCAGGACAGGGACTTAATCCATACAGGAAAACAAGAATTATCCTGCATATTTTAACATGGAAATTTCAGCATGTGTTTTCATTTGAAACCAAAAGTTTTCACTTTTTTTCTCAGGGCAAAATAAGATCCATTTCCTTTCTCTAAAGCTTCATATGCTTATCTGGGAAGTGGGCACCAGATGCACAATTTTGCTTTTATTTGAGTAAACTGGGATATCCCAGCTGACTTTGGTTACTGGTATTATTACTGAGCTATTGGTCTAATTGGTATTGATATTATTACTGGGTTATTGATATCATAACCTGAATACATTTTGACTAGCAAGTTTGACCACAGAACTCTTTGCTAGACTTGAGGAGTTATTCTAAAATATGTAGCATGACACGTGATACATTTCTGTGGGAACTTGGTCTTAAATAACTGTTCTGTTCCAAACACAATGTTTTATTCGGAATTCTAGGGTCTTGGAATTGGTATTTTATGACCTATTAGGTTAATTGCTTGGGATCATCCACACTGTTTGAAAGATCTGTCTTCAACAGGAATGGGTTTTGCCTGTCAGTTTGCCAAACAGACACAGGGAGATCAAATTTATCCAACTGCTGCAAGGTTGTAATGTGATCCCATTTATATGTGCATACCACACATAGCAAAGTGGAACCTCAGTTCCTTATTAGAGTTTCTGAGTGCTGCGATAAAGTAAGTGAAAAGGATCAAAAAGACAAGAGAAAAATATAGCTCAATTTTCAGAGCAGCCACAGCTTCCCCCGAGATTGAGACTTTATTGCTTTAGACAGTGCATGCAGATGCAGTAATAAGTGGTCACTGCCCCTAAAAATCACAGAATCATGGAATGGTTTGGGTAGGCAGGCACCTTAAAGACCATCTAGTTCCAGCCCTCTGCCTTGGGCAGGGACATCCTTATCCTGGTTCTGGCCAGGAGAGGGTTGGTTTCTGCAGTATCCAGGAGGGAGAAGGTGATGGCCAGGACTTGGAGGTGATTCTATATCTCCTCTCATCATTTTCTGGGAATGGGACCCAGGTTTCCTTCCAGGCTGGGGTGGTATGGGAGAGGTGAGGTATTTTCTGGTTTTGGGGGTTCCTCAGGGATGAGCAGTAAATTTTCCTTTCTTGTACCCTCTGTCATCACAGTGTTGTGGCTGTTACTGTTCACGTGCTTACCTCACTGCTGTTCCCAGTAAATTGTTCTTACCTCAACCCACTCTCTTCACCTTCTGTGCCTCTAATTCTCTCCAGCCCTCTGCAGTGGAAGGGGAGAGAGAAGTGAGTGAGCAACACATGGCTTGGAGTGATTTAAGTGGAAATACTAAATCAGAGAATATAATTCCCGAGCCATGACGCATTCCACCAGACCAGGTTGCTCCAAGCCCCATCCAAGCTGGCCTTGGACACTTCCAGGGATCCAGGGGCAGCCACAGTTGCTCTGAGCAGCCTGTATCAGGGCCTCACTGTCCCCACAGAGGGAAATTCCTTCCTAAATGCAAGGAATTAATACAAGAACACATAACCTCTACAGTAGATATTTTGTGGAATAATTTGCCAAGAGTACAAGTAAATTAATCTTCAAGTGCTATCTGAAACTAAGAAATAGAAGTGTCTCTCTGAAAGCTGTGTTTCAACTGAATGAGAAGTGATGGGCTTCATGCAAGAACTTGAAGGTACAAGGCGTGAGACTCATCTTGCAGCTTATTGAAAAGTTGTGCCTGCAACGCCAAATTTTCCCTATAGCCTGTGGAGGTGACTTTTCCTAACAGCAGTGTCTCAGCTAGATGGGATGGATCACTTCCAATAGAATGTCCTTTTCCAAACATTTTGGTGAGCAGCAGCAGAGGAAATGAATCCTCCCTCATGATCATCTTTATGGAGCCCTGAACCATCAAGATGATGGACCTGCTTGGCCCCTGACAGCAGTACTGGTGACTGTGGTGGGAATCTGTGTAGCAGTTAGGATTACTCCATTTGGTGGTTATGCCCTTCACTGGATGGAAGACAAACTTTCATAAAATGAGGCAGAACCGTTTAATTTTATCCTTTTAATGTAACTGCTATTTTGCTGAGGCTTTTCTTAATCAAGGATGGAATTTTAATGTGATCTGGAAGTTGGAGAAAAAGCTTGGAAGCATTGTTATTGCTATTTATATCATTGTTTAGTTAGCAGTAGTGGGAGGTAGTAATATCATCCTCTGCATTATTAGACTGAAATAAATGTTGGGAAACATTGGTCATGACAGAATGAAAATAAAAAAAAAAAAATAAAAGAAGAGCAAAATGTTCTCTCTCCTGTTTTTATAGTAACAATAGCATCTATAAACCAGCCCAAAGAATAAGAAATATCATGTTAGAAACAAACATGGATATAAAAATAGTAACAAGAATAACCACCAAATCTCCTCTTCAGACAGAAAACAAGGTAATTAACTCTGCTCCCATCCTGATGGTTTCATTTGAATTTATGCAATTTCCCTTATTTTCTCCTTTGTTTGTTCTATTCTCCTTTACCCGTGTGCTTTTATAATTTCTGTTGTTTATTCATGGTGGAGCTGGTTGGAGCTTTCAATCAAAAAAAAAAAAAAAAAACAGAATAGGTAAAAAAAAAGGAAAAAAACCTAAACAACTGCACTATCCTCCAACTGGCCAACATGGAGGTTGGAGACCACACGGGGATCAAAGCGATATGAGGACAACAGGGGTTTCATTAAAATGTTCTCCTCGCTGCCTGAGGAAAGAGCAGTGAGGACAGAGGGAGAGGGGGAGGGGGGAAGGGAAATCATCTGGTCCAAACAAGTTTAACTAAAAAAAAAATCCAAGCAAACCACCTGTGGTCTCCTTGGAAACTGGCTTGCAACCCCTCCAGCCACCTTTTAATGAAACCCCAGAGCCCCTTTATTAATTTATTAAAGAATCTATTTTCTGAAGATTCATAAACCGCGCATAACTCATATTCCAACACATCTCTGCTATGCTAATAGCGCGTGCTGCCATGAATAATTAATTCTTTAATTAGTAATAATTAGAGGTTGTTGTATAGGTCAAACCATTGGGCTGACAGCATGCTACTGTCAAAATGTCATTTGAATTAACAGGACTGTGGCCCTTTCTACACAGAATGGTTCGTTGTTTGGGGTCGGTTGTCCCCTCCCCTCCAAATTTTATTGTTTTAAGAGTGAGTTGCTTTAGAAGATGTGGAACACATAAAAGGAAATGTTTAATAGCATTTACAGCACAAAAGAAAAGGCTGCAGACCCCCAGAAGATGCTTATAATGGTGGATCTTGGTCTGGGCATTGTTTGTTCCCTTTGTGGGTAAAGGAAAAAGAAAAGGAAAGGGATAAAAGCAGTCGCACTGATATTCTGGACTAAGCCAAATCATGGGTTTTGGGTCAAAATCATGAATTTTTAGTCAAAATTACTGCTCACTCTCCACATCCCTGCAAGGGCTGCATTTGTGGGTCTTGTTCTTCTACTCAGTGGGTAACCAGAAGAATTTAATCCTGCTGTACCAAGGTGTAGGTTCTGCTCCTTGTCTGTTTATAGCCTGAAGGAATCTGAACCATGTTCCCCCACTTTTTCAAGGGAATATAGAAGCCACTGGTACAGATAGGCTTAAAAACTGAGTTTGGTCCTGCTCTGCTCTATAGGAAACAAATTGTCTCCACCAAGAAAAAGGCAACAAGGCAACCTAAGAGTTAAGCCACTTGATTGGAAAGAAGACAGTTAAGAAGCAAAGGGAAACCACCAAATTTATGAGAGAAATATGCTGAAAGTACTGATTCTGCCTCTATTTTTTTCACTCCTTGGTGCAGCAGCTTCTGGAGAAGGACAACAGCTCAAACCAAGGGTACAAATTTCCCAGGAGAGTTCTTCCCTTGGGACATGAACTGCACCAGAATTTCTCCTTTTAGGAACAAAGGGCTTATTTGAACTTTGGAACAGACTCTCCAGGGAAGTGACAGATTCACCATCCTTGGATGTGTTCAAAATTGGCACTTTGTGATATGGTTTAGTGAACATGGTGGAGTTTGGGCAAAGGTTGTATCTGATGATACTGGAGGTCTTTTCCAACCTTAGTGATTCTATGAAGTGATGGGTTGGCTGGACCTTCAATCTCACCTAACACAGATGTTCTGTTATAAAGAACAATTCCCGAATGAGGAATTTGATGCATGTAAACATCCTTTTCTGATTTCTTTGTATCTTTTTTGGCAGAGGGAGCAGATATCTTCAAATGCGGGGGGGGTCATTAACAAACTTGCGCCACTGAAGTGCTGGGGGAAGGTAAGTGCTCAAATGAATGGCAAGAATCTGTCCTGATTTGAAAGAGAAGACAGAAAGTAACTGCAGTGGTAGCACAAGATAGGGAAAATGTGAATCAGATGAGGTAAACCACCTGGGCAGAGACCCACACTATCACAATTCCACTGATCTCAGCTCAGCTCAAAGACTCCTCACGTTGCTGCTGTGCCGACAGATCCACACACAAGGCTCTGATGGAGCAAGGGATTTGAATCATGCATTTCATTCCACTTGAAAGACCCCAACCTGAATGGGTCGGTGCTGCTGCAATCATCACAGAAATACAAACACACAGCCTTAATCCAAACTAAAGTGAGTGAAATGAAGTCCTTAACTCACAGTAGAATGGATTGGAGCCCAAGAGCCCACTTTTTTCCGTTCCTGCTCTGACTAAAAAACACACACACTTTCTTTCTAGGAACAACCAGAAGCCTTTTTATTCCTCTCTTCCTTACCCGCTAACAGAAAAATTAATAGGTGGAGGGCAAGCAATGCAAAAAGGGCTTGAGAATGTTTTCCAGTTAAAAGGATATTAGAAAAAAACTTTTCCATAAAGAGGGAAAAAAGATAGAAAAATTTGACAAGATAATAAACACATAATAATAATATGCAGTGGTGTGAAGTGGCAGCTATTTTGCTGCTAGTCAAAAAATTATATTATCAGAAATCCTTTTGTCTCATTACATATTGATGTTTAAAAAAATATGAAACAAAAAGAAAACCACCAGAGACTGTACATAAAGGTTGTTTTCTGTTGACAATGTAACAAGGTCAAGAAGGATTTTACATGAAAGCTCTTTGAAATCTATATCAAGGGTCTGGTTTGTAAAGCAGAACAAGTATGGTGGTGGTGCTGGTGAACACTGTTGTAGATATGCTGCTTGCAATACAGGGGACAATTTATGTTCTCCCTCTGAAAAAGTACAAAGGTTTATTGGTGTGCAAATGATTGAAATTAATATGTTAATCAGATTTTCAAAGTCAGCAGCTTGTGTTGGGTTGTCAAAATAACCCCAGTGAACAGCAATAGCAATAGTAGAGTATTGACATCAGTGTTAAAAATGGGACAGAACTCAAACATTTGTCACCAGAGGAAGCATAATCACAGCCATGAGCACAGTTATTACCCCAAAGTTAAACAGCAGTTGTTTTCCTCAGAGAACATAGAATCACTAAGGTAAGAAACAGCCTTCAAGATCATGAATTCCAGCCTTAAGACCATTTATCCCTATGCCCGCTAAACTATATCACTCTACTCATTTTTTGGACATTCCCAGGGATGGTGATGCCTCCCTGGGCAGCCTGTTCCAATGCTTGACCACTCTTTCAGTGAGGAAATTTTTTCTGATATCCAACCTAGACCTCTACTGGCACATCTTTAGACCATTTCCCCTTGGGCTATCATGAGTTGCCTGGGAGAAGAGGTTGAACCATACCTCCCCACAACCTCATACATGTCTCTAGTCTAGAAAACACATATTGATTAATCCACATGTCTCTTTTTCCCCATCAAGGGCCCAGGAAATACAGGGAAACAGATAAATGTATGTTCTCTCACTGTTTATATTTTACTCCTTGCGTGTTTTTTCCTGACAAAATACTCAGTCTTTTGTTCTCTCTACCCACTTGATAGGTCTTGTAATTCTCCCCAACAGAAGTCCAGAGCCACACATGGCTTCGTGGAGCTACCACGAACTCTGTGAACCACAATCTGTCTCTTCTGTTCCTCCTTCTGTCCAAAGAACTTCCCTTTTTCTGTTCTCTCACAACCAGCTGCACACCATTTCTTCTTGGGATTTTCACCACCGTCTCTTAATCTCTTTTTGTACAATAGAATTGTTCAGTTTACTCGTTTCCTTTTCCACCTGTTTTTCTGCCTATTATTTCCACAGTTCTTTTCTTCAGAAAACTTGTTTTTCAACTCATTCTTCCAACAAAGAAGCTCTTAATTTGCCTTGTTTTCATACTTTTACAGTCATCTGCTCAGTTTCTTGCACTCTTCTTTTTCAGTGGTTATCAAAACGTCCTGAATTACAGATGTTTGGTGTCTTAGACCATGCCCTGTCTCAGGTCATCTTTGTATCCAGAATTATCCTTCTGCCCTGATAGAACTGTCTTTTAGCTGTGCTCAAACAGCTTCTACCACATGGCACCTCCCAGCTCATTTGACCCTTCCACTGACAGTTTAATACTCAATGTCACAATTCTAATGCACTAACTTTCAGACTTATTCTTTATTCAACCAGATCTTTTTGTTTTGGTCATTATCTCTGCAGATGAACTGTCACCATGTATAATGCAGCCCCTTGCAGCAGGCTTCACTTGGAAGGATTTGTGTTCATGCACAGATCTGTAGGTCCTGCTGTATGACACCAACCCTATCACAGAATCACAGAATGGTTTGGGTTGGAAGGAACCTTAAAGTCATCCAGTTCCACTTCCTGCCATGGGCAGGGGCACCTTTCACTAGAACAGATTTCTCCATATCCCACCTAGTCTGGCCTTAGCTGGATGTTTTAGATGAATTGAAGCAGTCTCTTTTAGTGACCTTGAGTCAGCAGACTCTGCCAGGTTTGTCTGTGAGAAATGGCAAAGCCAAGAACACAAACCAAACTTTCGGGGACAGCGCCAACTAATGCTATGAAGAGTCTGTCTGGCCAAGGATCTCAAGCAGTGTTGGCTCTGAGTTCAAATCCAAGGTGTTGGTGAAACATCCTTTGTTTAATTTGTCATGAGAATATCAGAAGAAAAAGCCTGCTTTTGACTTTTTTCCTTAACTTCCTGTACATGACTAGAAGAAGGTCCTCACCACTGGTCCTAAATTCTTTTTTTTTTTTAACTTTTTCTTTCTTCTTTCTTCTTTCTTCTCGTTCCTTTTCCAGTAGAAGAACTGCACTGCTTCAGGTATTTCATAAAATATACTGTTCCCAAACACAGATCAGGAAGGCCTAGGATCCAAAATTCTCAGTTCCTATCTGAATTCCAAAATTATTTTGGTTTTTTGCTTATAAATAAGTAGACATCCTGGGCACAGGATGTGTCCTGGTTAGCATGGTATCACTTTGGCCCTGGCATTTCTCCTTTCTGGTTATTCTCAGGACTATTATAGATAGACAGGTTGATTAAATCATAAAACATTGCCCTGCGGTGCCCATTTTATTTTTATCTCAGAGGAGACTCAGTAGCCTTGGAGAGCTTCTGTGTGACGTTTGTGGATTCCTCCCATGTTTCAGGCCTCCAGGGCCAAGGCAGCAGCACTGGGACATTACTGAGCATCTCAGCACTTTAGGACATCTGGTCACTCTTTCCCAAAGCTGTAAATGAGCAAGATTTGCCAGGAATTTTATAAAGGGTTTCTTGATATTTCTTTCTTGAACAGAAAAACCTAAATGGTCTCTGTGATTGGCAGTGCCACACAGAAAGTCTGTATTGTGGTTCAGCCAACAATTCTGTTGTCCCCACTCCTTTTTCCCAAACTGCAAAGCAGAAGTACAGGACTGTTGTGAAGACACTTAAAAATCTCTATATTCAACCATGCCAAAGATTCTCCAGGTAGGAAACACAGAAAAGTAGAAATTTCTCAAAAAAGGGAACATTTTAATCCATTCCCACTTTTATTCAAAGAGTCATTTCTGTGCAAATGAAATGCTGGTTGGGTTTGGTGGGTTCTTAATGGTCATTGTCCCACTGAGAGTACTGGGGATGGGGCTGGAGTGATCCTTCTGCTCTGCTTTTGGGTTCCAAAGGGAAAGGTAAAGTCAAAACTCTCAGCTTCAAGCTGAAGAGCAAAAAAAAAATCAGCTTGAAGAGTGCATTTGTACGTCTTAGATATTTTTTCTGTCTGAATCACTGGGTTTTTATTCCATAAAGAGTATGTAGATGACATGTAAATGTTATGTAAATTGGGTCCATAGTCCATTAAAGCGCAATATTATAATCACTAATACCCTATAGGCATGGACAGATCAACCAACCAAGTTTTATTTGATCTGTGTCAGAGGCACTGAGCCCTTTTATGCAATATTTTGTGTACATGCCTTTATTGTGAAGATCATCATTTCAAAATTTGCCCATTTGGGAGAAATAGGTGTTGTTGATGTGCCACGCAGCAAAGTTCAGGCAGGGTATTACCACCAAAAGTACTATTTATAGACTGACCAAAATGAAGGAATCTTGCCTTCCATGGAGAAATTTCATCTGAAGTGATCACCTAATCAGCAGACTTGAACAGCCTCAAATTGGATACAGCGCTTAGCCTTCAACACTTGCTACTTCCACTATCCAGATGAAATGGAAACATGGGTATACAAAAGAAGACTGGAGGGCTGTTTGGCCCCTGCCTTGGAAAAATATATTCCTTACTAATTGGCACAACTCTGTTAATAAATATTCACTGGTTTACACAGCCCTCCTGTTTACTTAATGAAATGGTAGTTGAGGGGTTAAGGGGTTAATTGCGGAAAGGAAATGAATCTCCAAATGTATCAAAATCTGATAAGTGATTTAGCCTAATTAATAATTTACATGTCAACATTTTTCTGGGTGCCACATGCACTTTGGGAATATAAATAATAAATAACAAAAACTAGGTAAACTCACAGCAAATTGAAGGCACCAGTTGAAAAGAATGTGAAACTTTGTGTATTGCAAACTCTCTTGTAAGGTTTTTAGAGAACTTTTCTTGTAATATTCAATGATAAGTGTGTAAGGTGGTAAACTATGGAATCACAGAATGGTTTGGGTTGGAAAGGACCTTGAAATACAGCCTATTCCAAGCCCCTGCCATGGGCAGGGACATCTTCCACTAGCAAGGTTGCTCCAAGCCCTGTGCAACCTGGCCCTGAACACTTCCAGAGATAGGGAAGTTTATAAGCTGGTCTTGGATGCTTGTTCAAAGGTAGTGAGCAATCAGATCTCCATCAGTAGGAGTTATGCTAAGTACTGAGCAGAATATAAAATATTTCTGCAATTAGTTCTGGAATATTAATATCTTAATATTAAGATCCAAACTCATAATGTTAAAAATCCAGGCTCCATGTGCAGGGAATTGTCAAGCTGCATTCTTGGATATATAACTATTATATGTGAACTAGAAATCAGACACACAGGATTAGAAGTCTGGAGTGTCAGGAATCAGTGACGTGATTAAATTAAAAAGGCACTACTACCTCAACCCATGCAAACCTGATCTTAAGCACAAAGTAGGTAAATCTCTCTTCTCCAGCGTGAAGCTGTGCTGGATTTTCATTCCATTCTGTATTATGCACTGAATAATAAAACACGCCTACAAAGTTTACGTACATTTGTGCAAGTAGACCCATATTTCTAATTCTCATTTGAAAATAATTAACCCTTAATCAGTGTGACAATGTATTTGGGTTATATTTGGAATCTTTAATTGTCCAGTTTCTAGTTTTCAAAGAAAACTAAGAGAAGATAACTCTTAACATTTATGGATGCATACCATATCCTGAAACTTCTGTTAGATATAGTGTAATATTTTTTTAGGCAAATCTGTTAATGTTAATGTGTTAGGTCTTCTATGGAACACAACTATTCCAAGCTGAGATAACCAGGTCTTAGTGGTGGAAGAAGCAATCCCTTCATAGACCCTGAAACAATGAGATGGGAAGCACAAAAAATATAAAGAATTGAGTGACGACAGTTAAAAATTTTTGAGATATACATTCTTTCCAAAGAGAAGACAAATATGTGGATTTATATTGAGAGATAAAAAAAGCCTTTGTCTTAAAATCCTCCTATTTTGAGGACTTTATCACATTTGCTATGAAGCAGCTTCTTGATTAAGGGATTATCAGGCATTCTGTTTGTTTGAAAGATGGGAGGACAGAAGATGCATTTAGCAATCCTTAAACCATCCCTGACACCACCAGATGAATGTCAGGTCTAGTCAGGAGAAACAGAAATGATAGGCATTCCTCTGCCTCCTTGAGCAACTTACTCTATTGGAAATGACATTTACCCCTCATGAATGGGTCCTGTACAAAGGCTTTTGTACCACAGACGTGGCACAAACTTCTTTAGAACTCTCCAGAAGGGCATGTGCACCAGAGTAGGTTTCATCTTGCAAAAATAGTCCCATAATTTTGCTTCAGTAAAGCAACTGAGGTGCTCAGCCTAAAGGATTTCTATTATATCAATAATAAATTCTCCAAGTGAGAAAAGTTCCTCTATACATTTACAACTTCCAGACTGTTTCATCCCACCACATGATGGGATCGACTTTGGAACTGCCTAAACTGACACACAGACTTTCTGATTAAAATACTACATCTGAATTCTGCGTTAGTAATGGTGAAAAAAAATTTAAACTAGTTACAATTGTTGACATGCAGGGCATTTGCAACACCAGTTAATGAATTTATTAATTATTTTCCTGTTTATCTCATCTTTGTCTGCCTTCCTGTTTCTTCTGTCTGTCTGTCTGTCCAGCTATCTATTAATGTTCCAACCACATATGAAGTACAGCTAAAAACACAAAGCTTTTATTTAAGGTTTCACAAATCCAAGCAACCTAAGTGTTCTCCTAATACTAACATTCCTCTGGCACACAATTTATAAAACTTTCCTTCCTTTTCTATAGACTTTGACTATGTGCCCTTGTCAGGACATGTGAGGTCACTGATGTTGTCAAAGATGATCTTCGTCAGTTATTGAAATGAGAACTAATTTGACTTAATATAAGCTGACAGACAAAATAGTTCATTGGTAAAACCAGCCAGTTCCAGAAACTGGTGCTAAAGAAGAGTACAGGAGCAAAAAATGTGCATTTACTCTCTCAGTTTTGAAAACTAGACTTTTAATAGGGCTTAGCAAAATGCATCCACCTAGATACTGGTGAGAAGAATGTCTGATATCTTACTTCTTTCACCATATATACACTTTATATATGGCTTGTTGTGGCTTGTTCTTTAACAATTTTATACAGTCAATTTCACTGCAAGAAAATTACCTCTATGATTAGTGATTCCATTGTAGAACCCATGAGACGCTGGCATTATGACCCGGGAATTATTCTGAAAAATCTATATCCCAGCAAATTTTGTTCTGCCAGGATAGAAAATTACTGCTGGGCAGATCACACAAATCAGGAATTCTTGATCCTTATTGTGTCAGGGGAAAAAAAATAAATTATTTTCTTGAAAATTATAAGACTGATTGACTTTTATTCAGGTGCTAAACTTTCCTGAGCAGAGGTCTGTGCTCTTTGCACCCAGCCCCAGCTCTCCTGTCTCTGTGAGTAAACTAGAGATGAACTTTAGTGCTTGTGGGATTAAGGCCAGGGAAGACAGGCAGTGCAAGGAAGATTAATGCGAGCCTGCATGCCATTAAAATTAATCACTTAAAATTAAAGATCCCCTATCTTCTGCTGCCCCTTGAAAGTTGTTGATATGACAGTGTCATAACTGATCTATCCAGCTCGTGTTTATCTCTTAGAAGATAAATTGAGATATTCCATTTCTGCACAGTCCCAGCATGATCTGAATCCAGCAGATTTCACATATATGTGCACATTCCTTCTATATGGCTCTGACTCATAAAAAGGAAAGGAAGAAAGCAAAGATAAAATAATATTAAACACTAGACCCTAATATTTAGCAAGTGACTGCCATTCCCAAGGATCCTATAAAGCTTTCTGAAAGTGACATCTCTTAAGCATTCGCTTCACCCATCAGTGAAAGGCAGTCACCTAAGGCTGCTTAGACTGCTCTGAACATTTCCCTTTAAACAGCTTTGAATGGAAATTGTCTCTTTGTTCAGAGCGAGAATGTTTATGGAAAATATTCATCTCATTGAATAACAATAAAAAATGTTGTTTTCCACTGTCAAAACAAGCTTGTTTTGTTGTTTTTGCTTTGCTTCGGTTTGTTTTCTGTCTCAAAACAGACAACTCTTGAGAGTACATTTAGAGGTAAAAATGCTTTTAAAAAGTTTTACAGGAAAAAAAAGATTTTTTTTTGTTAATTTCTGAAACCCTCCTGTTAATTACTGATACCAAGCTTTCATGCCTTAAATTGAGAGATAAACTACAATGCACCTATGCATGAGGACCACTGAAGTACCTAAACCACCAAATATATTTTCCAATCCTGTAATGGAAGTCACAGGATCTTCAAGTGTTCAGAATTAAATTCAATAACTGACCAGAATTCAAAAATTCAATAATTAAAATAATTTAATAAGTGAAAAGTATTGAAAAATAGGAGAACTATGTAAAATTTAAAGTCAGAAAAATGGTCTGGCCACAAAACTAGAGCTGGCCAAGCAGTGGATTTTTGGAGTTTGATGATATATTTATAAAGGAAAATGTCTGAGGAAAATAATATATCAAGAAAATAAAATGGAAATGTGCTTTTTACATTGGGTTGAACAAACTGAACTGTTTTACTTAAATAAAGACACTACAATTTCACTTCTGACAAATTATATTAATTTTAAATTTGTAAAGTTATTTATATAATATTTTGAATTGAAGAGTCTTCTAAGTAGAAAATAAATAATTGTGGTAATATATTTTCAGTTTATAGATTTTCTTTCTTTACATATGTGCACCATCCCAAAAATAAAAGTATGAGAATTTCATTATTCACTGATAATATTGAGGTTTTTCTAAGAAACTTTGATTCAAAACTTGTCTTCCAAGATCCAATTCAGAAAACCCTGAGAATTATTATATCATAAATATATTATAACATGTATAATCCATTATTATATATTTCACAGAGAGAGATCTTCCTAAGACTGTTTGATGTGTTAACCAAAAAATTACTTACCTTCCCTCAGAACTTAAACTATTACTGGGTTTCTTTGAAGCACTGTGGTTTTTCCGGCACCTTGTCCTAAAACAAAAAAGGTCAGGAAAGGAGCCTTAGATATTAAAAACCAACCAACTTGTTTTCTGGGAATAGGGGCAGTTTCAGGTGTTCCTGTGTATCAACAGAATCCACTTCTTTTCTGTTCTACTGTTTCAGGGACTGTGATAATAAAGATGAGTAGATGGCCTCTGATATTGGCAAACACAGATTAGGGCAGGTAAAACAGATAAACCAATGCATTTCCCTTTTCTTGATTCAAGACACACGGTGCAAAAATCCCTCTGTTTTTCCAATGTGTCTGAATTTATATGGATTTATTTACAGTTTTATGTGACATGGCTTCTTCTGCAGGCAGGCTCTTGTATAATGTATCAGATCCATTCTCTGTACTGTTTTATGGTGTGTAATTTTCCCTTACAGTACAAGTCAGATTGCAACAGTGATATATTTAATAAAAAATTAGATACACTTCTACTGCCTCACTTTTCTTTTTTTTTCCCTTCATCCATTATACTGACCACATCAAGTCAGTGTTTAAAATAAAATTACTCAAATCACTGCTGAATAAGTAAGATACTTGGCATGCTACAGCTTCTGTTTCAGCCATGAAGGATAGAGATGTTTTTTAAAGAGCTAATGCCTGCCACACTCTTGAGTTATGGGTCACTAAAGAAGCTGAACACTCACCTGAGGGATAAAGCTATCCCTCACCTAACATATTTTCCAAAAGTGCAATGTGCCCATAATTTCTGGATGTCTGTAAACTCACTAGTTGTTACTACTGCTCTAGTTTGGTTCAGGGCTTCTGTCCAAACCCATGTTTTGTGAAACCTCCCTCCCTCTCACCTCTTGCAATTAATGTACAGGTTAAAAGGTTAATCAAAAAAATAAGCCAGGAAAATACAAGTCCCATTTGACCCTATAAAACCAGTGCTTTCAAGTCACTTTTTTTCAGGAGAGGAGTGAAAATGGACACCTCCTGTCATGGTCTGAAGATCAAAACCCTTGGGCTATTGGACATCCAAGCCTGGGAGTGCAGGTGCTGAAATGTGTTGTCTCACTAGCACTGAATCCTACTGCCAGCACCTTCTACCCACCACTGCCACCTTTTTCCAGTCTCAATTCACTGCACAGTAAAACAGTCTTGAAGTTTACATATAATCAAATTCATGTGTAAGACTAATGTGCAGTCTCAAAATGGTTGCAATTCTTTGCTCAGCAAGAGCTGCCTTCTGTCTCAGTGTTGATCTGTGTTACTAATTCCATAACTTCTTCAATAAATTCCAGTCATGCAGCCAATCCCTCTCATGCCCTCATTTCTAACCCAGAGTGGACACCCATCAGAGGCAGTCTGGGTAAAGAGCTCACTAAGGCACAAGAACTGTGCATGACTTGAACCAGCCTAATATTTGGGCTGCTTGTGTTGATGGTTGGTTGCATCATGTAGTATTCAGAAGTTACTTCAAATCTAAATTATCTCATGAATTTATTATTGATATTCTATGTCTTACATTAAGCTGATAGCACACATTTATGTTTTAGCATGTTGGGGGGATTTTTTGTTCAACAGCAACAGCAAAACTTCTTCTCAGGTAGGAAGTTATTACAAAAAGCTCTGAGGCAGGAACTGGAGAACTGCTGGAGAAAAGATTAAGGAAGTCCCAAAGGACACAAGACCAGAAACCATGAGAGGTTCACTGAAGCTAAGACAGTAGCAGGGGCACAGAGCTGAAAGAAGCTTGATGTCTTTTCTAGGCTGCAGGATTTGGAATGTCTTAGAGAACATGACAGCCTTCTCATAAGCAGCACCATAACAATAGAAAAGGCTGCTCAGATGGAGTTGGGAATTACCCAATGCAATGAAGCTGTGGAGACATGAATGGATCATAACATGATAATGAATGTGCAGCTACATCTACCCTGAGAAGTAAAAAAGTGCTAATTTGTGAACATGGGGAAATTATCTTGGTTGTTCCTGTTAAAATGAGAGTTTGATGCCTCTTCTGGTTTTGGCACATGCAACTGGCCTTCTTCTAAACTATTCCATTTGGGAATTAATACAATAAAGGAACTTTTCTTTCACTGGGTACATGTATGTGATCATCTTCTTTTGGAGTTTAAAAGGAACTAATAAATTAAGTGGGTAAGAGGCATCAAATCTGTCCTGGCACTGGTTAACTTGCATTTAACTTGTCATTAAAGCACCCAGTAAGTTTAATTGAATCTCAGAAAGGAGCATGGACTGAGATCCAGAAAGGGAGAAGGGATCTGATTCAGTGCCTGCTTCTTCCATTTTTCATCTTTTAGAAAGTACTTATGCAATAGCATTGTTGAAGATTGCAATGCAAGATGTTTTCAATTACCATCTGTATGGCAGATTATCTTTGTCAAGTGGGCAGTTTGCTTTATCTCTCTCTCAGAGTGACCACAATCACACCTTCCTGGGAAGGGACATCTGCTGATAACAGATTATTGAATGTCACTGCATGACTGATAAGAACTATAACATTCCGTTGTGAGATGCTCCACCCAGAGGGAGGAGCCAAGCATTCCTACCCAGATATAATCCAGAGGTTTTTGAGGCACCAGCACGGCTTTCTCCACGGGATTCCCCAGAGGAACAGCAGCTGCCTCTTCTTCCACTGGATCTTCAGAGGAAGAACACATCCTTCTCTACAGGACCCCCTTGCTCCAACAGAACCACACCTGACACTCCAGGAGGACTGCAGCCACATTTCCAACTGAACTGCCACCAACAGCCTGACCCACAGGGTGTCAGGTTGGGTTCTGACTCTGTCAGTGTTGTTCTAGTGTACTGCTTTGTTTATTTTATCCTTTTATTTTTTTCTTTTCCCTATTAAAGAACTGCTCCCCTATTATTTCCTGCTCTCATATATTTGCCTGAGAGCCTCATAATTTAAAATTTATAGCAATTCGGAGGGGTGGGAAGGGTTTACATTCTCCATTTCAAGGGAGGCTCCTGCCTTCCTTAGCAGACTCCTGTCTTTCCAAACCAAGACAAGCATAAAGAGACAGCTGTGCCCCAATAGGAATAATTTTTTTACTCCTTTTACAGCTGCTACCTGGATCACTGATCCTCAGAATGGATGGTATAGGGAGCTCAAATAGAACATTTTACCTTCACTGTAGTGCCCTATGGGAATATTTCTGGGTTGTAGGAGCTGATATCAAGGGAAAATTGCTTTATTCAGGCGTAAAATATAAAGGAAGAGAAGGAAAGTTAGGCAACTGGTCCAAGTAATTAATCTATGACTTAGATTAATTAATTTTAGACTATAAACCAGGGAGGAAGATGGGTACCTCTAGAAGTGATACCTCTTCTGCCTTCAGTTCCTGGTCGAGAAGCATGAAGTCTGCATTGTCCCATCCTGTGGCTGTCAGCAGGTGTTTAATGCCATTCAGACAGGTATTGACACATATAAAAACCATAATTACTCTATATATGTATTATTTCTATTTCCAAAAGTGAGATGAATGAATCTCACACTCTCTGGATTTGATGAGTGGGCTTCATTTCAACTCTTCATGGGTGCCAGTAGAAGACAACCATGTGGGGAATCTTTTCAGCTCTCAGGAATATGAACTTCAGCAGAATCTGGGAAGCTGAAACCTATAAAACATCTGGGCCAATGAAACCAGGTCATTTGGATGAGTTTGCTTTGCTTTTACCAAGCTCTTCAGGTAGGTCTGCAATGGACTGGAATAAAACTGGACACTGTATTTAGATGGAGCCAGCACTTTTTGAACTAAAACTAGTCAATCCATTTAGATGGATCAGAGGCAGACCAGTGAAGTCAGGGAAGTGGCAGACTTAATCTGGAGTTGAGTCCTAAACCCTCAGGAAAGAAGAGGTCTTCAGAAAACCTGTGCTGTGTAGGATTGCTGTCATGGGATTCCACAAAGTTCAGGAAGACCAGCACAGATGTATCTTCATTAAGGTTTGGCTTTAAGGAGAAAAAGATCTGGGATTAAGAGGTCCATAGCAGGGTAAAATGCATTCCTTGTCACCCCATGGAACATAGCTGCTCTTGTGGCAAGGGTTTCCCACCCCCTGGCTCCTGTCTATAGGAAGACTGGTCTGACTTATTTAATTTTCTGGGCTCTTCCTGCTGCCCGAGGGTGTGGGACAAAGGGCCAGCTGGACTCCAGGGTGCCTTCTCCATCCAGTGTGGCCACATCTGTGTTGCTCCCCAGGAACCAGTAGGGCAGGGGCTTTTCCCTGAATGATGCTGGCATGTTGGGCATCGCTCCTGACCTGCACCACATCTTCCTCCCACAGAAACTCTGCCAGCACCTCCAGACCACCTCCCAGCAGGATTCTGCTTTTCCAGGGATGGACACAAGGTGCTGTGCAGAGCTCATGCCTGGCAGGAGCTTGTAGCTGAGCGCCATCCCTTTGAAGCACCAAACTGGAGTATGAGTTTCATCAAAAAGCACTCTCCAGAGCCAGCAATTTGTGACAATATCAGAGCAGGGCTCTAATCAGCTGCCTGTAACTCTTGCACACCGAGGCTTGCCCAGGTGCATCCCCCCCAGCTAAGGTGTGGGACCCTGCTGAATACCAGATCCCTTTGTTGCACATTAGTGCTGGCTGAGCTGTCACCAGAGGTACCTGTACGTACGCAGAGCACAGAGATTAATCCGATTAAACCTCCACTGACTTTTCCACATTCCTCGTGGTGCAGCAGCCCCTGTCTCTTCTCAGGTAGGTGTTAGAGCATGGGGAAGGTTAATCAAATGGTGTTTCTGGCGTGGAAACCCATCAGAAAGCGTGACATAATGAGAGGGAGAGTAGGAGGGAGTGATTAGCTAAGCTTTAACCCACCATAAGTGCCCTGATCCTTGACCTTTTGGTGTCAGTTTTAATTGTAAGGATGGACTTAAAAAAGAAAGAAGTCATAAAGGTTAAATTATTGCACTCTCTGACCCCAGGTTTACAAATAACACAGGTTTCAGATATTTTTCCTGACGTCTGAAGACCGCTAAAGAATTTGTATGATTTAGACAATGAAAGCTAATATGAATAACAGCTTTAGTGACAAAAAACCCCATATATATGGGAATTAAAACTAACAAATATGTTCAGATTGAAATTGATGTAGTCACATAATGACACAGATGGTAAATTTTACTGATATATATTTTTCCCTGGTGTAGAACACACAGTGGCAATCCAGCATGACAGATTGTATCCTAGGCTAAAACTGTGTCAGACACACAGTAATCAGAAGATGCTATCATATAATTTGCACTGGGGCCAGCCTCAATCTTGTAAGTGTTCTTTGTTCAGCTGCACTGAGTTGTTTTTCAACTGGATTTGCCTTCTGTAAAATAATTCTTGTAGTTTTTCTGGTATAAAGATGTTTTTTTCAAGTGATGGTATCCTTAATATTTAGCTATTAATATTATTGTTGCTGTTATGAAACATAATAATACTAATTATTATTAATACTACTGATACCATAGAGTGGATGAGTTCAGCCTGTTCTGCAGCCATATCTGAGGTTAAATACAAAGATTTAAGTCAACACTGAATGTGCAGAGCTAGATATGAGATTAATTTCTTTTAGTTCAGCCATTCAGACTAAATTAGACTCTCTAATTAGGATCCTGTTATTGAAAAGGTAAAAGAAATGTTTCTCCAGAGACTTTTTTACCTTATCCCTTTCAGAAATTTATTTTAGGGTAGGCAGACGACCTTGTGAGGGTGTTCAGCTCATCTCCAAAAGACTGACTCAAGTGAAATTCCTAAAATTTTAATTGCTAAAGTTAGAAAGGATTAATGCTTTCTGCAGCAATTAATACCTTCTGTTTTCACACACTACTCGTACCCATACCTGGAATTTATGGATATGTAGAAATTTGTATCAACAGTTGTCATTCTGCAAAACCTTATTTGTGGTTTTTAATTCATGCGGTGTGAATGATTCTTCCAAAGTTAAATTCTTCTCAGTGGGTCTCAAAAAACCACAGAACTAGACATTTTCCCCATGAAATCTTCAAATCTTGAGTTCAAATTTACTATATGCCCTTTCTTTTCTCTCTGTTTAGGGGAAGCATAAGAAAGAACTGATGATTAAGGGACTTTCTCACATTATACAAGCCTTCAAAAATAATTTTATTTAAACTCTTCAGGCATTTTCTTTCTGTGGTCCATGTATGATGAACAAAGATTCAGAAAATGCCACATACATGAGGTGTTTTGGAACAATTCCAGGGATGGCTGCTCCACTACTTCCATGGGCAGCCTGGTGAGTTTTCATGGATTTATAGATACTTTGGAACATTGAATCACAAAATTGTTTGGGTTGGATGGGACCTTAAAGACCACACTTCCAAGCCCCTGCCCTGGGAAGAGACACCTTCCACTATCCCAGGTTGCTCCAATCTGGCCTTGAATAATTTCCAGGGATGGGGATTCCGCAATCTCTCTGGACAAAACTGACTCCTTTATGGCTCAAGGAGTGCTGTAAATAGAGCTGTAAAACTAAAAGCCTGATTAAACACAGTGAGAAAATGAATGTGATTTTAGTAACTAGAGAAAAAGGTCAAAAATTTTGCTGATGGACAGGACTTATTTATAGAGGGCTGAGGGCTCAGTGATTTAGCAGAAAATGCTACCCAAAATCCCTGGAGTGGGGTCTAGGTAATTTCAGACTGTAAACAACAGCAAAATGCATATCAATGATCATAACTAGCTAACAAATTAACTCACCCAGGAATAGAGGGGACTGTGTATTGCTTGAAGTGCTTAAAATCAGAAAAATTTGCAGATTGAAAGGTACAGTGTAACTCAGAAAATTTATGGGCCAGGAATAAGAATAAAATTATAATGTCTTTAGGAAAGATGATTGTAATGGTCCCTTCTGGCTTTAAAAATCTAAGAATATATGAAACTATTTATATATTTATTTCCAAAACACCTGAGGGAGGGGAAATGTGAAGACACCAAAGACATATTTGTGTAATGGCTTAAAATAGAGATGTGCTGATTTAATTCTGCACTTGTATATGATTGCTATAAATTAGCAGTGGGAAGTAGCAGCATTTATTATTAATAGTAATAGTAAAATAATAATGATAACATATTTTGTTTTTAATAGCTATCTGTTCTATCCCCTTCTCTTCTCCTACTTTTCCTGTGAGAACAAGAGTTTCTTGGAACACCTGGATCTTTTCATTTGGCTGTGTTTTAATGTTGTTTCCAGTCAAATATGACGAACCAAGGGACTCAGACCCTCCGTTTCAAATGCTGCCCATTTTTCCATCATTCTCTTAAGCATCCCTTTAGTGGGAGGCAGTTTGCTCAAGGAAATATTTCAGTCCTGGTGTTTAAATACTTGTGATATATATTTACATTTATAAATACAGTTCAAAAATGTTTTAAAATTGATGTATATTTGGATGCATTTGTATGTGAGAGCTTGAATTTCTTAAAATTAGTCTTTCTTTTACATACTATTTGTATGTACAGAGTTGGAAGACAGACACTTCATGGTCTTGAGCACTTGAAGCAATGTCACACCTTGTGATTACAAAGCCTGTTAAAGAGCAAGGCAGTTTAGCCAGGACCTAGAGCTGTGCTTATATAGCCATAAAAATATATGTGGTTTCATTTAGGCTGATGAAGGATGTCCAAAGGAAGGATTATTCTTTATAAAGCCACTGGCTGATGCAGTGAACACAACTTCCCACAGCATCTTTGTGGCTGCTCAGTTCTTCTAGTCAGGCCACACATACAGGAAAGGTTAAATTAATCCAAGTCCAGAGTGATGCCACCCTGGAAGTCTTCAAGGCCAGGCTGAATTGGGCTTGGAGAAACCTGGGCTAGTGGAAGGTGTCCCTACCCATGGCAGAAGGGTTGGAAATAAATGAATTTTAAGTTCCCTTCCAACCAAAATAATTTCATGATTCCGTGTTCTTCTGTCCCCTACTCCAGTGCGTACAGACCTGCTCTCTCTTCTTCAACTGAAAAAGGTTGAATAAATGTTGTTAAAAGTTTGTATATTTATTGTCTTGGATTAATTTTCAGTCAGAACCTCCAGTCCCACATTTGGATTATCTGAGTCAAGGTAGTTGGGAAAATGTGACTGGCAGATCCAAACAGACCCGTACAAAATCCATGTTCCAGGAATATCTACAATCATTAAGAGGTAGAACCATTCCATTATTCCATTCCATGGTAATTCTGAAGACACATGACAAAACACTGCTTGTACTGGTGTCTTGTCGCACACACAGAAAAAAAAAATACAGTTTACTGATGCAAATCCCTCTTTCCTGTTAACCTTGGATTATGACCAGGCACAAAGGGTGCTGGTTGACTTGGATCAGAACTAGTGGATCAGTAGAGGTGAAAAGGAGCAAAGACTGATGCCTGTACTCAGCTGAGGATGGATTTCTTTGGCACAGATATAACCAGGCTGGCTTAGGCTGCCATGGAAATGCAGGCTCAGCTCATGCTGGTGTCCATCAGACTGCAGGCAGCAGCTGACTCGTGTAAGAACAGTTTAAAATGCAAGTTTGCAGCTGCACCTTTCCATACAGGTGTTATACCTGTCAAGTATACAAGTCATAGTTCATGGTGGAGCACTGGTGCTCAGGCTCTCCCGGTTCCCGCTGGCTTGACTTCCAAACATTCAGCTCCAGATGTCACAATCATGGAATCATACAATGGTTTGGGTTGGAAGGGACCTTAAAGATCACCCGGTTCCTACCCCCTGCCATGGGCAGGAAGATTTTCCACTATACCAGGTTGTTCCAAGCCTCATCCAACCTGGCCTTGGACACTTCCAGGGATGGGGAAGCCACAGCTTCCCTGGGCTGCCCATGCCAGGTCCTCACCACCCTCACAGAGAAAAATTTCTTCCTAATATTCAATTTAAGCCTACTCTGTCATTTTGAAGTCATTCTCCTTGTTCTGTCACACCAGGACCTTGTAAATAGTGTCTCTCCATCCTTCCTGTAGGTCTCCTTCAGGTACTGACAAGCTGCAAATATAAGGATTCATAAAGATGTAGAACAGATTTTAAAAAGAATGGGCACCAATATTGTGAATTACAAGGAGAAAAAAAATCAAAAAATGAAACAAGTAGTCAGCAATATAAATCTTGCCTGTATAAAGCAACTGCTCACCCATGTTCAAGCAGTGTGACTTCCACAAGGGGAAGGGGCTATGGCTGGAATTGCTTAGGAAATATCACATGCTTCCCCCAATGAATGTACACATGTGTGTGAGTGTGTGTGTATGTGCTGGTGTTTAGCATCACAAAATCCTTAAGGCTGGAAAAAAGCTTTAAGATCATCAGGTCCAGCCATGGATTTGTGCATATCTGCGTAGACCTAGGGCCAATAAACAAGCCAGCACCGTGGCACAGAGGTAAACTCTGGAATCTGACAGACTTTGGGACTAGTCAGATGGTCCACGGCATGTTGCCAATCCGTGGTAACCTGTGCTGTCCCAGACAATTCCCAGGCACAGCTCAGAAGCCAGCATGCACCAGGCACTGTCCCTGGTAGGCAGGTTGGAATTGGCTATTTTATTTTGGAGGGGAGGTTGTTTAATACTAAGGAAATGTCTGGATTGTGCCAGCTGGCCTCAGGGATGGAGAGCTGATCCTGACACTTCCTTAGCTGACGAGAGGAGATGCAGCCAAAATGTCTGGCAGGAGATTTGTCTTGGTCTCACTTCTGCAGGCTTGCCTGGCAGTCAACACACAAGTTCCTTTCTCCTCTGCTGTGGCTCAGCAGTGAGGAACAAAAATACCGAATTTTGTTGATCCAAGAATGAGGAGAGGTCTGTGCCTTCATCATGATGGGAAGAAATGAAGTGTAGGGGCCAATCTGAGACAGAGAGCTTGAAAAAAAAACCCATTAGCATCCACTAAGTATAGTCCTGTTCTTAATATTGCCCAAGATTTTCTATCTACAGAGAGATTTTCTTGAGGATTTGGCTTCATCTTTTTTCTACCTATGGCCACCTGAATGAGAGACTGATTTCAGACAGGAGAAATGATGGAAAGGGGTGGAGGGAAGAAATTTCCTTTCAGGTTTTCTTCTCTCTCTAATTAAATACAGACTTCTGTTTCTTCAAGTTCGAGATACAGTATCCATTTAAAAATAATAATAATTAAAGATTCTACTTATCATTTTATCTCACAGAAGGCTCACAAGGAGTTGTTCTATAGCCTGAGGCTAAAGCTAGCCCAGATATTAGCTGAACCAAACAGGGCTGTCATTGCAAGCCAGTCTGCACCCCTGCGATGTTAAAAAAAAAAAAAGTTAAATTAATGCCAAGAGATGAACACTAGGAAAGCCTCTGAACTGTACAGGAAAACAGGGATTGCAGAGGAAGACAGGGACAAATACCTGTATTTAGACATCTGCTAAGGTGGACTTGGATTACGGGCTCTGAGGGAAGGAGCTCAGTGGTTTATCCAGCTTTCCTACAGTACCTGGTTACATCACCCTGACTCCCTAGGTACCAGGAAGAAGAAGGTCTTGTATTCAAAACACTGTTTATAAATGTCCTTTAGCTGTTGCATCTGGCTTTCCTCTCTGGTTCTACAGGGAAATAGAACCTGGCTGCCTGAATAATGGGTGAAATTAATTCTTCTTTTTTGGGCACAAGCTCGGCAGCAATTATCCAAGTTCATTTCAGGCAGCACAGAAAGCTGCTTTGTGCAGCCCAGGTAGTGGCTTTGTAAGCAGCCAGGAGGGGAGCAGGGAGGCCTGTTGCTGAGGGGAAGTGTCACCAAGCAGGCTGGCAGCAGCAGAGCTGTCAGTGCTGTGCCTTACCACGGACCCTGCAGCTCTGAGGGGCAGAGGCACCACAATATGTCAGGGGCATTGCTGAGTTTCAGCTCAGTGGAGGGGACAACACGCACACACCTGGGGACTGGGGAACATCTGCTGGAAGAAGTCACTTGAAAAATAACCTTGCAATGGCTTGGGAGAAACATCTGTGCAGCAAATGCCATGCTACCAGTAGTGGAGGGATGGAAAGGCAGAAGTTAGGGAAAGCATAAAGAACAATCTCGTGTCAATAATTCAAGGAGCTGGTGACAGCACAGGGGGAATTTAGGTCGGCACAAACGTCTTTGGCTCTACAGCTTTTGTGCACAGGAGCTGGTGCAGCAGCTGTCTAATTGAAATGTGCAGCTATTTTACCACTGACCAAAGTGAACATCAGGGAGTCAAACTTTCCCCTTTTCCCCATTCTCCACACTGAAACTCTTTCTCTGTTTTGTTGTTTATTTCCAACAGGAGTTTGCTCGCATGTGTTTCCTACTCTGTACAGAAATGGCAGGAATATGGGAAGGATATGAGTACTTTAGACCAGATGAATTTTGTATCTTTCTAAGAGAAGTGGAATCTAAGACACAGGACAATATATTTTGTCCAGAACAAAACTTGCTGATATATATAATACAGAAAAAAAAATCCCAAACCTCTCATTAACTCTTATTTTATCCATTATTTTGAACAACAGTGTCATTCAGGCAGTGCAAAGATTCAAATGAAACATCTTCTGACAAGATGCATTCCTCTGGGTGAAATCCCACAGGCTACATATTTGGGAAAGTCAAATTAGGTGGTTACTGTTGGTTGCATGTGCCTGCAGATTTGAAGAGCAGGAAACACAGGAAACAATTTCATTCATCTGAATTAGCAGAAGTTAAAATCACAGCAGGGAATGTGTTAGCAGTTTAGCAGTGCCTATGATTGAGAGTCAGAAATGTAACCTGGACTTGTTTAATTCAGTTTAATGACAGCCAGAGCATCCTAAAGAGCTATATTGGCATCCAGCTGTAGTTAAAGTTGAGACAGAAGCTGGTTCCTTTCTGCTCAGTTTCCACATCCAGCTGGTGTGGGCTCAAAGCTGACACAGGCCCAAGTACAAACAGGTGAAGAGGGAGATCAGTGGGACAACATTTCAAATTTGCAAGATTATTTTGTGCTTGTTGGCCTCTTCTTGCAGAATATGAAAAGACCAGGAGAGAAACATACTGACAATATTTCAGCCACAGAGAAGGCAGAAGCACTTTCCTGAAATGTGAAATGGGAAGGCTCAGGGAAGTGAACTTGTGGGAAGAGTTTGAATCGCAAGGGTTATATGGTACACATCTAAGGAGCATAAAGATTAAATTATCTTTAAAGTCCTTTCCAACTCAAACCATTCTATGATTCTAAATTATATCAAGGAAGGAGGACAGGTATGAAGTATGCTGAGTATTAGAAAAGTGGAAGAGAAATCAAATGCAATTTGGACAATATAGGTTTGGAGGTAAAACAAACAAAACAACAACAAAGAACAAAAACAACAATAAATAAAAAAAAAATCTCAAACCAAACTGAACAATTACTCTGGATTTTGTGTCTTTTATCCAGATGTTAACTCATGGAAGGTGTTGGAGAAAGAACCCTGGATTATATGAACTTTTCATTACTTTTTTTTTAGAGATACATTTCTTGAAGACAGCAGAACAACTATCCCATTCACCTGAATTCTTTCCTGATAAAATTTCTTTGACAGCTGCCCTTTGGTTGTTTTCTGGATGGACAATAGGAAGGATGGGAGAGAGGCAAAGGAAATGAGTGAGAGACTAGGAGCAAGAGACTGAGAAATCTCCATTAGCTGCACATGAATTTTGAGAACATGGTGTTTCTACAAGTGAACAGATGCAATATAGTTAAAGTGAGATCTTTAACTTTCAGAGCATGAACCTGCATTAAGTGAAGTGGAAAAACGGGACAGAAGGAATAAAACTGAATTAACAGGCTTCAGAGGACTTCTGTCACTCATCACAGTGCTGTGAGAAGGAGACTGAAGTCAAGAAGTCAAAAGCCTTAGGCAGGTGTTTACTAATTTTGTTTCCTTATCTTCCTTTCTTCTTCCTTGACAGCTCATTATGGTTGCACTGATCAGCTCACCAAGTTATTGGCACCAAATAAATGTATGTGTAAAAGCAAAATTTTGGTTGTGCTGCATACTTGGGGTCTTATTATTTGAAATATTCAAAATATTGAAATGACAATGTCACAATGAACTTCTTCAGTTCATTGTTCTCATAGCAACTACTCAATGGCACTGTGGGAACAATTAATTCCATTTGATATACCTCATGAAGTAGGAGGCAATATTTGCTTTATGCTATTGAAAGAATAGGACTCAAATTGGTGAGTCCCTTATCTTTGTGGCTGTCAGCAAAGCACAGATTCTGTATGTCTCTGTTCTCCTACCAGAACTTTGTTAACTCCTTTTCAATATAACTTTCCTTGTCTCATCATTTCTCACTTTTTACACATGAGCCAACTTGAGATTCTGTGCACTTTCTTTAAAGTAGTCCATTTTTAAATTTGTATTTCTATACATTTTCTACTTTCCATGAGACAGGGAAACCAGGATTAAATCACATTCAGCCATACCCGGAGCTATACCCTATTTCACAGGATCACAGGCTCACAGAATGTTTGAGTCAGAAGGACCCTTAAAGCTCATCTTGTTCCAAGCTCTGCCATGAGCAGGGACACCTCCCACTATCCCAGGGTGCTCCAAGCCCTGTCCAGCCTGGACTTGAGCACTACCAGAGATCTGGACATCCTTCTTGCTGTTTGTCACCATTTGTGCTCAAAAGGAGTGTCACAAAATTAAAGCTGTCACAGGCCCTCAGAAGTAGCATTTGTGATGCTGATATTTCCAAGCCAAATGTCAGGAGAGGTTGAGGGTGGATGTTAGGAAGATTTTCTTCACCCAGAGAGTGCTTGGGCACTGAACAGGCTCCCCAGGGGAGTGGTCACAACCTCCCAGAGATTAAGAAATATTTGGACAAAGCTCTCAGGCACATAGTAGGATTTTTGGGATGTCCTGTGCAGGGCCAGGAGCTTTTGATTTTGTGGGTCCCTTCCAACTTAGAATATTCTCCGACTCTCTGATGTAATTTAGATGAGAGGGAACAATATCCTTGATGCAGAATATGAGGAAAATATAAAAATACAAAAATAAGAATTTGGCTTTGGTCTGGCCTCCTTGATAAACCACATGGACATCTTTCCACTTTGATACATTTCACACAGTTTGCATGAATGAAAGGATTTGAGCCTTTTGAAATGAAAAGGAGATTTCTGCTGCATGCCAGCATGCTGCTGATGAGGGCTCATCCAAAATGCACCATGACCATGTCTCGCCCTCTGTTCCTCTGTAACACGTGTAGCAACCTGTGTCTGCACCACAGGAAAAGCTGTTTGAACAGATCGTCCTGGGGACCCGACACCGAACGCGGCACCGCGCTCGAGAGCCTGTGTAGTGCTTTGTGTTTGTGGCTCTGTTTATCATAGTACAAGTCTTGATTATTCTAATGGCACTGGAACTCTTCAGAAACACATTGTTCATACCCCCAAGGAGTTTGCTGCGTGCACAAACATTCTCAATCTACTGTATAAACAAATGTGTTATTCAGCAGACAGCGTCGGTTCTGCTGCTGATAACTGGGAAAGGGGCTGACAACAGCACAGAGAATATTACCTCCACCTCTAAGTAGTTTGAACAGTTTGTTAGGATTCATTCTCCATCATTTCAGTGGGATCTGGAGCTCTTATTGCTGTTTGCTTTGGATTCCTCAGTAGATTTTTGCCTGAGTGTTGCAAAACTTCATTTTTTTTTCATAATCTACAGCTTCCTCACAAGCTGGGAGAGGAGGGGCAGGCACTGATCTCCTCTCTGATTCCCAGTGACAGAACCCAGCGGAGGGGCCTGAAGTTGTATCAGGGGACATTTAGGTTGATTATTAGGGAAAAGATTCTTCAGCCAGAGGGTGGTTGGGCACTGGAACAGGCTCCCCAGGAAGTGGTCACAGCACAAAGTCTGACAGATTTCCAGAAGAATTTCTGGAATATTTCAGGCACATGGTGGGATGCTTGAGGTTGTTCTGTGCAGGGCCAGGATTTGGACTCAGTGATCCTTGTGGGTCCCTTCCAAATCAGGTTAATCTATTAGTTAATGATTTTTTCTTATTTGAGCAAACACCTGCTCACATCTTTGGTAAAAAGAGTGAGTTGTGAGACCCACACTTTGGGAGTGCATCAAACACAGAAGCTTCTCTCTTGAAACCACCCAAGATGTAAAAAGATAAGAGCTGTCAAATAGTGGAGATGTTTTTTTCACTGAAATTGTGGTGATGTTGGCCTTCTCTGCTCCAGTCACCCTCTGCTGATTCCCAGAAGTCTTTTAGAAATAGACCTCCTCAGATGCTTGAAGTGTTTCAATGTTGAATCCCATGTGATGTGAATGAATGTGTGGGGACAGGGGAGACTGAAAAAGATAAAAAGGAAAGGAAGTAGAGAAGATAGATTCTCCAGTCATTTGTACAATATTACACCAGCATGATTGAAATGATTCAAAAGGAAATGACTGAATTTGATAGGCTATTTATGGTTGAAAATATGTTTGAAATTGCATTCTAGCCCATAGAATTGGGAGCCAGTGGAGATTTTCAAAGGCATTTGGGGTCTGAAATCAATTTGACTTAGCAATTTCATATTGGTTTGTAGTTTCTCACCGTTCTCAGTGCAATGTGAACATCTCTATCACTCTGAAGTTTTTTTTTGGGAATACTGAGGTTACGTCTCCTTCATTCTTTCCTTTGAACCAGGTGGATAGAATTTGAGGACACCCATAAACCAATCAAAATTCCATTCTTGTTTATCCATCATGAAATGGAGGTACAAAGTCACTCTGTTCAACAATAATGACTAAGAACTTCTACACTGCTCAGTTGTTTCAAGCAAATCCAGTCTACAGCCACAAACACAGATTCTCATCATTCAGTCTTAACTATTTTGTGGATACTCCACAACAGACTAAACTGATCTCAGAGGTTCATGTTTTGAGTCCTTACTTCTGATGTTTTTAATGTGTTCTTGCTATTTTTTCCTCCAATATTATATTCTTTACATGTACACCTGTCCTCTAAATGAAAAGGTGTAACAAAGCAAAGTATGAACAAAAGGGGCAGAACGTAAATATAGGATTGTCATTATTTGCTCCTTCCTGCCTTCTTTGGCTCACACAGACAGCTGTTCTACCAGGAAAAGTTTATAAATGTGCAAGAAAAATAGAGAAATATAGCAAATTGTTCAACTAGTACCGCTTCTTTTCTCCTTGCAACTTCATTTCAAGTCACTGGAGTCAGAAAGCTCCTTCTGATTGCTTAGTTAGTATTTTTACTGCCTATTTCATTTTGGTTTTACGTGTGCATGCCAAGCTTCATATTAATATTTAATATGTCTCTGGAGTTGTGGTTTGGATTTGTGAGAGAAATCTGTCCCACCATGGCAAGATGACCAAGGTATTGATTCTTCTGTGAATGCCATCAGCAGTGAAGTCTTCTCAGAATTTTAGGCAGAAAAGACAAGGGCTGAGATCAGTCCAAAGCTGAAGGGAAATGTGGAGTTGGGGCAGACCATGGGAGGAGTCCTCAGATGCAAACTGATCCTGAGCAAAGGCAAGTAGGAGCAGTGGCCAAAATGCAGTGAAGACCTAGCTCCCAGCAGAGGTCCTGCCTTGCCAGGGCCCTGGCAATGAGACAATTGCGGTTCTGGCCATTCCATGGCCTGAAGCATTCTGCTCTCCTGGCCCCCATCTGCCTTGGATCGGGGTTGGTGCTCATCATGGGAAAATGAATACACAAAATTCACCAATAATAAATTTATTAACATTCCCTGTTCTCTGGCAATGTCAAGATTCCAGCACTGATGCAGCTGAAAGCCTCTGAGCCCTGCTCAGTGCTTGGACTCTGAGAGGCTGAACAGAGCAACTCTGCACAGAAATGGCCATAATGAAGTTCAGAGGTGGGGTAGGAACAATCCTCTGACAGGAGAATGATCACATAAAAAATTAGAATTTCAAAATATTAGAAAGTGACATACAAAGAAAGGATTCTTAGGAATCTCTGATATAGATTCCAGGAAGAAAGGGACTACAGGGCCATATTTTTAATGCTCAGCCAGTGATCACTTTGCCCCGAGTTCATTGTCCTTTCCTTCAGACCAAGATTCAAATAAATAAATTTATATCTTCATCATGAGTATATTAACAGCTTTACACTGTCTTTGCCTGGCTAGCTAAAACCACTGTCTTTTTATTACACTCTCATAAATTTGAAGGCCAGAAGAACCATTATTTCAGTATAGTTTGGGTTTTCCCTTCCTGTAAGAGACAGGATTTAAGCAGTGATCCCTCTATCAGGCCTCTAACTCCTGGCTGAACTAGGGAGTCTCTTTAGGAAAGACATCTAATCCTGATTTAAAGACTTCTTTAAAGACTACTTAACAACTCATCAAGCTTGTCTGGGGTTTCTTCTTTGGTTTATAGAAGTAATGAAGCGAGTCCCCCATCCTCCCCTCCTGGAGATACTTCTTAATGGAAAGTAAAAATGCCACAATTACAACACACCATGTGTGGGACATAAAACCTCACTCTCACTCCAGTGTCTGTATCGTATTTAATAAAGTACCAGCAGAGCAGCAATAATGTACGCTGGGAATCAGGCATCATAAATAAAAGGAGAAAAATGTAATAATGGGTAGTTGGAGAAAAATATGAAAGCAGCTGTAAGAACTGAAACAGACAAGGGAAAAAGAAAAAAAAAATTGAAAAAAGAATCAAAATCCCTCACAGCCAGGCATGGAAATAATGTATTTTAAAGTGGGTGCACTTTGGAGGATTCTTCCTGAAGAGAGGAGCAGATACACAGGCAAGCATGTACACACACACACAATTGCCAGATCTTACCAGATGATGTAGTTGAGGCTGGCTGAACTTAATTAACTTGGATGAGTGCTTTTAGATTTTAACCTTCCTTGTTTATTTGCTTTCACTGTGCAGCAGTAAAGACTTTCAGACATGAAAGGAAGGAAGAAAAGGAGGGGTGAAATGACTCTCGAAGAAAACAATAAGCAGCTCTGTTTGTCCAGTTTGTTTTTAAGGATGCAGGATAACTGCTCAGTTTGTGTAAGCCAACACTGCTCTGATACTGGTTTATACCACCTGATATCAGGCCCTGGGAAGCTTTTCCTTTCTGGATTTCAAAAATAATTAATAAATCCTCTATGCCACAACCTTGTCTTTGTTGCTAGAAACATCACTACAGGGGCCTGTTCTCTGGCAATGAATCAACCTGACTTGGTTTACCACTTCCATAGTTCTCCTAGTTCCCAAAATAAGCTGTTCACGTCCAAATTCATACATGGAAATGGTCCCTGGCTCTTGCTACCTCTCAGAACATGTCTGGGAACTATTTTGTCTGGGCTAAAGGCTTGGCTATGAATGGAGAAATTTGGAAGAATGAGCTCCAAAGCCAAGTTCTGTGCCCTGACTCTGGCTTTATGAATTCCCAAATTTAGGCATTGCCTAAGCTCTAGAAATAAAAATTTATATACTGAATGTCTAAGTAGACCTAGACCTTTAGCTCTACGTAATCATGGAAACATAAAATGTTTTGGTTTTGAATGGGCCTTTAGAGACAACAGAATCATAGAATCATAAAATCAAAATCAAAATAAAATGGAATGGCTTTAGATTTGAGCGAGATTTTCCTTAGTCTCTGAAAAATTCAGGTTTTGACATAGTCTCCAGCAAGATCTGGAAGGCTGCCCCTAACACAGCTTTTTCCCAAGTCTTTAAACTTTTAGTTGCTCATTGCAGAGGATTTTAATGGGAGAGATCTTTCCAAGGAAGCTGATGGATTCTTCTCAATCAAGGGTTTATTTGTTGGAGAATGGGGGTTTCTGCAGGGATAATAATCTGTATTTGGGAAAGAGAAAATTCATTCTGGTTAATGTGGCGAGGATGTGTGGGCAGAGCTTAACACTGCTGAAAATAATTGAGGTCCAAGGTGCAAAGTCCAAGGTGCAGCTGAAGTGGATGCTGGTTCCCACCTGCTCCCAAGAGACTCCTACTGCTCCTCTCCTGCCTGTCAGAAACAGACCTGGCCTGGGCTGAATAGCAATGTCTGTCCAATAAATTAAAACAGCAACAGGAAGCAACAGAGGGCTGCAAATGTTGGTCCATCTGTAATGTCAGACCTTTTTTCTGGCCTTTTGCTCCTGGCTGAGAACCTCAGCTCGCTGCTCCCAAGGAAGGTGGGTTAGTCCATCACATGGAAAGGCCCTGGCAAATTCGCCATGGGGAGGGGGAGCTCACTCCTGACCTCCACACTGGCATTCAGTGTGGATGAGCAGGAATCAGCATGGATGAGGATTCAGTGTGGCACTGGATGACTGACAGCCCTGGGTACAAATGCAGTTCAGACCCAATCTGTAAAAATGGCCTTTTCTCACCCAGCACAGCAGCTCCTTGTGCCTTATTGCTGCCCCAGAATTCAGAAACAATAAGAAGCACCCAGAAGGGAGATTTATTTGTGCCAGCCCCACTGAAATACCATTATTTTACTTTCAGGTCAAGTGTATACTGAAGTTTCTCATTACTACAGAGAAGGTTTTCAACGCAGGAAGGGGAGCCCAAAAAGGAGCAAATGCTCCCACCTGCCTTCTCAGGTGCTGCTGTCAAGGCAACTGGTATCAGGGACCACAATGTGAAATCCAGGGTGCAGTGATTGCAATTTATACTCATGGGTGGGAGGGAGAGGGGGAGGAAGGGAATGCAGGCCTAAGTTAATTCGTTAATTCAGTGGAAAAAAGGATAACGCCTCTGAAAACTTGGAAAACTTCAAGGTTTCTCAAGCTAACCATGGTGACTCAAGACAGTTTGGGGTGACTCCATAGGAAGCCAGTAGAAGTGAGGAGGTGCCAGTGGCTGCTCAAGATCCCAGAATTGTGAAACCATAGAATGGTTTGTCTTGAAAGGGACCTTAGAGCTCATCTCACCCTGTCATGGGCAGGGACACCGTCCACTACATCAGGTTACTCCAAGCCCCTTCCAGCCTGGCTGTCAATACTGACTTCTTGGAAACATGTTTAATGTGAAAGAGCTGGTTACTTGAAGCAAACTAAAGAAAAGAAAAAAGACTGTGATAAAAGTGTCTGTCACTTTAGCACCACAACCTGGCACTTGATAAACTCTTGTTGGTAGAAGACCAATGCCCTGGGCCCACCTGAGCCTGAAGATGCTTCAGCTACCAGATCTCATATACAAGGTACTACCCACTCTCTGACATGTTTTATCTTAGATCAATTCTTGGATAAGAAACAGAAACAGTGCCTGGGTTGGAGATGAAAACACCAGGTGTCTGCTGATGATCTTAAAGGTCCTTTCCAGCCCAAACCATTCTGTTATTATAAGATTTTTTTTAAGCAAATGGTTTGTAACCCTATAGATATCCAGTGGTGGATATTGGACTCTCACAAGGCCTCTACCTATATTAACTATTTAATGGATCCAGGAAGAGAATTGCAATAAAATGCTATTACTGATTCAATTGCTGCATTTTGGGGTCCAAATACTTATGAACCAGGCACCTGACTCACCCCAGAACTATGTATAAAATTTTGCAGCACTGCACAGCACCAGGCCTCTTTTCCCAAAATACAGACTGATTTTTATCTCATGAGGTGCTTGCCGGGTGGTATCAGCCAGCTGTCACTGGAGGATCAGATGATATTAATGGCAACTGGCATGTCTATTCAGCGGGCTGAGCTCATCCCTGCAAAATCAGATGGAGTTTATTTCAAACAAAAAAAGGAAATCAGGAGAAGCCAAGTGAAATAACAAAACTGCTGCCGACTTGAACAATCCAGCAATTCATCACCTCAATGAGGTCCTTGTGAATGTGAGGAAGCCACAGAACGAGGCTGGGTCTGAAAAACTTTTTCTCATCTCTTGTACCAAGGAATTTATTGAGGCTCAGTCCTTGCCTTCCAAAGATCCAGGTCTGAGCATCTGAGCCTGTGACTGGAGCAGTGCAGTAACACCCTGGCTGGCAGGAATGTTGGGTCTGTGGCTTGTCAGTCAAAATTCATCCTGCATCCTGCTGGACTTGTTTTCCATGTGTGCCCCAGGGTAGCAAGCACTGGCTCTGCCACTCCCCCAAGGCCATGCACAGCTTAAAGTGTGTGAGTAGTCCCATGGATTTCAGTGGGACTGCAAATGTGTTTACACACCTTAGCAGTTCCCTCATTAGTGCACAAAAACCGTATTATATTTCTGTCAAAAGGCAATTTGAAGTTCACTTTTCAAATGCCAAAGGCCTGTGCATTTACCAAGAACAACATTTAGCTTTTCCAGCCTCTGCTCCTCAGGGCCAGAAAACTTGTACAAAGGAGAAAAATCACCCCAAATGGGCTTTTCTTGTACCACGAGGAGGAAAGCAAAAAATCATTAGGTAAAAAGGTGGTCTACATTCATGGTTAAATATTGGATGTGTAATTTAAATGAGAGAGTCAAGTTGAATGCAAAGCAATTACCAGCACTTAATATTAGTCAGACTAATAAAGCAGCAATTAAACCTCATTATACAGCCATAAAATTGAAGTGTAATAGATTGATTGCACCAAATGTTCATACCAATGTATGATGGCATATCATAGGCAAGGTGAAGTGGTTCATTTAATAGCAGATCAAAATAATTCCCTGAGATAGATTTAACCTTATTGCATTTCTTGGCTTCACATGACATCCATGACAGTACAAACAAATAAATAAACACAATGAAAGAAGAGGAAAAAAAAAAAAAAAAGCTTTTAGAGCAGCTTGCTCTATGGCAAATACTCTCTATTCCATAGTATAATATTCCTTCTCCCGAGAGATCCACAGTTATTTGAGAATCTTCTTGCCAGCAGCACAATTTGGATCTTGCACAGCAGTGCTGCTTCATTGTTCACTCCTTGAATTGAATATGAGGCACTGAAGGAAGCCAACATGTAAATGTTTTGCTGCCTCTTTACAGCTGACACGGAATTCAGCACCTTGGAGTATATTAAGTCCAGTGATTACAAGAAATTGCTGTTGGAAACCAAAAGGGTAAGCAGTGAGGGGACCATTAATAAAAATCTTCTAAACTCTTCTAAAATCACATCTGTACACTTTTACTTTGGCAATAGCTTCAGATTTAATCATTATATTCAATCAGTACCCATGGGTCCAACATGTTAAGTTTACTGCCTTTTTTAATAAATATTATTTATGTAGGTTCATGTGATGAATATATTTTTTTTTAAAGTTTAAAAGATTGCTTGGTGATTATAAAACAGCCTACTTGCTGAAGAAAAAATTTTGTGCTTTGGTTCTTGTGGATTTTCACAACCCATTAGCTTCCCATCTTTCCCATTTCACAACCTTAGCTTCCCATCTTTGCATTCCACAGCATCATTACTACACCAGAGCCACCATGCAACATTTATTATGATAAATGAATCAGCATATTTTCTCCTCAGCATCATTTTCCTTGGTCAAAAGAGTTGAACTTCTTGCATGGACATCATCTTGGCAGCAGCTGAAGGGTTCATAAACTGCATATCTTCATGATTAATCTTTAGAAGAGGAAGAAATTATCTGAAAGACAAAAGTACCTTGTCTTGCAAAAGAATCTTGTAGCCAAGTAGAATTTTAAATGCTGATCTCCTTTACAGCTGAACAGTACACAATAAGTATTTTCTGTAGGGAAAAAAAAATCTATCTTAAAAAATCAGAAAGTGAGGTCAACAGAAAATTTAATTTTGACAATCAGGGTTATGACAAAGATTTTAAACTATCCAGGCATGGAAGGAAAAGAGATGAAAGGTTTATAGCCCATCCTTTATTTTAGTGGTTTAGTTAGGAAATTTTCTTCTACAAACCAAACATTACAGAATAAGAAAATGGACCACTTTTAATCAAGCTTTGAGTTTCCAACTGGTTCTGTGACTGGCAAAACCTTGTTGCTCTTGTGATCCTTTCTCTTTCCCTTGTCTACGCTGACCTTTTGTTCATGCTGATCAGTCGTGGTTTGAATTTGTTCTGGGTTCCTGAAGAGCAAAGATCTCAGGGCAGATTCACTGCTCCCTCATCCTACAGAGCTGAAGTTCCTTCTTTTCGAATTCCTGGAGATTCCCAATGCCAGCTTCTGTAGGAATGTATGTGCTTCATCACTGCATGGTGAGGGGAAATGGCTCTGAGCTCACACTCTGACATCTTGTCCTTGGTTCAGCACTAATGGCATGGAAATTGCAGAACATAGTGGAGGAATGGGACACTTCCATTTTCATTGGAAAACGGGGAAAATATGATATGGAAATAAAATTAAAAAAAAGAAATTCCTTGACATACCTACCTACACACCATTTTTCCAGTACAGTTTAGGTAAGAAAAAATGCTTGATGCTTATTAAAACCTGGTACTTAAATCCCTTGGAAGGGTGCTGGCAGCACAGATCTCATACTTTCATCTAGACAGCAAATGTTCTTCTGCTCTAAAATGAGATTCTCAAAAGAAGAATTTAACATTTCCATATTTGTCTTCCCCAACCTATGGACAGTTTTAGAAATTATGCCCACCCAATTTAAATGGAACTGACAAAAATATTGCCTCTTTCAGAAGTCAGACCTCATTTATATTAATAATATTTGTTTTCTAAATGTTAGTATTAGAGCTGGGTATTTGGCACTTGTACTTAAACCTTGATCCGTGTTCTGTGAAATGTCCCTTAGATTCCAGCTTCAGCATTTAATTATACCTCATGGTAATATACCAGTTCTCCTGTTGCATATTTTTATGATTTCCTCCCCCTGTTCACCTCAATGCAAAACCTATTGGAATGCATAAAATGTGAAAATGCAATATATTGATACGGGCATTTTCCAAACACTGTATCATAAGTATCCAAGTTTTCGCTCCTCTTTTCTGAGCTGCTCCCTGTGAAAGCTGTTGCTGCTGTCCTAAACCAGTAAGGTCATCCCAGCCAGTGTGTGTTTTGGATCCTAAAACTCTCTTCTGGTTTGGTATGCAGCACCTTGGACACGCTGCTGCTTGTTCAATCCTTATCAATATCTCCAACTCAAACAGTGCTGTTCTTTAAGGAAAAGTCTTTCATTGGATTTATTTAGTCTGAAATGGACTAAAAATTTATGCAGAGACACGGCAACTGTCTTTGAAGAGGAAAAAGGAATGCTGCAAAGGAGGGAAATAAACTGTTCTTTAAATAGCAGGTGGCTGGAACCAGATCTTTAAGGTCCATTCCAACCCAAACCATTCCATGATTCTATGATATTTTCTGAGGAATGGAAAATTAAGAGATTTAAAGCCAAGCCAGGGAGATTCATGAGAGGTCTCAGATAAAATATGCTGACTGCAGACCTGAAACAGATTGTCCTGAGGGGTTGTTGAAGCTTAACAAGTTTTTAAGAACAAGTCAGATAAGCATCTAACAGGAATCACTTAACTGTAGCTGATCCTGTTTGGGGGCAAGAGAATGATCTAAGCAAGGTGCTGAAATATCCTCCTACCTTGATTTCTCTGAAATTACATATTTTAAGAAGAAAGACTTTCTCCACTAGAAAGGAATCACTGACAGGCTGATAAAAGTGATTCTTAGTGATGTTGGCAAGCAGGTCTAACCTTCTCACACCCCAGGATTTAATATGACCTTTTAGTTGAAGAAGGATTTGATGGAAGGTTAATGGTGTTTTGGTTAAGGTTTCCAAAAGGATAAATGTGTTTAGGAAACAGTAAGTTCTCTAACAGAATGTTAAATCCACTGAAGAAAGCAATTCTGAATCAGGATTGAAATTATTTTCAAATATAGGGGGGTGGGGGAACATTAGAAAATTAGGATAACATTTCAAAACATGTCATTCAAGTTGTTAAGGCAGTCAGTATAGATTTGGTCTTAAAATAGCTTTAAAATAAGTAAAACAAGCAGCTCTCCAGCATGCTGAGCCCCCTCTTTGACTAACTTAGACCTGACAGCTCTCTCTTAGAAGGCTGAGGTCTGTAGCCATGATATTTTCTGAAAAATCCTTTCCTTAGGATTTTTTCTCCTGAGACACTGAAAGGCCTCAGGAACAAAATGTAAACAATGGTTATCTGCTGCTGTGGAATGCAACAGGTGGATCTGTGATTGGTCTCATGTGGTTGTTCCCAATTAATGGCCAATCACAGTCAGCTGGCTCGGACTCTCTGTCCGAGACACAAGCTTTTGTTATTGTTCTTTCTGTTTCTATTCTTAGCTAGCCTTCTGATGAAATCCTTTCTTCTATTCTTTTAGTATAGTTTTAATATCATATATATAATAAAATATTAAATCAAACCTTCTGAAACATGGAGTCAGATCCTCCTCTCTTCCCTCATCCTGAGACCCCTGAGAACGTGGTCACAGAGGTCAACTGGGATAACTTCTCTCCTGAAACACACACCCATGAGAAATCCCAGTGTGATGTTTGCAGATCCCTCTCTTTAGCAGCAAAGGAGAGCCAGGCTCTGTTAGCATCACCCACAATTTGTTGGGGTTATCCCAGCTGTGTGCCCAGCCCAGACATCCCTGTGGATGCAGACACAACTGTTCCTTCAGCTGATGCCCCAGCTGCCTCCAGGGAGGTGGGGAAGGAAGGTGGGGACTGCTGTCCCAGCGTCAGCCCTCTCTACAAGCAGGAGCTGCAGCCTTCTGCTCCCTCATCCCTCCCTCTGTGGTGGCAGCAGCTTTCCAGGCTGGCTAAAGTGGGATGTGGAATTTGGGGTTTGCTGTTTCCAGCAGCCTGCTGGCCTAGGCAAGCACAGTGTATTCCTGCCAGTAAGAGACAAAACCAAACAGGTATGACCCTTCTAGTTTTAGGGAATAGTAGAGGTGGTGGGAATAATTGTCTCTATTCTTTATGTGTAGATAATCTGTAAACCTAGGTTGGGGCTTTTACATCTCTCTATATAATGTCACTTTGAATTATGTGAGAGGGATTCTTGACAAGGCGATGTAGTGACAGGAAGAATGTCTTCAAACTGGCATACAACAGGTTTAGATTGGATATTGGGAAAAAATTCTTCCATGGTAAGGCCCTGGCCTGGTTTGCCCGGAGGAGCTGTGGCTGCCCCATCCCTGGAGGTGTTCAAGGCCAGATTGGATGGGCTTGGAGCAATTTGATCCAGTTGAACATGTCCCTGTTGATGGCAGGGGGATTGCAGATGGTCTTTAAGGTCCCTTCCCATCCAATTCATTCTTGCCTCTTTGATCTGATGTCAACCAGTCCAGCAGCTCCAGTACCAGCTAAGGACACCCATGAATTTTCAGTAATTCTTGTGCTTCTGGATGTTGAAGTGATGCCTAGGTACTGTGAGAGAGGAAGAAACAAGCACTCTTGAGCAGAAGCAGTAACAATGTCCAGCTCTGCTGGTTCCTTCAAAATGAGAATCATCCCAGTGATCTCTGTGATTGAAATGAAGGAGGACATTCCAGCCCATGTTAGAAAAATGCAGTGGATGCACTTGGAATAAATTTGTAAGCACCGTAAATCTTATCTGGATGATCTCCAAAGAGAGAAAGCTGCATTAGTCCAGCCAAGATATAAGCCACAGCAAAGTGATCTGACGTCCTCCTCAGAGAGGCAGAAAGGCAGCCTGATTGCATTCCCAAGATGGAGAAACTGAGCTGATCTGGGTTCTAAAGATCAGAAGTTCAAGACACTCTGATCATACAGAAATGTTTTTTCACTGTCATAGACATATAAATAAAAATACAAGGCAAGAAAGAGACAGGAATAACCAGTGGAAACAACACCAGAAGTCCTTATCATATGGCTCTTTTTTCTGCCAGTAGTAACAGCCATTAATGAAGCATTAATTGTTTGTCGTAATTAAGCAAGCTTAAGTCATTGTGTACTGGCCACAAATTACACCATTGCAGGTCCAAGTCTGATTATTCAGATCTACTTTCACAACATTAGGGAACAGTTTGGATCTCCACCTTGGCTTCAAATATGAAAGTTACTTTTAGGAAGCATTGTCTTTGTATGTATGTTCAGATGACCTTGATTTTCTGCTATGTAAAAATCTGACACTTCTTCTTTATAAAGATTGTTCCTAAAAAAAATCACCTTTTTGTATGAAGAAATTTAAATAAAATATTTTTTCTATTATTGTATTTAGATATACAAGATGATTTTTCTTTTTTCTTTTCTTTTTTTTTTTTTTTGTCGTGTTGTTCAAGATTTCTTTTCAAGTGAGAGAATAAACAGAAATGAGGGAGAAGAAAGAAATGGAGAAAATACTGAAAGGCTTCAGATTGTTTTCATCCAACATTTGAAATTTTCAGATAGCTCAGGAAAATAATTCAAAATTATGTCAATGTACAGATATTACAAAAATCATTAAATGGATGCTTTAAAATCAATTCTACTTGTAGGATTAAAATCTGAGTGCCTTGGGGGACACTGTATGAGCAGTATTTGTGGACTGGCTGGAAATATGAAACAAGCAGACATGTCCTGAGCTGAATCCATTCCTATAAGATTTCCAGCCTAGGGCAGCATTCCTTGAAGGATATACATATATCTGCTTAACTATACATATGATGCTCCATCCTACTGAAGCCAACAGGAGCATTCACTACTCATCAAGTTAAGCATTTACATAAATCTCTGGGATAATGCAGTTTAATCAAAGACTCAAGTGCTTGGATAAATCTTAGGTTGTTCAAAGTAAACTTCAAAGCTTTTTACGTTCACTTAGCGCCAATTATTACCCAAACAAATCAAATGGACTGTATTATATGAGAGGTTTTAAATTCATAAATGTAACAGTACAGTGTTTTTTTTCTATTCATCTACATCTTTTTTACCTCGCTGAGAAAGGATTCCTTATTAAAGCTGGTAAAAAAAAAAAAGCCAGAAAATGCCTGGAACAAAGTAACTGTAACTGTAAAATGTCCTTAAAGGCCAATTAGAAATTGCAATACTGGGAGTTTTATTACAACTAACTCCTCCTTAATTATCAATCAATGGATTCTGTTGGAAAAAAAATTCTCAAATTCACAGCTGGGAAAATGATGCTAATTATTTTCTGTTAATTAAGGCTGTGCTGGGATTCAGACTTGCCGTCCTTCAAATACAGGATTGACATATCAATGCTAACATAATGCTTAGGGTCTTTTCCGAAGGCTTTATTTCTAATGATAATAAATTGGTGTCACGTTATTTTAAGTGTCTTAAGCTATCGTGCTGCTACCGAACCCTGATATATACTGAAAAGTGCATGTCTATCTTGGTATTCATACCAGGTTCTGATCTGGAAGTTGAATATTCATCATTTTGCACTGTAGTTGTTCTGTTGTGAGGGTGAAGGAGATTTAAATCACTTGGAGCTAAAAGGAGTAAGGCAAAAATATTGAATGGTAGCAGGATTCCCTAAATAACAAAATTTGAGAGAATTGAGCACTTGAGTAAAATTCTGAACACTTTATATTCAGTTACACAGTTTCTGTTGACCTTCAGAGACCAGAATTGCTAGTCCAACCCCTGGTCCTCCTTCATTGTGGGAGTACTCTAAATTACAGGCTGTTTGTTTTTTGGGGTTTTTTGTGTGTTTGTTTTTTTTTTTTTTTTTTGGTGTTTTTTGTTGTTTTTTTTTTTTTTGGTGGAAAAGACAGCCAAACTTTTTTTAGAAATCTCTTGCTTGCTTGTTGTTTGATCCTCATGATCTATGGCATATCTTATAGCCAAGACTGATGAAAATCAGAAATAAGAGAGTGGAAACAGATAAGTAGAGGGGGAAAACCATGAAAAATTAATATTCTGCCAGACTTAGTGTGGTATATATAAGAAAGAAAGCTCATGAACTCAAACACGACCTTAGGTATGCTTGGCCTAGGATTCAGACAAGTTTTAAAGATCTGTTACCAGTTTGAGACAAAATGGGCAAACAAATTGGGTGGTGCTATGTTTTGGGGTTTGCTCAGGATGAGAAATTCTTGAGACTGTTTCTAAAAAACAGACATCAGGCAAACAGCTCTGAAAAAACACACGCCTCCACCAGATTCTTGGAAACCATAATATTCAGCATTTTAAGATATCTGGGAAGATTGTAGAGGTGCTGCAAGTGACAGATCAGGACAGTTTGGTCTCCTTGTGGGTTTGCCACCCTCATGACTACACAGGTAAGAGCTGTTTGCTGCGGGATTTAAATTGCAGAACCTGTTTGAGAGATGCCATAAAAATTATTTGATCACTCTACTGCAGCTGGCCAATTCAGATAAACCAAAGGACCAGGAGAGTGGTCACCCACTGAACCTCAGCATGTACAGACCTGAAGTGTGGCCTCCACCTTCCTTCCTAAGAAGCAGAGAGAAACAGGAAAATACCTCCACAAAGTAATTTTTTCTCACTGGAAAATAGCATCTGAAGTCAAAGGTATTTCTCATGGTGTGCTACCTCTCCCCAGTGACCAAAAATTGATTCTGTCTCCCTCTGACTTGGATGTTCACTTTTAAGGTGTCCAGCAGTTCAAATATTTCCAGTCTCTATGACTATTGAAACTCATAATTTCTTCAGAGTCCAGGACTGGAGAGAATGCAGCATCCAACCAATGCAAAAGTTTGGTCTTGATGATCTTGGAGGTCTTTTCCAACCCTAACGATTCTAAGCTTCTACGTTTGTCACTTCAGGTATTTTACAGACCTGGAACATTAGTCTTGTACTTTGTGTACAAAGAGGCTGTTGAGGGTATTTCTGGTGGGTGAATTTGAAAAGGCTGTTAAAAGTTTTTGTGAATCTACACTCTACTAAAATCTCCTCCAGCTCTTCTGAAACAGAGTCTACTCAATGACCTAACTGGTCCTATTTGGTCCTGTTCTCCTACAGGTATAAACTTCCATTTCAAAGTCATATTTGTGTAGCATAAGTGCCCAAATGCAAGTCAAAAAATACATAAAGGTGAGTTAGGACAAGAGATTTAACTCAACTTTCACCACATCTTGAAAAAACACACTGAATGAAATCTGGAGTGTGTATCTTAACATCTACCTGATCCCTATCTATCCCTAAATAAAAAATATTTTACCTATGCTTACTGATTACAAAAGCTTTCTCTCAGCTTTTGTAATTCAGTTGTGCCTTCCAGCAGTCATGAGTCATGGGTCTTTTACACTTGTCAAGTACACCTAATCCCTACCCTTCATGGCCCAGAAACCCTAAAGATGGCTGAACATGTAATTGCCTTGAAGTGTAAAATATTTCCCACATTATTTATTATAGCAGTGCCTGCTAGCACCTCGATAGTTAAGGTTGTGTCAGCATTTTTATTATAAGCCCCTATTTTCAGCTGTAAAAATGTGCTTCAGGCTGGGACCAGGAATGCAAGTGATTTTATTTTTTTACTGTTTTTTAAAATAAAATTACCTTGGATGTTTTTAAGTCATTCCATCTGTAGTCAACAACACACACACTCATGTATATTTACAGCTGCACATGTGAATCTATAAGGAAGATCTAGCATGGTATAAATAAATAAATTTAGATATTGACAAAATAACCCCCCTACCTGTTCACTTATGTTTTCATTTCTTGCTCACGCAAATTGTGTGGGAGAAATTTTATAGCACAAACTTTATTTTGGGTTGATACAGTGTCTTTTATCCAATGATGCCTATAGATGGCAATAATAAAATATTTATTAGGTTTTTACATCTTGTATTTTATTTCTGTGTGAATCCAACTGTTTTATAAAATAATTTCAGCAAAGGTATTTTCTCTCTGTTCTTGAATCACGAGCAAGACTAGGGACTACACCCAGTAGTCAAGTCCCAGTGATTTAGTCCAGTGTAAAAGATGACTCACACTTTCATGCCTGTCTTTCACATAGATCCAAGACTAGGATGGAAACGCCTTTTGAGATCTTGTTGTTGAGCACTCATCTGTCTCTGAGCTTAGACCACACTTCTCTTTTCCACACCAAAGTTGGACTGAATGAGTGGAGTTAACATCAGCTTTGTCAATTTACATCTCTCTTATGAACTGATTTACTGAATCTAGTAGAAACTCTCACTTAGAGGAACTAAGGCATACAAATACCTTATTATGCAGCCTTGATATAGGATGGATCATGGATTACATGATCACAGTTCTATGAAATTTGGAGTTTTGTTTTCTCTTTGTTGCTATTATTGTTAGTGCTAGCAATAATAGCAATAATATGTGAGTTCTCATTACTTGATCATCCTTCTGGGTCCCTTTGAACACAGGATATTTTATCATTCTATGATTATAATATGACTAAACTTTGAAAAAATAAAAATATTTCTTCTGTCTCTTGAGTTTAGGTCTTTTAACTACTTATGTTCTACTAGTTTTTCTCAATTTTTAAAAAAATAAATGAACAGAATAAAGAGATTAAATTTTTGTCCATTATTGTTAGTATTTAACAAGGTATTTTCTAGAATGAATGTTAACCTTAGTCTTCTTGTCATCCAACTGAACACGTCTTCATTCTGAAAACTGGAAGGGGAAGTTTTCTTGTTACTTCAACCATAATTAATGTGGTGCTCTAACCCTCAAAACATACAACTCCAGCTTAAAGTTTTTGAATGTAATTACACTTCACAGCCTTAGTACAGTTTACAATACTTTCCCCAAGTATTTCAGAACTGCTCCCACTTCTAAAGAAGATGAAAATTGAAAAGACGTGTTTTTAGTTTGAGTTTTTTGGGGAGGTTTTCTGACTCGTTGGTTGGATCTTTTGATGGTGTATTTATTGTAGGGGTTTTTTGTTTGTTTTGCTGTTGTTGTTGTTGTTGTTGTTGTTGTTGTTGTTGTTGTGGGAAAGGCTATTTTGAACCATTCTAGACCCATCTTTGAAACAAATCATGATTAAAGACATAACAGTTCATGGAAGTTGTCCAGAACACATGGATTCCCGTGATCGTGATTTGAAACCTGGTGGGACTATGCTTTTAATTTAATTTTATTGTGAAGTTTTAGGTTTATTCAGCCTTTGGACACCCCATCCTGTGTAAGGATACACTCTGAAAAAAATGGAAGCCATTGCAAATGGTTTCCTAACTCCCAGTCTAGAATAGCTGGGTTTCATGCAGAATTTCCAAGAGCATTCTCAGCTTAAAATGTGTTATCTCAAACTATTATCAAGCTGCAACTTGAACCATTGTTAGTATGTTCTAAATAGAGCTGATCCAAAAGAAAAAGATACAATTTTCAGCTGCACTAAAACTCTTCAAAAGATGCAGAAAGGAAAAATAAATCAATGGCAGAATTCTTTAGTAAAGTTATTCTTATACATCTGTTGATGATTTATGAATATGTTTATGAAAGACCATTGAGATTATATGCCTTCTGCTGCATGACTTCTGATATTATGCTATTCATAAAATTTTCAATCCCCTTGTTAAATCCATTTAGGAGTTTAACTCCTATTATTCTTAGGAAGAGGTGTTTCCAAAACTTAAACTTTAGATTACTAGAAATATTCTTCTAAAGAGTGGAATCTTTCTGGTCAAATGAAGATATGATGGTCTTCGTATGAAGCCTAAATTCACCCTGATCTCTCTTACTATTCAATTAAAATAAATAGTTGTCTTTAAGCCTGATTCATTTATCTTTAGTATTTTATCTTAGAATGGAATAGGACTTAGATATCCCTGTCAAATTATATTGATTATATGTGGAGCCAAGGGCAATGTAACCATCTGCATTAAGAGATATTTACATTAAAATCCTGTTTTTCTGAATGTTATAAATATATATATATAGATATATATATATATATATATATATATAGCTGCCAAATCTTGCAAATCCTTATATCAGTGGTTTTGTCCTCATAGACAAAAGAGAATCCAGCTTAGACACAGAAATTTCATGCGTTTTTTTTGTTTATGTTATTCCTTAATTTCTACCATGGTGTCACACAGGATTTTAAGGAAAAAGACTTAGTTTATATAGAGATTGAGGCTGCACAAATGCAACACAGGAAAAATGCAATCTGGTCCTTATCCACACTAGCAAAAAGAAGAGGAAATGGGTGAACTTGGTCATGAAAACACTGTTTTAAAGAACACCTGAGAGAAAACTGTTATTGCTTATTGATCACCAAAAAAGATGCAGCCTTCATCCACCAAGGACTCTCCGTGGACACCAATTCTTGCCTGTGTTGCTCCCAGTTTTCCTCCTCCCAGATTCAAGCAGTAATTCATGTATGATTCATGACATGTGATTCAAAGCTTTCCTTGTTTTGAGAAGGAGCAAATTCTTCCACATTTATTAAGGCTGACATGGGGAAGGGAGCAGCATTTATCTCTGACTCACATTAGAGTATTTTGGATTGGGATTTATTTTTTCTTGGCTCAGATGTCTAACATTCAATCATTTTAGTACCATCTACAGAAGGGTGTCCTAGAAAAAGGCAGACAAATCTAAAAGGAGATCGGTCCCACCTGATTTAGACAAAAAGGCAAAGAATTACCTCACCTAATACATCCATTGAAATTGTAGCCATTGCGTTTGAGCTTATCATCTAAAAGATTTCTGGTCCAAAAGCAATGCCCTTAGAAGAAATTTATTGCTTATTTTAACACAAAATTAAATCACAGCATAAGAGCAAAATAAGAAAAGAAACCCTTAAATGCAGTAAAGATTTCTACATGTCTGTTGTATCTAAATCCTTAAAGAACATGATTTTATCACAACCCCAATTGCTTTAGCATTTCCCGTGCATCAGTGAGAGTTTATATTTTAGACTAAAGAGGATCAGAGACTGTCCTGGGACGAAAGGGACCTCTAAAGCTCATCTAAGCTAGATTCAAGGTGTTTGCTCTCCTCTTCCCAGGCTTTGTGATTATTGACAAAACTGGACCAATTCACTCAGATTCTGGAACTGGGGCACACAGTTCTCACCTTCTTATGGAAACTACCTCAAAAATCATAGTCCTTACCTTACAGGTAACTCCTGCAATTGTTAAACTCTTCTTAATTTAAGTCTACCATTCAGCTGAGTAACTGAAGAAGCAATTTCACTTGAGACACACAGGTCTCCAGCTCCAAACACTATCTTGTGGAGTTTTATCCTGTTCTCTGAAGATTTCTTCTATATAGAAGGTGATATTTTATAGGATGACCTATTACCCTGTCCAGTCCATAATAGTTTAATATCTTTTCCTTGCCTTACCTGTTGTGTCTTCAGGAATTCCATGTCTGCAAGACAAAATGAAATAATTATTTGTGGAAGCAATTATCAAAAGCATCCCTGCTCCCAAAAAGATGTTTCTTATACACACAGGAAACTATACTAAAAAAAAAAAATTATTAAATTAAAGCTGCAAAAGGATGGTCTAAATTATGAAATGGAATGTGTTATGTGTGATTAATTTTCTTTTGCAATTTGCAGCCCTGTGGTAACAGGATCTAATCCAAAGCCTCTTGCATTCAACAGGGCTCTTTCCAGTTCTGAAATTCCAAGTTTCAGACATATAATTTGGCACCAAAGGTTGTGTAAGCCTTACTTTGAAAAGTGCTTTTTATGAACTTGCTTTATTCTTTTTTTTTTTTTTTTCACAAACACAGCAATCAGAATTCAGAATGTGGATTCAGAACTCCCTCTGCACCTGAACTTCAGGGAGCTGAAATCTGGTGCTGGAGTCCTGACCTTGTTAACAAACAACAGGAATTTTGCTACTGGCTTGAATTAAATCAAGATTTTACTCTAGAAGACTGAGACCTAGGACTTATTTCTTGGATCAAACAAGAACACTAGCCCTAAACATTTATCTTTGATGAGGAAGTGCAGTTTCAAGTCAGTTGGAGCTTTGAAATCTACAGTTAGGACTTATTTCAAAGATGAGTTCACATGATGCAGCAGGCTTTGTAATCTGGGAATTTCGTGCTTAAAAAAAAAAAATAGCTGGAAGCAGAATTAGTATGTACAGCATAATAAGAGTCCAGTTCAATTGCTGTTTAGTTTGGAATGGTTGCTTTGAGAGCTTGTTGGAAAAGGGGAAAAAATGTGATGAGAAGAAATATTTACTGTGCAAACTTTGCATGCCAATAAAGAAATTATAGAGAGACTATTGTTAAGCTTGACTCTGTAATTATAATGAAGCACAAAGATGATCAAATGCAAGACCATTTACAGTTAATCATTTTGACATTGCTTTATTTTTCCTATGAACCATAGAAGAGAAGAATCAAGCAACATTATACCATTAGAGTCTAAACCTTAGGTGGTGCAAATCAACTTAACTCCTTCACTTTAAACAATTGAGCCCCTTTGCCTCAGCTGGTGGCTTGGCCTCACATATCTTTGTTACAGTTTGAATCAGCTTTACTGGAGGGAAAAATATAAGTTTGATGTCAACATGATCTGCAAAGACCTTGCTATGCAACAGAATCTATTTATAACTGTCTGGATTAATTCTTAGAGATTACACAAAGAATTTTAAAACAGTTTTTCACATCAGAAATGGTTTCATTATTTAGAATATTTATATTTTTTGAACATGAAAAACAAAACAACATTTGTGCTGGGAAGTAAATTACATTGCAATCACACTTACAGGCTCCTGGTGAGACCAGCATTCCATGGTGGTAAACATATAACTGGAATTGATCTCTTGTAGTTATTACCATCTAGAAGTACATGACCTAGTCTGCTTTTTTCTCCAGCTAAGCTCAATCAAAAAACTTCTTATCTTGCTTAAAATGGGAGAAGTTGGTCTGTGAAAACGTTTTTAAAATAAAGGTAGTCTAAGAGCAGCTTATACGAAACACCTTTAGGAGTCCAGCTCTAGCTGAAATGAGTCTCATATTCACCTTATTAACTCAGAAAATACCAGCTAAAACCTATTGAAAAGGGGAAATGGGACTAAAAGCTGGCACAGAGCTGCACAGAGATAGTAAGATCTCTTTGTAAAGGATCCTTAAGTTCCCATGTCCATTTTTATTTAAAAAATACTCGTGGTCTTATGATAAATTACTCCAAAAAGATCTTATTCCTCTTAACAGTGAGAATAGAACTCAAACTGCAAAACTAATCTGTTTCTCTTCTAGGGTTCAAGCTTCAGATTTGATATTAAACTTCTAAGCTGGTGAATGGTGATATGAGCAGCTAAGATAGTAAATGATGAATAACTGTGTTCATGAATGAACAAACATGACTGCCTGAGAATTTCTAACATGAAAAGTGTTGCTCCCCCAAAATTTATTTTCATTAAAAGTTTTACTGAACCTTTTTTTTAAAGCTCATTAATAGTTTGGAATTGGAATGAACAGTAGTTAGGGTGATAATTAAAACCGCTTTTGCCATTTTCATGCAGCTCCTGGTATAATCAATAACCCAAATAAAAAGGTGTCATGATTATTTGTGTCAATTTGTATTTGCAGATTTCAGCTCCTTCTGTTCATTCCTTGCTGCTGTATGTGTTCTTTTCCTTCATAACAGTGTAAGAAACCATTCTGGCCTCATGGTGCTTGAAAGATGAGTCAAATTAATATGTTTCCAGGATTCATGGGGAACTGATTAGTTGTAAGGTAACACACTGCCATTGTGATTAAGAATCCCTAGGGGATGCTGGACATCACTGGCCATGAGGAAAGAATCAAAGCTACTTTTAGTATCTACAGATGGGGCCACCTTCTGCTTTCAGCAATTGGCCTAAATCAGGATTATCTCCATTGATTTCCATGGTTTTTGTCAAGATTTCTACCAGATGAAAATGTATAACATTTGCCTTTTTGGCAATGGAGAGAAGATTATGTCCCTATGAAATTTCACTGGATCAGAGGTACTCCAAGAGAGCCATTCAATCAACACCTCCCAGATACCAATGCCACTACTAAGGCACTTTAATTCATTTTAGCATAGTTATCTCTTTTGGTGTTTGGTGATGAATATTCCTTATGAATCTTTCTCAGGATATCAAAC